>JAAIXJ010000495.1:21443-169045 GCA_013403705.1 Heliconius hermathena
TTATGTTCTATTTTGGAGCCGGGGTATTGGAGATAGGCTGTGTCGCTCGGTCGGGCGATTTGAGTCTCCGTCAGGAATAACAAGGCCGGCCGTGCCGTCTCAAGATGGTGGTGGACGGCATTCAGGTTGGAATGTAGACCCCTGATATTGCAAAAGTCCACGTTGAGCGTGGAAGGGGTTGCCGTGGAGCGTACGTCTCGTTTGCCCTGTCTATAGCGCAGAACTGTGCCCTCCCCAGATTTCGAAGGGCGGCCTGAGCTTGGAGACTCAGGATTCTTCAGCACTGGAAGTGCTGGTACCCTCCTGGGGTAGTTTCTCTTTGAGTGCCGCTATCATATTCCAGAAAGGGGAGGAGCCGGAGCCGGAGCCCGTCATTACCTAATGCGAAACGCAGTGGCATAAAGCCACTACTTAACGCCGGTTTTAAATGCCGGGGATAATGATCTGGTCGAGTCTGCCAAGCGCGTTGTCATTGCTGGCGACGTGACTCTACCACACGTACTTTAGTCGCCTCTTACGAAGCCACCAGTACCAGGCCAGGCCGGGATCACACGGCACAGTTATTATAGTTTTGAAGCAATAAAAAATTATATATCTACTCTACTGTGTTTTGAAATCTGAAATTATTTTGACCATTTTAAAGGGCATCAAGTCCTAAGCTGCACCAGGCAGCAAATACCCTAGCTACGCCACTGTAAAAACAGTACATAACTCATAACAAATTATACAATTCCTCAATCATTAAATGTAGGTATTTAAAAATATAATAAATAAACAGTCAGTTAGTTACATGACGAAAAATTTATAAAAAATAAAATAATAATACATTATTATATAATTAAAATATTATTTGTTTGAAGGTTTCACGATAATAGGGCAAAGTAAATTTTCCATGCGTTACAAGCGGACATTAAGTATTAAATTGAGTACGTAACCCGCAGCGATTTTAAGCGTGAGAAAAGATTGTATTATTTTCTTTAAAGAATAGTACTCATTTTCTTATTATGTTCGTGTAGTGTATAGTGATCCTCTTGACCGATTTCGGTTAGAGAAGCCTATGTTATTGGAAACAAGTATGCAAGATATACCAGAATTTATAAATTTGCCCCATTATTGAAACTGTCGTGGCGCAGGGGCATAAGGGTACTGTAACTCGACGGTAGTGAGTTCGATCCCCTTTCGTGGAAATTAATTATTATTTCTTAATATTGTCGTTTCTTCGCTCTGGCACCAAGGCAAAAGCTTGGCGTTGAGTTCCGCCACTCAACACGCAATGCCAAATTCGGCGGAAAGTGAGAAACGGGACAATAGGTTCCGTCTGCCTACCCTGCTGTGTGCAGGATACAGCGTAAAGCTGATTATAAATATGCAACCAGACCGTATCTGACAATCTGCAGATATGATAGGTTTTACTAAAAAAATAGGTGTTATATTCAAATTACAGTTGTTGGAACAATTTAAAAGAAAAGTTTCTTTGTGTTCCAAAGGTCATCAAACCTACAGGTTTAGCACAAATACATGAAATTAATGTTTTTAATAGATTAAAACGTTTAAAATTAAAAAAAAAACACATTAGATACATGCATTCAAATATTTTGTTACCTTAATAAACTGTAATTATGAATATATCTTACTGTATACCAGAATTCATAGTGGCTTTGGGGCAAAAGCGTGCGAATGTAAACACAACAGTTGTGGGTTCAATTCTTACTCGGGGTAATGATATAATTACTTAATATTTTCATTCTCTCACTCTGGTACCGAGGCAAACCGAGGTGTTGAGTACCACCACTCAACACACAACGCTTCAAGAATTCAGCGAACTGGGACACCGAAGTGTTAACGGGGAACGAAGTGTCTCAACACTAGGTTCCTTGGTTCCCTCTACCAACTCTGCTATGTACAAGATACAGCGTGAACCTATAAAAAAACATCCTCGATGAAAATTTGGACCGATCAAAGCCGAATAGGTCTTGTCTCTCACTCATGATATTACCTAACTGCGTTATGACGCCTTAAAAATGTTATTACTCAAATTATAACTACATATTACAGTATAATATGTTAACAACCCAGTTAATATTTTGCAGTGTGTTTGTTCATGTTTATCTCGGTCAGCGGTTGCGGTTTGCCAACGTATGGAAGATATACAATCCGATTTCAGATGCGGTCCGGTGATCTCGCAAATTAAGATAGACACCTGACGACAACTCAAAAATTACTCTTTTTTGTCTTTTTACTTTCACGCTGTATTCCGCAGCTTCACTACATATCCCGCACATGCCAGCGTAGGGATAGGGAACCTGGGAGCCTAATACTAAGACATTCCGTTCCCCGTTCCCATTAAGATACTCCGCTGAATTCTGGAGGTATTGAGTGTTGAGTGGCAGGACTCGACGCTGTGATTTACCACATTATTAGAACGAAGAAATTATATTATAGCTTAAAGTATAAAATTATTATCGTGGCGTAGAAATAACGTGTTTAACTATGAACGAGATTGTTGTAGGTTCGATTCCCAACCGAGGTAATGTTTAATAAGTAGACACAATGCCGCTTTGAGTTTCACAACTCATAAAGTTCTTTAAGTCTAGCTAAGTACTTTCTGGCTATCGCGATATGTACATACATAAATATATTATTTTACAGAATACTCACTTAACCAATATTTATTCATGCGCTACCTGTTCCGTTCCAGTTACTTCGTGTAATAAACAAATTATTTTACAACTTAAGGGTTTAATTTTTTTTAAACATGTTTTGAGGATATTGAGCTATTCCAGGATAAAGAGTATCCTTATCATTATATTTGTGCCATGTGATCCCGGCCTAGAATAGGATTATCCTGGTACTGGTGGTGTCGTAAGAAGCGACTAAAGTACGTGTGGTAGAGTCACGTCGCCAGCAATGGCAACACGCATGGGCAGACTCGACCGGATCATTACCACCCCCGGCATTTAAAACCGGCGTGAAGTAGTGGTCTCTTATACACATCTTCATCCGTCAGTCAAGTACCACATAGTTATACACCAACTCACATACATAATATATTTGTGTATCTCAGAGATACTGAACTATAAAGACATAAAGTCAGTTTCACACATCCTATTATTTATTTTTTATTTTAGCTATATGCTGTATCCCGCATTTAGCAGTATATGCAGAGGGAACCTAGTGTTACAGCGTTTCCCACTTGATATCAAAACTTTCGCGACATTACGTGTTAAGCGGCGGAATTTAACGCTGCGCTTTGCTTTGTNATATATATATACATATGTATATAAACTCCGGATACATATTTATAAAAAGACTCAGGCTTACTATACAAAAAGAACTACTTCTTTCTATGATATATTATCAAAATTTTGGGCCACAGGGACCACAACAAGTTTAAAAAGTTTTTATTTAATATGTGTAAAGTGTTTATTAAAATAGATTTTTTTACACCTACAGCGCTCACTTTAGAAATTTTAGAAAGATCTTTTATATACTCATTTAACTTCATTTTAAATTTATAGCAGCTATTATAAGATATAAATTCAAGCACTATAAGTTTTTATTATATCCTAGGTAGTTAGTAGTGAGCGTATAAAATTTGATAATGTTGAAAATAAAGAATTGTATTCCATCGGAGATTTAGTAGTCAAGTCCCAACAAAATTAAATTTTGTCGTTTTCCTTCATAACAAATCCGTTCGAGGCCGTCGTGACGCAGCGGCACGAGGGTGTGACTCTAACGCGACGTTTGTGGGTTCAATCCCCACTCGAAAGAATAAATTATTATTTATTAATATTTTTATTTCTTCGCTCTGGCAACAAGGCAAAAGGGGATGATGCGGGATACTGCGTGAAGCTGATTTGATTTGCATAATTAAAATATTTTTGTTTCTTCAGTGTGTTTATTATTGACTAAATTACATGCTATATAAGCCGTATTTTATCTTCATAAAATTTCCTACTAACTAACTTTCGATCGATTTTGTTATCCATGTCAAATAAAAAACGATGAAATAACAATTTTTTGTGACTTATCTATAGAAGATAGATAAATAGAATATTTTTCTTACACAATGTACTGACATATATTTAACTATATTTATTTAAATTCAATACTTGTTGGAGAATTGATTAAATTAAAATACATAGAACGGCGTTGAATTGCGCCACTCAACACGCAATGTCTCAAAATTAGGACGAAAAGAGAATACCGAAATAAGCTTGAAGCTACTTAGTATCACAAAAATGGACAAAAATAGAATACGAAGTGACAATATCAATAAATTCTTTCTGCCTTACCGCAAAACGCAAAGAGGCTCAAAAATAGAATGTCTGTCTGTCACACCTCTCGACGATGCACTTTCATATTATCACACCGGTAAAGCAGATGACCCCGGTGTCATCTGTATTCTATCCCGTATTGAAGTTATACAATATTCAAGTACTTCACTTCAACAATATTCTATTTACCTTATGTAACGTATACTGTATACTATAGTTTCAAGAACCACGCTGCATACTCCACACAGCGGGATAGGCAGAGGGAACGTAGTGTTAAGACACTATTTTCCCACTATGAGTGGTGGAACTCAACGCCGAGCTTTTGCCTTGGTGCCAGTAGGACGAAATGAAAGTATTAATAAATAATAATTCATTCCCTCGAGTGGTAATCGAACCCTCAGTAGTCGCGGTACAATCAAATCCTTGTATGTAATAATTAATAATTTGGTATTAAAATACCAAATTATTAATTTATAATATAAAGTAAACTTTAGTATTTTATTTATTAATTTTTTTATACATAGTAATATTATATTATTCGGCAGAAAAGTGGGGAACGGAGTGTCTTAACACTAGGTTCCCTCTGCCTACCTTGCTGTGTGCGCGATACAGCGTGAAGCTGATTTTTTATTTTTTTTAAATATTATATTAACAAACGTAGAAACTAAATCAACTACTAAGTAGTGGCCGCCGTTTAAAATTCCACGATTGTGAATAGATAGTAAGTTCATTGTGTGAAGACGTTCGTTGCTATGCATTATGCAAGTTCAAGGAAGGGCGCGAAACATAGCTAATATTAATGATTCCTACGCTTATACCATAAAAAATATTTAAGAAACAAATATTATGTTCTTTATTATAAATTGTTTTTGATATTACCAACATTTACTGGGTACTTATTTACATTTAAAATAAATCAGCTTCACGCTGTATCTCGCACACTGCAGGGTAGGCAGAGGGAACCTAGTGTTAAGACACTCCGTTCCCCATTTTCTGCCGAATCTGCAGGCATTGCGTGTTGAGTGGCAGAACTAAACGCCGCGCTTGTCCTCGACACCAGAGCGAACAAATGGAAATATAAATTTTAAGTAAATCTCCTCGAGTGGGGATCGACCACAACCAGTCGGTTTTACAGTCACACTTTGTGCCCCTGCGCCACGAATGGCCTCGATACTTACATTTATTATAAATATTTCATTTAACATACACGTCTAATGTGCTATAATACATAAAAATATTTCATCACAGAAATTTCGCTGCTTTCCCATACCTCATAAGTCATAAGACATAAGAGATAATATTAAGATATTCTATATTCTTAAACTATCTTATAGATAATTATACAACGAGTGTCACACAGCAACATTTCTCCGCACTGTCGCAACACAACACCACAAAGAATATTAATTAAATTAAAGAAAAAAAAACTGTTTCGCATTCCCCGCGTAGGCCATGGCCGGTTTGCTGCGCACGATCGCGGAATCTACACCTCGCTCATAAAATAACTTCGCCGTCGCTTTATTGGCCTGCTTTTGAAGGAATTGAGCAAACCATTGACTAAATTGAGGATTTTTGTCACGCATCTAGACCTGCCGCCGAATATTGCTAAAGAAAACGAAGCTACGTTATGTAGGTAAACTCTATAGGATATAGCTTTTAATGTCAATAGCAAATTACTAGCATGTCGTTGCAGGAGCTGGATCATCAGGATTTTTATGGTAGAAGATAAAGAGAAGATATATTAGATATAGGCCAGTCGTGGCTCAGTAGCACAAAGTGTGACTGTAAAACTGACTG
Source organism: Heliconius hermathena (assembly GCA_013403705.1). NCBI lineage: Eukaryota > Metazoa > Arthropoda > Insecta > Lepidoptera > Nymphalidae > Heliconius > Heliconius hermathena. Next base: position 27,518 of record JAAIXJ010000495.1, read on the forward strand.
GTTGTGGGTTCGATCCCCACTCGAGGAGATGAAATATTTATTTAAATTAATATTTCCATTTCTTCGCTCTGGTGTCGAGGCAAAGCGCGGCGTTGAGTTCTGCCACTCAATACGCATTGCCTCCAGAATCCGGCAGAAAGTGGGAAACGGCCCTGCCTACCTTGTTGTGTGCGGGATACAGCGTGAAGCTGATTTTTAGGATCTCTAGATACGTCCATGATTGTAAGTGCATGGTTGTTCTTGCAATTAACTTTAGATAAAGCCATATTAGAATCCATCATTTAAAAGGCTTAATAAAAACATAATCCATTTCTAGATGACCTAGAAACTTGATATTTGGTACAATAGTAGACTACTATGCACATATATAAGAGTATACAAGGATAAAAGTCTGAAAACTAAAAATTGTTGTCCTTAATTAGTATACGTTCTACTTCTTTGATTGGATTGAGTAGAACGTAGGAATATAAAGTGATTTAAATAATAATAATTTGTAATAATTTTATAATTTCTTTACAAAAAGTACTAGGTTACTTACTAGCTATTACTTATCTCGCAAAGATGTGAAATATTCAATAAAGCGTCCTTCTTGACTTTACCTATAAAAGAATATAAGCATATGTGAGTGCCAAGCTCTATATTCACTGAGTGTGTAATTCAAGATCAAGATTTAACTAAGACCACCACCAAAGACAACCAAATCAAATATATTAAGCTAATAGTACTCCAGTTCAATTTAGAAAAACGCGCACTAATTGTCAATTGTTGACTGATCGATTTTTTTTTCAGCTTCACGCTGTATCCGGCATATAGCAGGGAGCCTAGTAAAGACACTCCGCTCTGGAAACTTCGCTTGTTGAGTGGCGGAACTCAACGCCGCGCTCTGCCTCTATACCAGAGCGAAGAAGTTTAAGCATTTCATTTCCTCCAGTGGCAATCAAAACCACAACCTGTCGCGTCTACAGTCGCACGCTTGTGCCCCTGCACCACAAAGGGCCTCAAATAAATAAACCTTTAAATTTACTGAAACAGAAAATTAATGAATTAATTTTTTTCTATTTTAAAATTGTTTTAAAAGCTTTAAGGTTATTAATACAAATATATATTTGTGTATGAACAATTTTATGACACTTGGGGAGAATAGCGATAGGGTTGACACAAGTCTATGTTATATTGTTACAGTACTTTTTAGTTTTAACTAATATTTTATGGCGTATTATATTATATTCTCGACGTATTAATTTTTAAATAAGTTTTTAAGACACATTTTCAATATATGCAATCATTTTATACAGACTTAAGTAAGCACACCGCGCATGTACAAAGGTAATCCGAGTGAAAGAAAGCCTAAATATGGTCCGTGAACGATTTTAATTTTAGGGCATGGTGAGGCGTTGGTCATCGCGCAATGAGTGAGAAGAGCATGCTGCATGGGTAGTAATAGAATATACTCCGGTCTCAAATATAATTTATTTCGACGTACAAATTTATTAAAATTCATAAAAATACTTACACATTAATTCATTGATTTTATGAAACAAATATGTCAGTTTACGTAAGGAAGTTATGACGTCGCAACGTATGTTTTTGATAATTCGAAAATGTCTGTAAATAATAAATTTCGTAAATAGTAGGTAAGTGATTTTATTTTGTGTAGATAAATCATTCGTTTGTCATTAAATGAAAATGTTTACTGGAACTATTTACCTCACCATCACCTCCATACACAAGTCTTTGTAACACCAGAGTAGCTACAAGTGCGTTGCCGGCCTTTGAGATGGAGATAGGCACGTTTTATGAAGATACCCAAATCCTATCTACCGGGAAACAATGCCAAAGCCAGGCCATTCCACAGTTGCGTGGCGCGCCATAGCAAAGTTGAATACAACTCATGTAGAAGTCATAGCGGGAAGAGAAGAAAGCGGGAGGGAAAAAAAGGTGTATATGAAAAATATATCAAAAATCTATCAATTGCAGAAATATTTTTTAATGACACTATTCTAATAAAACACAATAAAATTATTTACAACTGAAAAATACGATATTTGCTAGGCTGTACTAATTAAGTCCTTCGTGTAAGAAGTTACCGACCGACGTTGACGTTTAAAATTTATATACTCTATGCTCAAACAAGTCAGCCATTTGTATTGTTTGTTTGAAAAATTTTAATAACAAGTATATAACATGCCGAAAAACATTACAAGTGAGGTTCGTGATATAATTTTGAAAGTAAAAGAATTTATGGATGAAGAAAAACGAATGCAGGTCCCAATAATTCCTTTAAGTAAAGTGTACGTAAGGGTGTCCGCTGCCACAGGTTTGTCTTTTACTTTATGTATACAGTACGTGTATAAAATTGCGAAAAAAATTGAATAAACGTTCATATTTTACCAGTCTTATTGAAGAATAAGATGTTTATTGAAAAACTATATGTCTCAAGTACTCCATGTAAGTGTCAAAGCTTATAAAATCTCATTGATCACTCATGTTAACTTTCAATATTTTTTAAATATACTTTCATAAATCTCCTTATCATTGTATTACAGGCGTATCTGAACGCACTGTATTAAACATAGTCAAAGAAGCAAGGCTTGTTGAACAAGGCTTATTGGATCCAGAAACATTAAAGAAGACACCAAAGAAAAGAGTTCGAACTAAAGGCAAAATTGAAGTTGATGAGTATGACTTACAAGTAATACGGAGAAAAATACATGAATTCTATGCATACAAAAAAGAAGTGCCTACAATAAACAAGCTCTTACAGATACTCAAAGAAGAAATTAATTTTAAGGGTTCCAGAGAAACACTGCGTAAAATACTCCGTAAAAATGGATTTCAGTTTAGAAAAACAAAAAACAACAAAGATAAGGACCATGTCCCGGAGTCAACACCAACAGTACCACCAATGATGCCGCAATATATATCCATGTTCACTCATAAAAATCTCCAGTCTTAAACAGTTCTAATGTTTGTAGATTTAATGTTAATTATTATATTATAAGTTGTAAAATAGTATTTTTAAAGGAACTTAATTATGCATATACTACCAGTTGTATTAAACTAAGCTTATTTCTAGAATTTGGCAAGACTTTTTTCATATTTTTGATTGAATATTCTTTAACTAAATGTATAGTGATAAAATTATTTATATATCACTTATTAATTCTCTTAAATTATATTGTTTTATTTTTTTAAATATTTAAATTTTGGTTTTGGTTTGGTTCAATACAGCAATGTTAAAATAGTGCCTACATAATGATTTGTACTTAGCCCCATATTAGATTATTTATAAAATCACTCAAAACTAAGATTGATCTTGAGATGTCATTTATATTCATAAGTATGTAATTTATGAATGAAAACTGTATCTCAAGATCAATTTTAGATATGAGAGTTGTTTATACATATGGGTGTAAATGTGCAATTAAAATAAGTTTTCAATTTCTGTATGTCCTAAAATTATCAATTACCTATAGCACAAATGTTTATTAGGAACTTTATGACAGTGTCATATTAAAAACTTTATTGTTTTGTTTGATTTATTATCAGAAACCAAGGCAGATACAAGTATCTCTGTATATTGTATATAGACTTCATAAGTCCAAGCTAATACTTCATTTTTTTTTATTTTGTTTACCTGCAAGTATAATAAATAATTTACTATAAGCAAAGTAAATAACTTACAAACACAATTATTTGCAAAGGGGGATCTCCTTAGCAAATATTTTTTAAAAAATTAAGTTAAAATGTTACTACTAATACTTATTATCCTACTATTCAATTTAAAAACAATCCATACCTACAACCAAATCTGGTATGCAAATATTGGAGAATTTCAGATATGAGTGTAAATGGCAACTGTTGTGATGGGCTTTTTTTATTTTACCTTGCTGAGTGACTCAATAGTGCTTAGTAGAAAGTAGCAATAAGTACAAAGAACTTTTGTTAGGCACTAGAAAAAAATAATAAGTGTAATCACAAGATTTAAAAAAAATCTCCAAGATCTATTTAACCTCCAAAATTAATGTTAACCTGAGATAATGTAAGAAAAACATTATGGTATTCTTCTATCCATATACTGATCCAAAATGTTATATCTATCATCCCTGCTAATGTCCATATCAATAGAATATTGACAATATAATATGAAGTTTTGTCTCGATTTGTTATTTTATTTTACCTATAACTATTAAATTATAACTTACTAAAGTAGTACAACATTGTAGTGCCAGGGTCTCATTAAATCTCTTTTTCTCCTCTTTTTTTTTTCATATAATATTATTAGTTGGTATAATGATTATCACTTTAGATTTTTTCTGTTTCGAGTTTTATAATTCTGCCTTATGCTTGATTTATTTTTTAATTATTTATATTGGAATACTTGATGTTTTTTTTTTTATAATTGACCATAATATATAGAAACTACACAATGTGCTGGCATTGAAGTGCTCCAGAAATCTCTTATTTAGTAATTTATATTTATTATACATAATATGATGAACGGCTCACTCTAGAAACTTTTATTTTTAATTTTATATTTTTTATTTGTCATAAATCTACTGCAATTATATTGGGAGACTTGAATTTTCTATATAACATTCATTGTATTGCATAACAAAATTCGAATAGTACTTATTGATAGTGTCAACAGCTGAATATTTGTGTTGTTTTGCATAACATATCTAGTTATCAACATATAATAATCAGCTATATATAATCTAGCCTTTTTGAAATTTAGTGGGCCAATATGAAAAATATCATTGTGGCCTGTAAAGCTTTCGTTATTTAAGTTTCTCTAGTTTAAATTAAACATATTCATGAATATTGTCAAAGTTGTAAATTCCAAACAGTATATTTATAATGAATAAAATTTAAACTGAAGATCTCCAATTATCTACTAATTAGTAACATTGTACAGATCTCCTGCAATTCGTAGAAATTATTTAGCTGTTAGTGGCTTTGTCTTGTTAAAAACAATACTTTCATGATGTTATTATAAATTATACAAATGGGATACCAATATATTAAAAAAAAAACTTCTTTTCTCAAAAAGTTGTGTTTAATTTTATTATACAAACAACATTTCAATAAAAAATTATATCTGAATAGATTAGAAAATAAGAGAATTATTGATATTATTACTGTTTCCAGTGACACAATTACAAATTCAAATAAATTACAATTTCAGTGGGAATATTTCGTAGTAAATAAATCAATAGGATAATAAATAAATTTAAAGACGTTGTTATTTTAATACGTTTATTTTATTATTAATAAAGAAGCAAAATTAATGATACAAATTGACACTAATAAACATCTTTAGTCATTTGGAAGTATAACTAANATAGTAAATGTGCTACAACTTACAGTATTACATATGTAAATATATTTTTATAATAACTTAAAGACTTTCTAACTACTTGACACAAAAACTTAAAAATATCCAAATTCACCATTATATAACATTCATTTATATAAGTAAGATTGCAAAGACACTTTGAAATAAAAATTAACATTGTATTAAAATAATTTACAAAAATATATACTTAAAATGTATAATAATAAATTTTACACACAAGTTAACACTAACATACTAAGAATACGACTGTTATAACACACTATGTTACCAAAATATATTCAATTATATCTATCACATAATCTCCACAATAATTATTTTCGATAAATTTGCAAAATAAATTTTATTATTTATTTGTGTGTCATATATATACTATATATACTGACTTCCAAAAAGTCATGTTAAATAGACAACTATATTTATCTGATTCTATATATCAAATCCAAGAATATTAATTTATAATACCAAAAACAAATATCAGTAAAGATAAAATCATAATAATATACAAACATCTAACATATTGGAGAAAAAACAAAATATCATACAATGCAGAAAAAAAACAAAGTAACATTTTGAGAAATTTACATTATATAATAAGTCAAAGAATTTAAAAAAACTAATATATCATGTCATTTTTTTATCATAATGTTAATAATTATACATAAAATATAATTATACTATGTCTTTATTTATATGCCAACATTTCACTATAAGTTCTATAAATATTTGCAACATGAATAATATAATATATCAATAGGAACCCAACATTACATCTTAACGTCAATTTAAAATATATGATTGCAAAATATAAAAATATTTTCATTAAAAATCAATTAAACACTTATATTTAAAATAAAAATATAATATTCACAAATATCCATCAGCTTATCTAATAATAAACTAGTAACAGCAGTCACTCAAGTACCTACATATATAACATATGAGCTACAAATGCAAAATAAATACAATTTTCAATCAGGTCATATGATATTTAATGCCAATAATATCTAATGATAGGTTCAATAAGTTTTAGAATTGGATCAAAGCCTTTTAATATAATTGATCACGTCATCCAGGGTTTGCTTAGCAAAGCTCATCTTCATCTTCTTTTTTCTCTTGATTGTCACTCGATGGATAGCTGCTGCTCTGGAACTGTGATCCAGCGTTGTCTTCTTGCTAAAATTTACATTTCTTTTTGTTTCTGCAACCCACACTTAACAGGGTAGGCAGAGGGAACGAACCTATTATCAAGACGCTCCATTCCCCATACACACCAATTTTCGAGACATTGGGTATTGTACTCAATGCTCTCTGATAGCAAGTCAGAACGAGGAAATGAAAATAATTCCACTAAGGGATAATAGAAAAAACAATTGCTGCATTTACAGTAAGGGCATACTGCTGCGCCATGATTCCCTCAATTTTATTTTGATATATAAATTTAATTGGAAATAGCCATATTTTACATAATTAAAAAACTAAAAAAAATGCTTTACACTATTAAGAACTTACCATATAAGTTGCATTAGCGCTGACGTAAGATGGTGCAGCGTTCTCCCTGACACTCGCTTTGGGGGCAGGCTCAATGCCCTCCGGCAAGGGTATGGTGGTGGCCAACCTCGCGTACTCCACGTCCATGCTGCGTATGAAGGGGGAACAGAGTGCCCGTTTCGCAGATTCACGGTCCTCTTCATCATAAGCTTGTAGCAATTGTTCCAGAGTTTGCATTTCTGGCACTTCACAGTTGTTGCCCCATTCCTATTTAATTTGTTAATTTTTTATAGTATTTTATAATCAATTTAAATTTTATCAATATAAAATCTGTACATATAATAAAAATATAACTGATTGCTGTGTGCACATGAAATGTATAATTTGACCAAATCTATTATTGGAGTCATTTATTAAAACAATAGAACCTAAATTCATGATTTTTAAAATGTTTATCTGTCTACTTAATAATGGTTTGATTGATTTAACTGCAGTTTTTACTATTGTATTTATTTAGCCTCGCCTCAACATTTATTATATTTTATATCAATTTAATTATATTGTAATAGAATAGATTGAATATGCATATTATAGATCATAATAATATAAACTTTGCTATTATTACCAAAAGTAAAATACTGGAGAGTTAAAAAGAATAATAACAATTACATAATCATTACATACTTTGTAAGCCTTCTCCGCAGCTACAGCGTCACCCCTAGCCAGTTGTACAAGTGCAATTGCAACAGTTAATCTACCAACTGCACTTATGTTGCCGGCCTCCTGATGGAAACCAATCTCACGACGCAGACTGTCCACAGCTTCATCATACCTAAATAAATTTGACAAAAAATAATAATGATATTGCTTAGGAATATCGTTTTTTTAACAACAGAAGAAAATGTAGAAAAAGCATAGATTTCTTATGCACATTATAAAATCTTGAGAAAGTTTTATGTGATATTATATTCACATTACCTTTGAAGTTTCACAAGAATTCTCGATGACTTGCTGATATACTCAGATCCTTGATGTTGACCACTTTCAGTCTAAAAATAAAAAAAAAAGTTAATATAACATAGTCATTAAGTATATATAAAGATTTGAACCAGCACTCTTTGGAAGGCTTACATCTTCTAACAAGTTATCAAATTCCCCTAGGCTAAAATGTTTGATTTCTAAATAGTATTTCTCTTTACCAGGTTTCTAATAACCCTTTAAAAAAGACAAAAATAGTAAACAAAATTATTATTACTGATGAAACATCGGCAGCTTGCTGGAAAAGCTTCACAGCCAATTCTGGTGACTTCTCTTCAATAATTTTTGCAACTTTATCCAAAATGTTGGCTCCGGAATCTCCTGACCCATGTTGCTGATACAAGCTGCTGGATTCCAACCCCAATGTATATAACTGTAATAATATTTGCCAATTTATAACAAATCAAAGCTACAATTTTAAAATTATTACTTCATAAACTAATTATTGTTTTATTTATGATTTTAATACATATTACGAACCTCATCTGTAGTTGCCACTTCCTTGCTGACTATAATGGCGTTTTCAATCGCCTTAGCAGCATGGAAGAACGAGCGATTCTTTTTGTAGAATTCAGAAGCTTTCAGATAGGTATCCTTTGAACTCTGGAGATCCCTTGCAATCCTATAGCACTGAGCTAAATAGTAACACAAGCAACATTAAACATAATTTTTGTATAATAAAAACATTTATTATAAATTAAAACCTTTTCAGACTAACCTGCTTGACTGTACTCATCAGCAGCAGAATCAAAATCCGGCTTCCACTTCAGAAGTGAAGTTTTCAAACTAAATAAAAAGTATGAACATATATTAACAGTTATGTAATAAATATAAGTAATAATTAAGAAATACTCAACATGACATTTTTTATTTTTATTAAACAAAAAGTATCTCATTTAATTCCTTATATCTTCTTTACAATCAACAAAAACTTATTTTCAAGCCGCAGATAAAACAAATTTAACTTATTTACATGTATTTGTAATCAGAAAAAAAATCTAAACAAATGACCACTCCCATATCAAACATCTTATAATTTTTATTAAAGAAAGTATTGTAAAATTATATAACAAAATACTATTATTAACAATGTTTCTCTGCAATTCAACTTAATTAGAGGTGTAAATTGTGAAATAAACTAAATAATAAATCCAAAATTTATATTTGATATAATTGTTAGAGAATACATACTATTGTCTATAGTTGTAGATAATACATAATATAAGTTCAACAAATTCAATGTGCAAGAAATTCTAAAAGCAATATTAGGCAAAGAAGTAAACAATGATGCATCTAAACGCAATGGGCGATCAATAACATGCAAAACAAAAATTTTACCATCCCTGCCAAATTGAATTTACTTTTATATACAATAGAAGTTGTACTTTTATGGACACAAAAAAAACATTGTCAAAGAAGTTAAAATAACGCATAGCTCTGTACTATAAATATATTGTATTCATCAATCATATCTTATATTTTTTTACTTTATATCGCTAGCAAACAATTCGCAACAAAACTTACAATTTTTCCGCAGCTTTACAGTGTTCTTGTGCTTCGTGTAATTTAGCAGACATTGTTAATTACTGATTTTCCTTCAAAAATTGAAACAGTGACGACTTTGCTTAGTTTACAAGTTTTCACACAAAATCAATATTTCTGCTAAGATATTGCTGTGAATGTTTGACGTTGACAACTGTGAATGTTAGATGATAAGCTAACGGCCACAGATAGCAAATATTACTAATAGCAAAATAATATGTAATAACTAAAATTCTGATACAAAATGCCTGATGTATTATTGTATTATAGCTGTATTCTATACCTCTCACCATAGTTATTTACTATATATGAACAGAAATATTCGATATATTTAGGTAATGAAATGGTATCATTAAATATAGTTCTATTACATTATTAAAAAAAAAAATAAATTAGCTTCACGCTGTATCCCGCACACAGCAGGGTAGGCAGAGGGAACCCAGTGTTAAGACACTCCGTTCCCCACTTTCTGCCGAATTCTGGAGGCATTGCGTGTTGAGTGGCAGAACTCAACGCCGCGCTTAACCTCGACACCAGAGCGAAGAAATGGAAATATAAATTTAAGTAAATATTTCATCTCCTCGAGTGGGGATTGAACCCACAACCAGTCGGTTTTGCAGTCACACCTCGTGCCGCTGCGCCACGACCGGCCTCAAAATTACATTATTTATTTTTCTAATATTTTTTTTAAATGTCTAAAAAAAGGAAATCTAACGATATTATTTAAAAGCTATTATTAAACTATAAAGTTTCTACCAATATGCGTAAAATAGAATATTTAAAAAGTGGATCATTTGGAACGGTGTGTCTTAACACTAGGTTCTCTCTTTCTACCCTGCTGTGTGCGAGATACAGCGTGTAGCTGTGAAGCTGAAGCTGGATCATTTATAATTAATTTTATTACATATTTCTAAGGCCAGTCGTGGCGCAGACTGTAAACGCAACAGGTTGTGGGTTCGATTCACACTCGAGGAAATTAAATATGTAACTTAGAATTTGGCGGATACTTGAGAACGGTGTGGCTTAACTCAAGACTTCCTCTGCCTACCCTGCCATGCGGCGTACCGCGTGACGAATTAAAAGTATTATTACGAAACGTACGAATTAAAAGTATTATTAAATACTAAAAAAAGTACTTTTTAGTATTTAATAATACTTTTAATTCGTACACTAGATAATTACATTTCATCTTATAGTATTTCAAAATTATTTCAATTATAAAACAGCGTAAGCATTCTAATAATACTTAAGTGGCAATGTACGTAAAACAAGAAAACGACGGAGCTTGGAATTGTAGACAAAAATAATTGTCTGGTAAAAGCGGACTGAACTTGTCGCTTTTCGTTTATGCATCCCACAAATTTCTCAGTTAAAGTCAATCGTCTAATAAAACATACATAATTATATAAAATTATAGTAAGAAACATTCCATATATAGAATTGGTATTTAAATCTAATAGCGTTGTTGTTACTGGCTTAACTCTCATTTATAATAATTATTAGTAGATACTTATTGTTAGTATTATATTCCATGAAAATAATATAACGTTACAAACTTACAATATAAAATATAAAAAATAATATTTAGGAGAATAGGTTCATTTCTCATAAAACATATATGCAAATCATAAAATAATCTAAAAAAAACAACTTAAAAAAATAATAAGTAAACATGGTTACTGTCATCCAAACCAATAATCCTTATTTTACGAACAATAACTTTAAAATGAACAGATGATAGTAATTTGTGCAATAATAATAGCAAGATTTCCACGTGAGAATGCGTACTTACCCTTGAGCCCCCGCCGCTTAACCCCACGCTGCAGACGAATGGGGAAGATTGTAAAGAAAATAGAATAACGGGTCGTGGGAGCGGTACCGTTTCTTTCAGGACAAGGTGCGACTTGCAATAAATATTTTATTAATGAATGTAATAACTACGTGTCAACACATTGATAAAAATAATACAATAAATATACTTACAGTCGTGGCGCAGTGGCACAAAGCGTGACTGTAAAACCGACTGGTTGTGGGTTCGATCACCACTCGAAGAGATGAAATATTTACTTAAATTTATATTTCCATTTTTTCGCTCTGGTGTCGAGAACAAGCGCGGCGTTGAGTTCTGCCACTCAACACGCAATGTCTCCATAATTCGGCAGAAAGTGGGGAACAGAGTGTCTTAACATACCTTCTTATACAAAAAAAATATTGTTATTATTTTTCATAAACATTATATGTTAAGTAACATTAGGTATATTTAAATTTTGCAACTGTATACACTTGATATCAAATAAAACATGACGATTTAAAATCAATTTCATCGATTACATTGTGCTATCGAATGTTTGTTTGCTTATTCCTCGTTTTTCCCACGACAAGTCATTCGTTTGACCATTCTGTAGCTACTTTATATTATGAAACGTTAAATATTACTCTTATGTCATAAAATAGATGATATTTATATTTTTATTTGGTATTTTAATATATTTTATTTAGCTTCAAACTGAATTCCGTGCACAGGTGCGTAGGAAGAGGGCACCCAGTGTTAAGACACTCCTTTCTCCATTTTTCGTCGAAATCTGGAGGCATTGCATATGTACTATATTTTTTAATAATTGTAAATATTTTTTTAAAGACAAAACTAAAGCAGGCAAATAATTCTATAGTTTATAGGTTAGGGCTTGATTAAGCCTAAAATGGTGGATAGATTATGATACTATAATACAGTTAAAATTCGATGTATAGTCAAAACTTCATTATTTGTTGAAGAATTAAAAAAAATATCAAGAAATACTTTAAATAATATCATATTACGGGATATCTAAATTGACATTATTATGTATAAAATTTATGTGATAGAGTATGAAATTTAACAATCCTATTAATGAACAGAATACGTTGAATTTTCTCTTTATTGTCTATAGTTTATAACAATACACATAACTAAAATACTGTATTAAAAAAAAATAAAACACTCAGGAGAAACCAGGACAACTAAATAATACGAGATAAACAGTGTATAAACATAAATCACTAACTCAAATAATAGGCAACACACACACACACACATTACAAATATAGAGGTACTTATACGTTCAAAAAGCTTCACATTTATCCAGTTACCTCTACCATTATACAATATTATTATTAGTTTCGACCCCGAAATAAGAATGACGATTAAAAGAATAACAGTACCTACACGGTGTCCAGTCCCGTTTATAGCAGTAAGGCGGAGGGCTCTAGTAAACGCAGGTGTGACTCCGACTCGTGAGAAATCTCTCCCCTCAACCACCTAGGATTTGCTTTAAGCAGGCGGAGGGCGATTCGCAAAAGAAAATGGGGGTAACATTCTCACGGTTTTTGATTCATTCATATAATATATTATAATTGTATAATATTTGGCAATAATTACTTAATGTAGGTGCGTAGGTATGTGAAGAATGAATACTAATTAATATTTTGTTTTGAAGTTTTGTGTAATAAAATATCTTATTTTTATATTGACAATTAAATTTCGGTAAACCTTGTTGTGGTCGTTGACAATTTGATTTTTACTAAAATGCGATATGCGCACTGCACTAGGTATGTTCTTATTCATCCAGATAAAGTAATCGAATTGTTAACTCTTGGACCATGACGAAATTTTGGAAGATCGAAGAAACCTTGGCACAAATAATTTTTTTTTACAGTTTTAAAAGATTAAATTGTATTCTTATCTTTAAAAAATATTATAATGTTACATTTATTTCAAATTGAATACCTAATTAAAGATAGCATTAGACTATCATTAATATTTTACAATTCACAAGTTTATTTCTAACACAGCGTACAAAATTTTAAAATCACGAATAATTAAAAAAAATCTTAATATTAATACTTAAGCGTAAATACCGTTAAAACTTAAAAGGAGTTGTTAGCATAATGTCGCAAACGACGCGCGAGGTCCGAGCCCCCCACAGCCCCCCACACTTACACCAGGTGCCACCCGTGAGAACGGCCACGCAATAAGTTGTCGAAAAGGGAGTATTGTTAATGTAATCACTTCAATAATATTTTAAATAAATACAGTATGTACGCATATCTATAAAGAGTTCTTTAATATTTTTATCTACATTCGACATGTCTTAATTGCGATTTTTTTTATTGGTTATAACTTTTAACTAACAAAACATAATTTTATAATAATACTTAAAATAAGAATCATCAAAAACTTTTTATATGTTATAGCAAATTTACTTAAAACAAATGTCAATGTCAGTTTACCAAGTAAAATATACAGCTTTTAAATACTTAAAAAATAATAATTTACTAAAAATAAGTAGTATATACAGCCTGTATACAATACCCACAATTACAATACTTCTAGGTTACGAGTTTACGACGCGAAATGTAAAATTAAAAATAAATTCAATGGATCTATTTCATCATACTTAGCCCATAGGCCTTAGACCTTACCATGTAAGTACTAATGTCACTCTGTTTCCCTAATTTAGCTTATTCGTAAATTCACAAAAACTTAGTATTTAAACTATAAATATAAATATTTAACCATACCGTACAACGATAGCATCCTTATATAGTACAACTACGTTGAAGCCCGCAATTTCGTTTGCCTGAATTTTTGCCACTCTACTACTTACTTGCTTGCTCTAAAATCGGCGGCTGGAATGTTTCCTACTTCTTTCCGTAGGGTTTGGCGCTCCGTTCCCTCTGGCTATCCCGCTAAGAATACAGCCTGAAGGTAAGTAAATATTTCCTTTTAAAGTTCCGTACCTAAAAAATAAGAATATGGAATCCAATAGGACCCTATTAGCATCACTTTATTGTTTGCCTGCTTTTTATCCGTCTATCATGATTTTTCTCAATAACAAATATTCAAGGTCTATGGTACCTTGGAGCAAAGAAAAAATACTCCTAAGTCTGTATATAATAACCGCCGTAGGTGCGCTGCTATTGCCGCACATTAAAAGTTCGCATCCTATATGGTCCTCCTCTTGACCTAATATCACGAAGCTTTATTAAGTGAGAAAAACTGTACAAATAAAAAAAATTGAAAATTTATATTTTAACCTTTTTTTAAGACTGTTCCTCACTTTCGCTCTCAAGCCTGATCTCAGAGTAGAAAACCTTAATTTTAGGTGATTATAAATTAAAAGTTGAGGGCAATAGTGTCGCAGGAACACAAAGTGTGCCTGTAAAACCGACTACTTCTGGATTCGATCCCCACTCGAGGAGATGAAAAATTTACTTAAATTTATATTTCCATTTCTTCCCTCTGGTGTCGAGGCAAAAGCGCGGCGTTCAGTTCTGCCACTCAACGAGCAATGCCTCCAAAATTCGGCAGAAAGTGGGGAACGGAGTGTCTTAACACCAGGTCCCCTCTGCCTACCCTGCTGTGTGCGGGACTGTATCCCGCTGATTTATTTATTTAATTTATTATATTTTAAATTTTATTTGATTTATTAAACTAAACTATCATAAATCGAGTTAAGCCATTTTGATTACTTACCCCAACTAATTACTGCCGCCAAAACAATAAAACATATAAACAACTATACTTGCATGATACAGCCGGTATCCCGGTTCAATTCGGTTCCATTAAGAAAAGTAGGTACAGTACGGTCAGCGAGTCGTGGCCGCCTTGAAGCTGTAAATCGCTGCGCAGATTTGATTTTACTACTTTTTGTTCTTTTGATTTTTTTCTTTCCGAGTGAACAATGCGCAATAAATAAGAAAACCTAATTTCAGGGCGGCCACGACTCGTTGAGCGTACTGTAATACTCAGGCGTTGTGATTTAAATTGTAACGAGCGCGGGTGTGTAGCTGTAGACAGGAATAAGTGATAAATAAAATTGTAACTATAGGCTATTCATTTTACAATCATATTTATAACTAAATATTTTTTAAATATTTGTAAAGCTTTTTTTCAGCTTCACGTTGTATCCCGCACAAAGCAGTGTAGACAGGGAGGAAATAGTGTTAAGACACCTCGCTATCCACTTTCCGCAGAATTCTGGAAGCATTGCATGCTGAGTGACGGAGCTGAACGCAGCGCTTTGTCTCAACACCAGAGCAAAGAAATGAAAATATAAACTTAAGTAAATATTTTTTTTCCTCAAGTGGGAGTAAAAACCAGAACCTAACGACGACTAGTCTCAATTATAATAAATTATAATTATAATGTATAATTTATTTCTAAAGTTATTAAATAAAATGTCTATTTGTAGGTAAATGTTTTTTTATACGTCGGTTTTCATGTTTTTTACTTTGATGTAATTACTAAAAATATGCTATTTATAAAAAGTAATAAACCAAAGTTCTTATTGATTCTAAACAAGTTAGGTTCTTAGTAAATATAATAACAATTACTAATAATTTCTCATGAAAATCAAAGACTGAAAAGATGTTAACGTATCCCTGCACATAGCAGG
Organism: Heliconius hermathena; assembly: GCA_013403705.1. Classification (NCBI taxonomy): domain Eukaryota; kingdom Metazoa; phylum Arthropoda; class Insecta; order Lepidoptera; family Nymphalidae; genus Heliconius; species Heliconius hermathena. Next base: position 43,379 of record JAAIXJ010000495.1, read on the forward strand.
GTGGCCAAAGGGATCCTGAGTGATCTCCTTTCCCATTAACACGCTTCTGTACCCACACTTTCCGCCAAACTCTGGAGGCATTGCGTGTTAAGTGGCGGAGCTCAACGCCGCAATTTTCGACACGTTTGTTTGCGTCAAATTTATTTGGCAACACTGGTGTTGGTATACCATGAGAATATGATTTATCATAGTTTTTATTAATTTGTAAGAATCAAGACTTGTATCTAAACTTAATAAGGACTACCGATATTTTATTACATTTATATTTTCATTTCTTCGCTCTGGTGTCGAGGAAAAAGAGCTGCGTTGAGTTCTCCCACTCAATACGCAATGCCACTGCTAGTTGGCGGAAAGTGGGGAACGGAATGTCTTAACACTAGGTTCCCTCTGCCTACCCTGCTGTGTGCGGGATTCAGCGTGAAACTGAAAAAAAATATTTTTAATGATGAGGAAATAATATTACAACTTCCTATATAATAATATCTTTACACGAGTTACCTTTATCGCTCATTTCATTTTTAAAATATTAACGATACCGTACATTTACCTGCCATTCGTAAAGACATCAAGTTGTAGGGGCGGATGGCCGACACGAATAGAATAATAATGTAAATATGTTTAAATTGAATTGTAACTATATTTGTAATTGATTTTTTTTTTATGTTCTCTGTCATATGTTCGATAAAGAAGAATTATTTCGTACAAACTCTCGTCCGCATCTTCGCTCGCGTAGATTTTTTAACTTGTAATACCTACTGCGTAACCCGACTATTTTTTAACCCTTTAGAAATTGTCACATAATGACGTGAAAAAAATATTGACCACAATTTGTTTAATCTGGATAAGGCAAGTGTTGTGAATTGGAGGTCCTCCGTAGAAATCATATAATTTGATAGGTGTATCTAGGTTCGAATCCTACTCTAAAGATGTACCGTTATTAAATTTAGTATTAAACTCCATATAATATGGAGTTTAATACTAAATTTAATAACTCTAATGAGTTAGAGAGTGCTGGAGCACAAACTTGCGACTATAAATGAGACGATTGCGTGACCGATTTCTACTCAAAGAACAGGAGTTTTTTATATTGTCATTTCCTCTTTCTCTCGTTACCAGATAACGAGACACAGCGCGGCATTGAGTTCCGCCACACAACACGCAGCGTGTCATAATGGGGAACGGATCTTATTGCTAGGTTCCCAGATTCCCTCAGCTTCACGCCCTGCTATGTGCGGGATACAGCGTGAAGCTGAAAAAAGTGTAATTAAATTGAATTAAATTGATTTAATAGGTTTGTGTTTACCCGTAATTGGATTTTAAAATTAAAAACATACTTAAAACTTTTTTTTTTAAATTAATACACTCAATTATAGTAATACATTTTCGTTTACCTATATATAAAACATACATTGCCTACATGCAGTATGTGTGGTTTTATACACTNTATCAAATATTAATAACATCAATATTCATTTAATACCAACATGTTTTAATATATAATACTTAATTTGACATGACAACAAGTTAATGTCAAAATGAAACAAGGTCATTAGTAGGCGTGAGGTGTACTATAGATTGGCCATCACTTATCAACTTATCAACCGGCGAGACACCCACTACCACGACCACCACCACGTCCACGAGCCAAGACAGCTGCTCGACAAGCTTCGACGCCCCCGTTTCTCACGCCAACCCTACATCTGTTGAGATCTCGGACCCTTCTTATAGACTTCATTACTCAACAATAAGTTTAGCTTTATTATTTTTCTACCCTAGAACTGATTTCATATAACGGTACTCATTCGTTGATGAGCCATCGCTCGTGCGACATCGCCTTTTCAGTTTTTACATTTCCTATATGTATATGTTGAGTTAAGTTACGTGTTAGTTTTGAAGTTTTTTTGTTTTAAGTTTAAATTTTTTTTTTTTTTTGGTTCTGGTTTTATCTTGTCTGTACAAGAAAATGCAAGCTATGCTTGATTCGCAAAAGGCTAAACTCCAAGGCTTAAACGTGTCAGGTAAGTTAAGTGTGAGCTTTTTTAAGTTAGCGTAAACTTTTTTTTTTGTGATTAAAAAAAATTGCAATTATTAAATTTAATTACCATAATAAGTCATGGGCTAGGTAGGTATATTTCTACTTTAAATGATAAAATATCTATATGTTTATAACTTAAATAACTTGTAAAAAATTTTAAAATTTTAATATTGCATTGAAAAAATTACATTTTTTATTTAAATCTTTAATTACCACGTATTTTATTTATCGTTACTGGGTACCAAATAGTGAAATCTAAAATAACATCTTTACTTATAATAAAATCGTAATGGTTCATCTGTACCTGGAAGTTATTATTGGTGACATATAATAACGTAGTAGAAGTAGAACCAAAACAATGATTTAAATTTTTGTGTCTTTGTGTGTGCGTTCGTTCTCTCTCTTACACAAACGGCTCATCCGATTTAAATACAGTCACTATCTTTCCGTAACATTTAGTGCTTTTTATTCCCGACTGCTAAGGAATCGCGCGTATCTTGTATGTATGTATTATTCTTTAATACCTCATATCTCCAGAACCGCTGAACGATTTACATAATTAAGGTATCGTTAGATTTGTATTAGCAGCCCAAGTGTTCTTAAATAGGTGGCATTAAATAAAAACAACCATGGCGGCTGTGGGACGCCATTGGAGTTAGTGAAAAAAAAAATTTTCGTTTCAAATACCGGGACCGGGACCTATAAGTAATTCTTCAATCAATAAAATCTTTACCAGGAACCCCGTATAATCTGAAGACGTCCCGACCGATTGGGCTTGTTTATTTTCTTTTTAGTTTTATGCAGTCGGGGTTTTTGTTTTTACAAATATTTTTTTTTCTAAATCTAATTGGTTGAAACTTTATTTTTCATTGTAGGTTTATTTAAAAAAACAATAATTATATTGTATAATATAAGTTTATTTTTTAAATTATAATATTATTAGAAGACGAAAGTAATGCGGATTAGAAAACTAATAATTATGTAGTTCAAGCGGGCGAAGCCGCGAGCCAATTTATCGTATATCAATTTTGTGATAGATTGAACTTAAAATTTGTTGTTTTTTGTATAATATATCAAATTCACAAATTTTTTGAATAATAATCAATTATTAAGTTAGACAGTTATAAATTTCTGCGTCTTCTGTGCAAAAGTTCATTTAGATATCAAATGTTAAATGAAATTGAGAAACACACACAAAAAAGGACGTCACTGTTGTTGTTGACTTACTAACGAGATAGATGTTGTGTTGTGTCGTTATCATGTAGCCAATTTTCAAGAATACTTCTCTTAAAGCCGCGCCTAGAGGCCAGTCATTGCACAGGAGCACAAGCATGTGACAGTAAACGCAACAAGTTGCGTATTCGATTCCTACGCGAGGAAATGAAATATTTATTTAAATTTATATTTTCATTTCTTCGCTCTTGTATCTAGGCAAAGCGCGGCGGTGAGTTGTAAAAGTGTAGGGCGAAGTGTCTTAACACTAGGCTCCCTCTACCAACCCCGCTACATGAGGGAAACAGCGGGAAGCTAGGTATATAAGCACATTGGGCCTTACTATTTCGAGTGATTGGCTTTGCTTTCCAGATGATAGCGATACTGACAAGTATTGCTATCATCTGGAAAGCAAGGCCAAGTTAAGTGGTTAAGTTAAGCTTCGAAGAAGTTAGGCTTCATCGGCAGAATGAGACATTACTACATGTCAAAACACCAATTGGCCGTGTATAGGACCGTGGTCTAGCCTCATATGGAATAATCTTTCCGTCTTTGGGTTGGTGCAAATCAGTATCAGCTTGAACCATTTTATCGCATACAACGTAGAGCTCTTCATTAGGGACCCAATAATCTGTGAAAGGCAAGACCTTTTTTTGGCTTTGTGTAGACACGTCTCTTCGCTGTTCTGGTTAACTATTTGTTTAAGTCACCAACTCATTTTAAAGACATTACGTGTGTATTAACTATCTCGATACATAATCAGACCAGGCAAACAAAAGAAATATTTAAAAAAAATCACTCGAGTGCCTATCGAATCCACAACCGTCGTAAGTTGCACCCTTTCTAACTGCCAATTGACACTTCAACGACCTTAACAATATGTAAAAACTGTCTCAATTTAATATTGTAAGAAGGCACTTTATCGATTTGCCATCACGAAGCCACGACAGCTTTGTATATTATGCAAATTATTTTTATCGATCTATAAGAAAAGCTGCACTGCTACTCATTATTAATAGTTTTCATATAGGTGTGAGAAAAAAACGAAGTTGAAAGTGTTGTGGCACATTATACTCGTATGCAGCGTATATGAGTGAACACTAGAGTTGTGGTCGTTGGAGAAGTTTGCCTCTCAAATATATATATATATATATATATATATATATATATATATNGAGAGAGAGAGAGAGATAATTTCTGGGGGGGCCTGGACTTTAGCTTTAAACAGATATGTTAGTATACATGTTGTATTTTTTTTCGGTTCAAATTTTTTATAAGTTAAGTTTCTGGAATGGGCACTAGACTATTTTGGGGTGGGCAAGGCCCACCTGGGTCCCCAAGGGGAAGGGTCCCACGCCCATGTTTGAGACCCATAAGATGTAATTTTTCAATTAAAGATGGCAAATATAGTAATTGATATCATATATTAGGTACCGTACCAAGTCTGTCTAATGTAACTTTTACTGAAGTAGATTTTTTTAGAATTTGAAACATGTTGGTTAAGTGAACCGGAAATTTTTATTTAGACAAGTTGGAATAAAAACAATTTTTTATCATTATATTTCCATAATAATTTTAAATAGAAAGTAGTGATGTCAGGTTGCTTTTAAGAATTTTTATTCTTAAAATGGCCTATTAAATATACAATAAAAAATAAAATAATAATATGTAATGATTTATAAAGTATGCGATGTTTTAGGGTGCCGATTTTAATATTGATTTGTTGTTGGATTTGTTTAATTGGTGACATGAACGGCAAGTTTGTACGAGATTTTTTATTAAAAAGTACCTAATATAAAATAGAAATACTACCTTAAGATAGCGTAATTCTGGCACTTGGCCTCTCTATAAGTAAAACACTTAAAATGAATAGTTATTTACTGGGAAAACTTATAAATTTACAAAACAAATCATTGTTATATGGCTGTTTGATTGCGCGATGCGCGTGCGCCGGTGTCCGGTACGTATACAATATACATATTTTGCAAACAAGCAAGTACCGAGTACGCGGGCCCGGCAGGCGCAGGCAGGTGGAGGCGGCGCGGGCGGCGCTCCGCCTGTCACTCAGTCTCGCTCGGGCCCCAGCAACTAGCGGACTAGCACTAGCAGACACCAGTCACTCAGTCAGTGCCTCGCGATGCGTACACTGAGCTGAACGTGTCGGGTTCCTATGAGGCTGGCATATATCGTGTATGAGCGTCCATGTGTCCGTGCAAGGCGCGGGGGCGGCGGGACCGGTCGACGGTCGCACGCCCGACCCGCCGACCTTACGTACCGTTCACTACACGCAACAGTATTCTCGTGATTCTAAGTGCATCTTCGAAACGTAAAGTGCAATAGATAAAACACCCCATGTGCTGAATATCTGAGGACTTGTGCTGTGTTGTGCTGCGTGTGAAAGACTCTCTCTAGTGCTAGCTAGGACCTGCCACTTGCTACTTACCGACTTGGATGATTTGAAACATGTATGTTAATGTAATAGTTTACTTGATTTGTTAAATATAACTGCTTAGATAAGATAATTAATATTAAATGTAGGTATTTCGTTCTAATAAATAACGTAACTTCTGTTGTGCTTTTAATATATTATTTAACATGTTAACATATCTATATTATTTATAGTACATTCACATTGCATATTTTTATTTTTATCTTAAATAATTAATTACTGTAGGAAATTTAATTAATATACTTAGCTGAATATTTACTCAAAATATACCAAATAATATCTAAATAATAGCTAATATCAATCCAAGAAATACCGATCTCAATCTTTCAAATGAAAGTCAAAATTATGAAATACGGCCGAACGAAGCAACCAAAATCGTAATATAAGTTAGATGTTCTTTTTTTTATAAATTACAAAACGTAGATGCTTTAGCAAAACGATAACTACAAAATAATGACTTATTTTGTAACCATTGAGTAAACATGTCTGATATAGTTACAAATATCTTGCTTCGATCTGTTGGCTTTTTAAAATTGTGTTATAATATAATTTATTAAATATCCTAATTTAACTAAAGTCAATGGATATTATATCTTTTCGTTTCTTATTAAAAAACAATGACACTTTTAATTATAATATAAAAACATCAGTAATATCATCATAGAAATTATATCTTCAAATACATAATTAAATCTATAGGTAAATCTAAATTGTATCACGCATTCGTAGTACGAACTCGCTGACGTTAGCATCTCTAGAAATATTTTCTACGGGGGCCTAGTCTTTAGCTTTGAACAAATATAACTTAACTTAGCTTCACGCTTTATCTCTAGCGGGGTATTCAGAGAGAACGGAGCGCCAAACGCTACGATCTCTACATACCTCTTTCGCCTCGTCCACTGTCATCAACCTCTTCATACATGCCCTCCAGGGGGTCTCACTTTTTACGTGACCTTCCTCGAGTATCTTTGATACTGTATTTTCAAAGGTCTCCCCCTATCTCTCTTATCACTCACTTTTCCATCATAAATCTTTTTTGCCATCCTTTCATCACTCATTCGTTCAACGTGCCCAAACCAGCTGAGCACGTTCTTTTTCATTCTCACCGTGACGTCCTCGCTAGTACCTGCCATTCTATGTATCTCTTCATTGCGGATTCGATCAGATAAGTTGACTCTGCATATCCTACGAAGAGATCGCATCTCCACGGCATTCATCTTTCTTTCATTCTTCTTCTGAAATTTTATAATTATTTTTTTTAATTATTCGGGGCAAATTTTGTTGTAAATAAAATTTTTGGGGGCACGGACCACCCGGCTTCCCCTTTCCTACGCCCATGCTCACTGAATTTATTAACTGAATCTAAGAAATACCAGTTATTATCTATAGTTTTAAGCTCTATTTCCGTACACTATTTCCAAAATACTATGGTCAAATGATCCCCTCTTGCATATCCATTTAATCATCAATTATAATCTTAAAGTTTTAATATAAAAGATAAAGTAATATATAGGTAGGACTTTTTTAATATTATTTAATAATCTTTGTACTCCGCTCTACAATAATTGTATACAGATTTTCCGTTCTTTTATAATCTCTTCCACCAAAATATATCTATAAATACCTACAGTTACAAAAAATAGTAAACTTGAAAAAAAGTCACATAAGAGATCCGCTTAGTAACAGATCATATTACCTACCCCACCAACGTCTCAAGCAATGCTATTAGTAACGCCTTTTAAAAAAAATGAGGACGAATGTACTTAAACCCATTCAGTAAACCTTAGGGGAGCTTTTGTATTACTGCGAAGAGATCCTATTGGCCAAAAAACGTCTTCGCGTTACCAATAGGGCTCCAAGGATAAGGGTCGCGCCCATCACACTGTGGACAGATGCGCTAAAGGTGCAATGTGTTATCAATATTGGCATGTTCTGTCATCTCGCTGAGTAAATAAGTAAACCTAAAATGTCACCTGCCTACCCATTTTTATCTATTTAAGACGTTGGAAATTATATCATTAATTTTTTTTCTACAATACAATTAACATTGAAAGTTACTTGCGAAAATTAAAAATTTAATTATAGAAATGAATTAATAATATTAAATATAATTTTCTATACAAATTTTCCACTAATTAAATATATACTAAGTAAATTGTACCTATATTCCGTCATATAATATAAAAATTTTGCTCACAGGTTGGACCAACCTGTACCGCGCGGCAGCGCTCGAGGAAGGAAGCAGCGGCTTCACGACTAGTATGGCGGAAACAGCATCAATTGCGCACGGTCCTAAATTCATGCGCAAGCGCCGACGTCTCTCAAGACTCCTGGACAAACTTACCATCCAAATCAGTAACAACAACCACTATCCTTTCCCGCAATGGCTTATGTTAAATTCGCCATATCAGAACTCGGAAGCACCTAACGACGTGCCACTCGATCTTTCGATTAAATCGGAAGCTGCGAGGCCCACGAACGAGGGATCTGCTTATGTGTGCAACACATGCGGTCAGACATTCTCGGTCCACGACCGCCTCACCAAGCACGTCGCTTCCCGCCATCGGGACAAAGCCTCAGAAACCCACAGAGCCTACGAGTGCGAAGTATGTAGTCGCAAATTTGCTAGATCAGATATGCTGACGCGTCACGCGCGCCTCCACACCGGGCTGAAGCCCTACTCGTGCTCCGCCTGCGGCCAGGTCTTCTCGCGCTCTGACCACCTCGCCACTCACCAGCGCACTCACACCGGGGAGAAGCCCTACCGGTGCACGGCGTGCCCCTACGCCGCCTGCCGCCGAGACATGATCACCCGACACATGAGAACACACACCAGGAAACAAACGGAAATGTAATTAGACTAATTAAAGTGTTTCTGAAATGAAATTTATTATTAATGTGTTTCTTGTCAATTGATGTACTTATGAATGTTAATAGCTACTATCACAATTTCTCTATTTATTTCAAGTTTCGATAGCTTCGTATGTATATAAAGATAAAGATGTTTCTTTTTCAATTGTAGGATGACGGAGACTTCCTACGTAGGGTGGTGTCATGTTAGATAACCTAGGTAAGACATATCACATTGCATTTAGATGCAGAATGCGAATCTTCGTTGCGTAATTGCGAAATTATTACAAATTAAATGTTTTCTGCTGAGCGCAATGCGATGTGTCAATTTCACTTTAATTGTTGTTTCTTTTATTAACTCTTGTCTTTTTTTATGTTAGATAGTATATAAATTTGTATGTATTTGTATGTTTTGTACATACATTCGTCAAATTGTTGTTGTATATACCTAAGAACTGTATGACGCTATATTTCATTCTTGTTGAAAGTTAAGCTTGTTCTGAAAATTTAACTAAAATCACCAAGTTACTTCTGTCTCATTACTACAATATCTGGAGGTATATCATTGTTAGGTTGGGTGTCATTCTATGGGAATAATCTTTCAATCTTTTTATATTTATATTTATATAATACGTTATTTCATCGCGTTAAATAAGTTAATTTATAACGAGTGTAATTTTTTGTTCATATTTGTAACTATAAATATTAGGTTTATAATTATAATATATACATTATATATATAAGAGTTAAGGTCAGAAGTAGCGACTGTGTATGACATTGGCCACTTCGACTGTTTGAAATAAAAGAAAAAGTTAATGTTAATGTATTTCAAATACAAAAAGCTAGATTTAAGTTCGTTTATCGTGTTGTTACAACTGCGTGTTCAATATTTTATGAGTGTAGCTTATAGCTACCCACTATTTTAGACTGTCCTTAGAACATATTACGATCGTAATTTCTTGACTGTATTTATTAAGTTTTAGATTACTATTTAAGCTATAATACATACAAAAACAAACAAAATTAACCACATTTCGTATCCCACCGTCATTAACGATGATCTTAATATAAAAAAAAACTTTTGAATTAATAATTATTTATATGGGCATTCTGTAATATTCCATATTCCTACCAAATCTATAATATATGTACCTCATAAGTTTACCATATCCTATTATGTAATCTAATTGAAAAAAAAATATGTATAACTTTATTAAGATCACATTTTGGACAGTACAAAACACAGAAATATCCTTTAGCCTCCATCGTTATATTTTTTCTCATAAGAAAGTTCAACAATAAAAATATATTGCATTTACTATGTACATAGGCAATTACCTACTAATAAAAATTAAATTAAATCAGCTTCACGCTGTATCCCGCACACAGCAGGGTAGGCAGAGATAAACTAGTGTTAAGACACTCCGTTCCCCACTTTCTGCCGAATTTTGGAGGCATTGCGTGTTGAGTGGCAGAACTCAACGCCGCGCTTAACCTCGACACCAGAGCGAAGAAATGGAAGTATAAATTTAAGTAAATATTTCATCTCCTCGAGTGGGGATCGAACCCACAACCAGTCGGTTTTACAGTCACACTTCGTGCCGCTACGCCACGACTGGCCTCAATTACCTACTATTATACATTATATAAACTGAACTGTTTCTGTTCAAAATAATCTTTCTGGTTGTTTCTGTAAAAAATGTTATAAAATGTTTAAGTATTTATGTAAGAAAGTAGATTTAGGCTTGCTGGTTTTTTTTTATTAGATACTGTGATAATTAATGATTTGTTTATTTGTTACTAGACTTCTGCTATGTTTGGACAATAAGAATTTGTTTCGGTTTTTGCTATTTATCCTCATTAAATAAATGGTATAAATGTGATTGTTTTATTACTTGACACGCTTTTACATACAAATATACTGCCTATAGTTAGTCAAATACTTCAAATCGGGAACGTTTAGAGAAGATTAACTCTGTACGGTTCGATGTCAGTTTGTTGAAAGTATTCTTATGTGAGAAACAATAAGAACATTCATACCATTGCTCCAGTCAAGTTATGCTGAATTACGCGTATGAGAATATTTCTCATATAAGGTTATGAGACCGGACCAAGAACGAACCCTGATGGCACTAATAGTGTAAACACTCCCTTAGAACCAAAGACGATTGACTAAACTTTGAATGCAACAACTTCAATGATGTTTTACCAAGCAAGCCTTCTGTACTATGAATTTTTGGTACAAAAATATTTTTTTGTTAAAAATCACAAGTGACCGATCGAAGATTCGGTTTCGGTTTCGGCTAGTTCCGGGCAAAAATCCTAAATTCGGCCATAGTTTCGGTTTCGACCAAAATACGGCCGAACCTTCGGCCAAACCGAAACTAATTACTTGTTAGGCGACACTCTGCTAATTATGGTAACCCATGAGTTATAAAGTCAGTTTATTAATTTCAAATTATAAAAATAAAATTATTTATAACATATGCATGTAAATCTTGCATTTTGTTATCATTGGTTTTCATAGTTGAGTATCAAAACCAATTTTGAGTAACAAAACCAATTTATATATAGATCTCCTCCTGTATAGCTATGGAGAAGATTAGGAAATAGAGCGTGGTTAATTCCTGTTTTTTTTTTTATCAAAACTTATTTCAGATATTAATTTGAGGGCCCATTTATTTGATACACTACACGGTATAAATTAAAAATGTATGTTATTATATAAAAATATTTTTAGAAGACGTATAACAATTATAAATATTTGAACGTAACTAGACTCGAACCCACGTCAATTGCAAACTGTCTAAACGCTTTCACCAATAAACCATAAAGATTTCTCATCCTACAACATTCGCATTTTAATTATACGATTTTAAAAATAGATGGAACGGGCAAAAATTTTATTAAATTAAACTTCAAATGAAATATCACTTATTTGGTATCAAATGAAATAGGACAAAACTTTTTTAAAATATTTAGTTAATATTGTTCTACGTAAAATTTAGAGAAATAACATTGTGGTCTTAGTTGCCTCAGTCCCTATCATCGGCACTCCATATTGCCTTATACGTCCACGTTGACTCCAGTATCGCAAAGATTCAACATAAGGTTTACCGACGATGTTGAGCACCCAATTCATTCTTTTACGCCAAGGTATGCTTGGTAGGTTTTTATCTGAAATTGGATGATCTGTTTTCTTTACTTTTGTAAACAAAATTTGCCACATAATATATAATCTAAAGTGTTAGGGATGTCACCATAAGGTTTTCGTAAACAACTCATATTTTTCAAGATAAAAAGCATATAGCATATGTGCAATATGCATACTTTGTGTGTGTGTTTTAAAAAACATTAACACAAATATACCATAGATTTTTTTTGTTACGCGGACTTGTTAACGCTAGTTTACAAACTTTGTAACATAAACATATATATAAATAAAACATCACTACAATTTGTCAAAAAGCTATCAGAGAATAAAAAAATCCCGCAAAATAAATTTTCTTTAATCTTTTATTGCCCAAACATAATATTTAATAAAAATCATTTTGTATGGCTTATATCTAGAAAATGATAAAACTAAGGACCATGCGATATAGGGTTTAAAAATTAAAGAAATTATATTGTGGAACAGTCAATTTGCGCCATAGTAGGTTGAAGTCAATTTCGTAAAAGTCTAATGTGCTGAATCCTAGAAAATTATTCACTATCACGTTGTATCCGGCACACAGCAGGGTAGGCAGAGAGAACCTAGTGTTAAGACACACTATTCCCCACTTTACACCGAGTTCTCGAGGCATTGCGTGTTGAGTGGCGGAATTCAACGCCGCACTTTGCCTCGACACCAGAGCGAAGAAATGAAAATATAAATGTAAGTAAATATTTTATTTCCTCGAGTGGGGATCGAACCCACAACGAGCCGATTTTACAGTCACACCTTTTGTACCCCTGCACCACGACTGGCTTCAGAAAATTATTAGATTTACCAAATTGGCAATTGGCAGTGATTTGACCCAAAAACTTTTAGCTTTTTCACTGAAAAAAAATTACATAAATGTACCAATACATATTGAAAAAAAAATACTTATATGATTTATCTTTATTTATCTTTATTCCTTAAAAAATATTTTGTATGGCGTATATCTCGAAAATGGTATAACTACGGACCATACAATATAAAGTAAAAATTGTTGGTAACGATCACTTCTATCGACTGTTTCAGTTTTTTATTATACTGTAAATTAAAAAGTTTCGGTTTCAATTTCGGCCGAACCTGAGAGTGATGCCGAAGGATCGTTTCGATTTCGGCTGAAAACCTTGTTTCGGTCGGACACTAAAAATCACGTGAGTCGCGGACAATGATCATCGTGGTGAGTTCGATCCTCAGTTAGTGTAATTATGACCTAATCTACAAATTATTTTAATTTTTGTACTAAGTAAATTAAGTTTTACATTTCCTTAGTCAATATACAATATTTTTAAGATGAAATTGTTGAACCAGTTTATTTCTGCCTAATATTGTTAATTTAAAAATATGTTGTGGTAAGATCAAAATATATTTAGGTAGACATTATCGAGTCAATTCTAAAATATTTAACTTCGTTTCTAGAAAAATAAGCTGAGACTCCGTAATGAGATTAATCGCTAACAGGCAAGGCATACGTTACAAAAATTTGTTAATGGGTTTCATGCTTCTACTTATTTTGATAAGAAGTAGAAGCATGAAACCCATTAACTAATTTTTGTATTACACTTAATTTTAACATTGCTATTTTATAGTTTTAATGTAAAAATAATAATTAAATGAAACTTTTATAGAATGTAAGTCATAATAACGAATTAAGTAAGTAGTCTTGCTCCAAATCAAACATTAATTGCTAAGAGGCCATTCGTGGCGCAGGAGCACAAGCGTGCGACTATAAACGCGACATGTTGAACACGATTTCCACTCGAGGAAATTAACTATTTAATGTTTTCATTTCTTTGCTATGGTGTTGAGGAAAAACCCCTAGAATTCGGCGGAAAATGGGGAGTGGAGTGTCTTTACACTAGGCTCTCCTTGCGTACTCTGCTGCAGCGTGAAGCTGAAAAAAAAATGCTACGATATTCTAAGTTTATTACAATCAAAGATAAGATTAAAGAATAGTTTTTTCTTTCGATTACCTTTTTTTTATGGAAAGGACAAGGTAAACGAGCGTTCGGGTCACCTGATGGTAAGTGATTACCGCCGCACACGACCCCGTGCAACACCAGAGGAGCTACAGGTGCCTTGCCGGCCTTTAAGTTGAGTTGGGCGCTGGAGCCCGGCATTACCTGATGCGAAATGATCCGGTCGAGAGCCCATGCGTGTTGCCATTGCTGGCGACATGACTCTACCATACATAGCATATCATTTGTCACATATAGCATCAACCATCAAACAGGGTAGGCAGAATAAAGGCTGGATAATATCCACTGTGTTCTCCATTTTATATAATAGTAGAGGATTAAAATAGTTAGGGTAATGTTAATCAAACGCTTTACTACTCTGTAATCTTAAATCTTGTGTCTATTTTTAGTCAGGCCAGGTCAGGCCTACATGAGTTAGAGCCGCCCCTGTATACGAGTTTCTTTCCAATAAAGGCTGTTGCCTACAAACAACTGCCCAGATTGACACAATTTCAAATGGAACCATCCTGTTTTACTTGAGTTTGTTAACAATATCATAAATTAGCGGCACACGACACAGCATGCATATCCCAGCATCATATCTTCGATCATAATGCGATCGATCGTCATCATTTATCACCACTGTTTCTGCAGAAATGTTCGGGGAGTATGGAAAATTTATTCTATATAATTTAAGTATCACAATTTCGTTTAAAATCTATAATAGGTTATATTGAGTATGCCTGGTTATCATTAGATGCTAAAATCTATTTATAAAGCCAGGTAATTGGTAAGCTCTGGACACTACGGTGATTTGAAACGAGCGCACTACGCAGGTCTCTTTTAAATTAGTTAAAATAAAATTCTATGTTTTGTTTTTTATTCTTTACATAAAATCAATATTTTTATTGATAAACTTATGAGTAATATGTTCAAATTATTATTGAGGATTTAAAGTAAGTGATTAGGTATTTCAAAGTTTTATTTTTTTAAAGCTTCACACTGTATTCCGCACACAGCAGGGTAGGCAGAGGTAACCTAGTGTTAAGATACTTCATTCCCCACTTTCCATCGAATTTTGGAGGCATTGCGTGCTTTGTGGCGTAACTCAACGCCGCGCTTTGCCTCGACACCAAAGCGAAGAAATGAAAATATAAATTTAAATAAATATTTCATTTCCTCGAGTGGAGATCGAACCCACAACCAGTCGCGTTCACAGTCACAATTTGTGCTCCTGCGCCACGCCTGGCCTCAAAAGTTTAAATAACATAGGTACACTTACCTTATAAATATACTGACATTTAAAAATAGATTTTTCCCCTGTAGCTAGAATGAATTAAAAATAGATTTATATAGTATAGGTATTACATAATATACCTGTCAACTTTTTACGAAATTAGGACATATTACGTTTTATTTTTCTTTTCCCTTTTTATAGCTTTTCCCAATGTCATGGGAAATCGTCTTACGTAGGTTTTATTGTAATTATTAATCATTGGCACTTACCTTTTTTTGGACATTGAATATATTATTAGTTAATATATGACCGACCCGTAGGCAAGCACACCAGGGATTCCTCATATATCATGCTGTGTTGAATATATCCATAAAATAGTTACCTAAAGATAAGATACCTAAAGGAAACATAACAAGAGGGGGCATAAGGGGGACGGTAAGCCAAATAATCAATAAAAACTAAGCAAATAAATTTATTAATTAAAAATATTTACTCAAACCAATTTGGTTGCTTATTAAATTATCATTTAACATATAATTTGTCGAAATAAGTACTTTTCATTTTAATATTATGAAAACTCAGCACTTAAAACCTCAGGGTAGGGGCAGTATGGGGTACCCAATTTTGGCAGCAGTAGAAAATTCTATTCTCTATATTTTCATAATCAACATCTGCACACGCTGTATGTGTCCAAAGTCCACATAGTTGACAAGTCATAATATGCTTCGAAAAGTTTAAATAAGTAGTATCCACCTACATGATGTGTCCTCGTAAGCATATGTTACCAACGTTAAATGAACTTTTGGAAGCCCTTTTTTTATTTAACCGCTCATTTAAATATGAACATCTCTTGGCTGTTTAACTTGCTCTGGTACTTCTAACTCTGTTTTTGTTGAGATTGAAATAAAAACAATACACCAACGTCCCCACAGACAAGTCCCTATTATGCCCCCATATGTCACATTGAATAAAATAACGAATATAAACATTTTAATGAGCAGTTACAGTGATTATATTCAAAACATATATAAGTATAATGTTAGAAATTTAGAACAAAAAATAATAGTAGTAACCTAAGCACATCTCCTTTTACAAGGATTTTCGTAATCACACAAATTACAAAACAATTGTGGACTAAAGACTGATGAAAATTGGTTGTCTATTAGCGAAAACAAAACACAGCTAGTGAACATATTTACCTGTATATGTTGGTGGCCCTGTTGAGCATCGAGTCCCTGTAATGCCCCTTTTCCCCTATTTACTAGAACATATTTGTTATGTCATAGAAAAATGTTAAGATGAAAATTTCTGTAAAATAATTATTTGAGGAACTGAATAACAAAGATACATAATTTGTGCTTTGCAAAATTGATGTAGTGATTTCCATTAATTATATTATAATATGATGAACGTATACAATATTATAATATCGTATACGTTCATATAACTGAAGCATAAAACTTTTTATCCCGATCAGCGGAGATATTAGCTCAATATACTTTAAAACAATCGTCGCCGAGCATAACTATTATTGTATAGTTCTTTAGATTAATGGCTAAATGAATGATACTCTGTATTCATTCATTTATATTTATAACTATTTAACATGTATCAAAATTTTGTATTCCGTTTCGTTAATTTAAAACCATTCTGATATAATTAGTAAATAACATAATAAAGAAAAAGACTTGCATTCAATTATAATGTGTATTTGTAATCCAAAATAATCCTTTTTTTTTTATCAAACGTAAATAAATATCTTTCTTTTTCTATTCTTTTCGTCTTTGTAAATTCACGTTTTTTTATGTAAGTAAAATTAAATTTCAAGGCCAATTTTTTTTTTCAATAATTTTGAAGTAATTAATATAGTCAGTTGTTTATTCCTTGTCCATATTTCAATCAAAATTGAAATTATTTACTAATTTATTAAAATGTAAAGAAGGCATAAATATAAATTGTAAGTACAATAATTAAACGTTTATGCTAAAAAAAAACAACAAAATTTTGCACTAGCAACACTGACTTTTACTTTGTACGTCTTGTAGTTCTGATGTCCGCCATTACGGCGTCACAATCGCTTCAAAGAATTGATTGAAACGCCCTCGTTGAGAAAATTTAGAAGCTCTGCTTTTAAAGATTCAGGTACATATTTCCATTATAATTGTATAAAATACCAGCGAAGTGATGAAGCCGATATGATTTTTCGGGTCCATCAAGCAAACGTGGCTGTATCTTTATATGTAAAGTGCATGTGAAATTATAAAACCTTTTCTATTTCTATCAGTTTAGCACTGACGACAGCGCCGTCTGTGATCTTTCTCTTTACATTTCAATTTTATGAGTGGCGGTAATTTGTTATTATAATGTTGTGATTGTGTATTATCAAGTTTTTCAAAATAATACTTTAAAATGAGTCCAGGGTATGGTTGAGTAAACTGTTACTCAAATATAAGATGGCGGACGTTGCCTTTATTATTTTGTAGCAGAGAAATAGTACTATGATCACAAGTCATATTTGTATAGTTAAGACTATTTTATTGCACTTATTACAAAGCAATTAAATATATCGTACACTATAATAAATAACCTTAAAATTTTCTATAACAATTAATCTGAAATTGTTAATAACTCTGTAATTATGGTTATATCTGCTGCTTATTATTATTAGTTGACAATTCATGTTTTTACTAATACATAAAACAACTATTAACGTTAATACATAAAGTTTTGAACTTAACTATTATAAATATAAACCTTTGTGAGTAGATTGTGATAGCTTTAATGTGTGGGTAGACTCTACTGGTTGTAAAAATCAATATCACTTAGTTATATTCTCATATTTTAGCTTAAAATCTAAACAATATTTTAAATGTTTTTATTTGTAAATATATAAATTCTTATTATAGGACCATGCCACCACCAGATAAGAAACAAACAGGTGTGAACAAGGGCAAGACAATACTTCAATCTTATTTAAACTCTTTTGAACAAGAAAATGAGACAACCACTGTGATAACAGGTAATATATAAAAAAAATATTTTATAATAATATAGCAACTTTTTAGTAATTATAGTCTGCTTTTATAGTAAATGGTAGTGGAGATGAAGAAGCAGACACAGGTGTTACATATTTTGTTGATGAGGAAGGGCGTTATTATTATCAACCCTCTGGAGATAGCCAAAGCCTTGTCTCAATACCTGCAGAGGTAGCACAAGATAATGAAGAGGTAAATATTCTATTCAATTGTGTTCAGGGATGTTATAAAGCTTCATAATGATAACCAAAACTATGAAATAGTAGAAATAAAAAAAAACTATCTGTACAATACAATATACTTTATTGCACTTAAAATTTAAACTAATTATATACAAAACAAGTGAAAAACAACATGTACNTGGTTAATGCATAATAAATTTATATCTATAACTGAACCTGATACAGTATTTTTCTTACACAAATATCCATATTCTGAAATGTTCCATCCTTAACTTCGCTGATGATATTTAAATTTTAATTATGGTCATAGTTTATAATACAAATAACATTTTTTTGTATATTATTGAAGATTTCAGAAGAAACTCAAATGCTAGTTGATGCCGAGAATTATCAAACAGTGACATTAGTGCCATCAGAGTCATCTAATGGTGAAGTCAGCTATGTATTAGTTATGCAAGATGAAAACAAACCAGTTATGAATATTGATATAAAGGTGGATCAGGTAATCTTTTAGTATACAATTGATCGAGTCATGTGTGTGTGTTTCAGTTTCTTCATTTATAAGTATTTTAATTTTATTTGCTTTCTGTTTTTACTTTTGTGTTGTTTTTTTATTAGGTTGCAATATTTTAATTTCTTTTGTCCATGATCTTTTTGATTCAATATAGAGTGTTATGAATGTAGTGCAACTTTTATATAAAGTCATAAATTGCTATATGTCATATGAAAAAGCTACACATTAAAATGCATTAAGTACTTTACATATAAGTGTAAATAATACATACATATAATGTAAATATTTATAATATATTGGTTCTATTAATCAGGAAGAGAAGAACAATGATGTGTACAATTTTGATGAGGATGAAGAAGAACCTGGTGGGGATGATGGTTCTGATGATGCAGATGATCAACCTAAGGTGCTTAAAAATTTATATAATACTTAAAATATATTTATTACTAAATAACTTATAAAAAATTTTACACTTTGATTTTCTTATATATTTATATTGATTGATGTGATGAGTGATTTTTTTCTGTCTGTGCTGATTTAATATTGATATTTTATTTTTAGGTAAAGTCATCTACATCAAAACGTGGGAAATATCTTAGGCCACATTTTACTTGTAATTTTTGCTCATATGCAAGTCACAGGCGGTAAGTCTTAGAAATGTTTGTTTTGTATATTCACTTCAGCTTAATTATTTTCCCATATTACTAAAAGAATTACCAGTTCTAATAATAAAATGTTTTCCATCAGATATCTTTTACTTCGTCATATGAAGTCCCATTCTGAGGAGCGTCCTCACAAGTGCAATGTGTGTGAGCGTGGCTTCAAGACCATTGCATCTCTGCAAAATCATGTGAACATGCACAATGGGGTGAAACCACATGTATGCAAGTATTGCAAAAGTCCTTTTACTACCTCAGGTATATGAATTTAAATATTAAATTTTCTTTATAAACATTTTATTTAATTTGTTTTCTATTATAATTGTATGATCTGTATAGAAATTTGCAATTATTATTAAAATATTGATTTATGTTTGTTGTTATAGGAGAGTTAGTTAGACATGTTCGTTATCGACATACTCATGAAAAGCCACATAAATGCACTGAGTGTGACTATGCTTCAGTAGAGCTATCCAAGTTAAGGCGTCATGTGAGATGCCACACTGGCGAAAGGCCATATCAGGTACACTAACATTTATATTATTACTTAATAATTATTAATTAAAATAACAAAATAAAACTTGTTATATGAAATTTGAATAATACTAATAATTGTTTTGGTTTCAGTGTCCACATTGCACATATGCATCTCAAGATACATTTAAGCTGAAGCGACACTTGCGCACTCACACTGGCGAGAAACCATACAAATGTGAACATTGTAACATGTGCTTCACACAGTCTAACTCTTTGAAAGCTCACAAACTTATTCACAATGGTAAAAAATATTATTTTATTATGTATACATACATTTATTATTCTAGCATTTTGTACTGTACTTTTAATATTTTCTTATGTTTTTAGTATCTGAGAAACCCGTATTTGCCTGTGAGCTGTGCCCTGCGAAATGCGGCAGGAAAACTGATCTCCGTATTCATGTTCAGAAACTTCATACATCCGACAAACCCCTTAAATGTAAACGTTGCGGCAAATCCTTCCCAGATCGATATTCTTGTAAAGTTCATAATAAGGTAATGTATATAATTTAATTAAAAGTTGCATTATAATATACAGAACACTTGTAGGAGTTTTATTTATATAATTAAAATGTTTTGTTAGGTACTTTACTAAGGCAATAATTATTTTATTCATTTTCTATACATTCAGTTTCTAGAAAAAAGCTTTAATTTTACTTAATGTCTAGATATGTTATTCTATGGATGAAATTCGTAAAATTATAAATTATGAGAAAATTAAATAAAATCAGCTTCACGCTGTATCCCGCACACAGCAGGGTAGGCAGAGGGAACCTAGTGTTAAGACACTCCATTCCCCACTTTCTGCTGAGTTCTGGAGGCATTGCGTGTTGAGTGGCAGAACTCAACGCCGCGCTTAACAAAATTTCTTAATTATGAGAAAATTTAAAAAAAATTAAATTAAATTAGCTTCACGCTGTATCCCGCACACAGCAGGGTAGGCAGAGGGAACCTAGTGTTGAGACACTCCGTTCCCCACTTTCTGCCGAATTCTGGAGGCATTGCGTGTTGAGTGGCAGAACTCAACGCCGCGCTTAACCTCGACACCAGAGCGAAGAAATGGAAATATAAATTTAAATAAATATTTCATCTCCTCGAGTGAGGATCGAACCCACAACCAGTCGGTTTTGCAGTCACATCTCGTGCCGCTGCGCCACGACCGGCCTCGATTATTTATAAGGTATTTCGGGGGTACATTCATTTTTTGTAATGAAAACTTGAATTTTCCATTGAAAGAAAATTTTAACAAAATGCCATGAATTAAGGCACTTGAAAATAAATACCAACATACATAATAGTTTATTAATTTCAGTTTTTATTTTTAGTATAATAATTTATCAATTTATATTTTTAGACCCACGAAGGCGAGAAATGCTTTAAGTGTGAACTGTGCCCATACGCGTCAACAACTCTCCGTCACCTCAAGTCACATATGCTGAAGCACACAGACGAGAAACCCTTTGCGTGTGAACATTGTGATCAATCATTTAGGTATGTATAAATTATATTATTGTTAGAAATCAGAAGCGTTTTACGTTTTTTAATAAAACACGATAAAAACACATATGGTCTATATGTTTCTAAACTATTTGGAAAGAGATACTATGTAATTGCAATAAATGATATGTTTCACCTAATAACAATATCTCATATGAGTTTCTTTTCAATAAGGGCCATTGCCTACAAGCAACTGCCCCCGATTGACACAATTCCACTGGTTTTATAGTTATTTTCACCTAAATCTACCCTCTACACTTTACACAAGTTCACTAACATTATATTTAAATGATAATAAATTTTACACAAATCTTTTACTGAGATGCTAAAACGGAAGTTATAAAGTTTAAGCTGGCAGAGAATAGAACATTTGAATGGATTTCAAGAAGTATGGGTACAAATCCTGCTACATTTCTAGTTTTTATACCAATTCTTATTAAATGTTTTTTTACCTTTGTAGCATCACGATTTTTCTCACATAGCAGGGTAGCCAGAGGGAACTCAATGTTAAGATATTCCGTTTCTCATTTTCCGCACAAATTTAAACCATTGAGTGAACATGAATTTAACTATTCTTATATAATAATTTTAGTATAAAAATACAATTACCTCAAATAGGTAATTATTATCTCAATTACATTATTAATATTTGTATTATAATAAACACCACATTACAGGCAAAAACAACTGCTCCGTCGTCATCAAAATCTCTATCACAATCCTAACTATGAGCCGAAGCCGCCCAAAGAGAAGACCCACACGTGCCACGAGTGTACGCGCACGTTCGCTCACAAAGGGAACCTGATACGCCACTTGGCTGTGCACGATCCGGAGTCAGACCACCATGAGAGAGCTTTAGCCTTGAAACTAGGGAGGCAGAGGAAAATTAAAATTGTTGATGAAAATTTGAGGGTGAATAGATTTACTTTATATTATACTTATTATCTGTAATATAAAGAAGAAGAGTTTGTTCGGTTAATGGAGTTAATCTCAATAACCACTGGTTCAAATGATAAAAATATTTTTGTCTTGGATAGTCAATTAATAGAGGAAGGCTTATATATAATATGATTAACTGCACTGTATCGGCGATCAAAATTACGTTGGGCACTCACTGTGACATGCACACATAGTATAATAGTATAGCATAAATATGGAAGGCTACATAAATTTTTGAAACAGTTTATTTCTCACTTTGATTACTAGACGATTAGTCATTGAGATTAAATTTAGAGCAACATATATTGTTCGCAAATTACGCATAGTGCTAGTGAAAAGCTTATTAAAAAATGTAGCTTACACCTATATCTTATTGCAAGTAATTGAGAGACAACAATGTAAAAATAATGTTATACTTATAATTGCGAATATTTTATATGAAATAACTTAATTTTGTTACTACTATAATATATCCCATTCAAAAGAACAGTTTTGTACATTTATTTATTCAATTCGAAAATTAAAAACTTTATCTAAACTAAAATTGTATAGACAACATGTTACCAAAGAAATAAATTTACATTTCCATTCCTTGCATTGCGACTAACTACTGCTGCTGAGCAAAATAACACATATTTACAAGAAATATCTTCAATTTTTAAAATTGCTTCTGCAGTTAAAAAAGCCATCAGTATTGTTAGTTCCTTCAATAAGGAATATAAAGTGGGCATTATAAGATGGCTACATTGCATGTGTCTAACACTTGTCATATCTCTATTACATTCCAGTCAAGGTAGTTTATTATTAATTCGACGATTGGTCACTGATGAAATTACGTGTAATGTGCTTATATGTTATTGTATAATTGGATTTATAATTCATTTTTGTGTGTTCTAATATATGTATAATATGATTGTATTTGATTCTTATATATGAAATTGAGGTGATGAACTGTAAACACAACTGTTGTGGGTTTGATTCTAACTTGAGGAATTATTTGTAATAAAATGATTTGGTTTGTCTACTTTGAGTAGACATATTATGAGTGTATTGAAACCACCACACAATGCTTGTTTATATTGTACTGGGAAGCGGGTAAAGGAATTTCTTAACAGTGGAGTTTCTGTCACTCCACTTAGCGTGGAAGATGCACAAAATATACAAATTGAGTTAAGAAAACTGTATCCATATATATTTTAATATTTTATTTATTTGCGGGTTTTATTTTCGTCTGCAATTCAATTCTGTATAACATTTGCGAAGCGAAATATCTGAATTATATTTTATATGAATGTATATCAAAATAGAAATGAACTTAATAAACAAACACAAACACTTATAAAATTAAATATGACATTTCAACTAAATTGCATTTGTTGTGCTTACTCCTACAATTGCATCCTGGTGTGACAATTTTATAAGGGAAACTATGTTGTCCCGTGTTATTGGATTATTCGATAGGACTTAAAATATTTATTTCTAATTTGAGGCTGTTGTGGTGCAGGGGTCCCACACGCGTGTGACTAAACGCGACGCTTGTGAGTTCGATTCCCATTCGGACGAATGCACTATTATTTATAAATATTTTCATTTCCCATTTTGTGCTATAGGATATATGGGATACAGCGTGAAGTTAAACAAAAACTAAGAGCTGTACGCTAATGCTGCAAGCTGCTGTAATGTTGTACGCTAATTAGGCTACATGCATATACCATTTAAAATCTGCCCTTGCAATATAAAATATTTTTGATTATTATGATATCTGTTTTTAAATATGTATGTATTACTTGATATTAAATATATATGTATAATATAAACAAGGAATATGTGTGCATAACAAATAATGTCAATTATTAATTTTTAATTCAGACGGAAGATTCAGACAATGATACAGATATAATGAAGCTGGACCTCAACAGTGAACTAAAACGTGGTGAGCTTGTGACAGTGGCTGACGGTGAAGGCCAACAGTATGTAGTACTAGAAGTTATACAGCTGGAGGATGGCTCTGAACAGCAAGTTGCCGTTGTAGCTCCTGATTTTATTGATGAGGAACAAGGTACATATTTAAACTTCAAGTAAAGTGGTTCAAGCCATTCATTGGATTTTTTTAATTTATTAACAACATAAATTTTGCGTAGTTTTTGCTATACTACCTTTTTTATTCCACATATTTTCTTTTTATTAAATCATACTATTCTTATAAGGATTATTAAAAATCTTGGAAGAATCTTACTGTCTCACTTTTTATAAATCACATTCTTTTTGCTCTTTATGTCCAAAATATTTGATTGTTTTAAATATGTAATGCAATTATGTTATCTAACTTTTACTATTAATGTATATTAAAGTGGAGGAAGAGGAGGAAGACGATGAAGATGATGAGATGGTACAAAAACAAGTATTCATCGAGCAAGCCAAGCTAAAGAACTTGGAAAGGAGCATCAAACTTGAGAAGGATGTCGACACATGTTTTGGTTTTGATGTTAGTATTAAAATGAAATTAAAATTAGTATACCTATATAAATAAAACTACTGTGATGATTTACTGACTGATTGACGGACGATGCACTGCTTAAAGCATCCTTGTACAAGTTTACTAAGAAATGATTTCCCAAAATCCTTATGAGAAATAAATAATTTTATTTTTTAAACGAAAACGAAAAGATGTTGTGGTCTGCAACTTGTAATATGATTATTATTATTTTACTAGCAACACTGTTGCAGCTTCGTGCACATGAACTATACAATTGTTGTTTTACTATTCTGATTTACTTTCTCACTTTTATAACATTATTAATACAATATCCATACATTGAAAACTGAAGTTTTAGACACTTCAATAACACAATTATTTTGTAGCAATTTTTGTCAAATAAAATAATTTATATTGATATAATTTTTAATTGCACGAACCGATTTAAATATAACAATCACTAAATGTTAAGGGAAATTTGCAAAAATACAATAGTGAAAATTACATTTCAATTGATTAACCCATTTAGGAGATTCGCATGCACAAACACAGACAAAATTTTTAAAAATGATTGTTTTAAATTCTTTTACATATATAAATATTCCCAATAATATATTGTAATATATTCTATATATATTCTATATATTCTATTGTGTATAAATGTACAATCTAAATCTACGTTATACTAAACAATATATTCTGTGTAATTTTCAGGAGGATGAAGATGCCGAAGAAGAAGAAGAAATAACCTATGATGATAAAGTTGTTTTGCGTTTAGTTTAATTGCCCAATCAAGTTTTAAAATTTATATATTTCCCAATATGTCATATAAAAATGCTACAGTTATATTAACTTACTTGGTTTGTTCACATTATATCCTATTTGCATTTTATATTTATTTTTTTAGAATAATTCAATTTAGCAACTCTTATCATATATAAGAAAAATAGCAAATTACACATCAAATTTGGAAAATTAAATAAAATTTCTGTAATATTTTTTGAACTATTATTGAACTATAACCAATATATTATAACACATGTGTAGTATTAGAAAATAATATAACTTTGTACTTCATTATGCAAGAACATTGAATAAAATTCTGGATATTGTTGTTTAGTTGAAAAAAAATTGCTTTATTGCTTTATAGGATTCAAACAACTGAAAATTTACTGTTGGACGTAGCATTCATACCATGGTTTATTTTTATATCTAATTAAAAAATATATTCCAATTAAACACTTTCTAATTAAATTTTTAAATAATGTATGTGAATTATTCGCAGATAATGGTGAAATTACATTATGGACGTATTTACAAAATTTCAGTCTTCCTTTTGTGACATTTGAAACAAATAATAAATTGGTACTTATTGTCCACGAACACAAATGGGCACATTATCTAGACTAGACCAAGAGAAAGTGATATTTTTGATATTTTTTTATTTTTTTTATTTTTAATATATTGTTGTAATAATATATTTAGTATTTTATAATTGATTCCAAGTAGACATAGACAAGTTTAATGGGAAATGCCTATAGAGTTATATAAGATTTTATAAAAGTCTATTATAATTTTCAATATAAGACTCAATTCTTATAAGTGAATAATTTTACGAAATATAATTGAAGTTTGTATAGATAAACGTTGTAAACTACATACTTAATGTATGTAGTAGTAATGTCACTGTCTATCTGTCTGGAAGTTTTTATTAAGACAAATTAATCTTATTTTCTTTGTGACTCATTCAACATACACGCCTTTTAAATACACCATCAAGCGTGAAATACGCGTCTACTGCCTTATCAGTAACTAATGTTCGATATACAATTACTGATTATTTGAGAAAAATGATAAAAATAATCAATTTAGTGGCGTTTAGATGATTCACCTAGTATATTTAGTTGAGCTGCCTTTCTGTAACTCATCAATACCAAAATAACACATTTTAATTACCTTACCCTTATAAATATGGTTAATATTTGCAATGTAATCGCTTATTTAAAATATTTTTATTTTTCATACATTTAAATACAAAAAAATATATTTTGATCAAGTAAAAAAACAATTGTCATATGAATTCTAATTTTGGCATTTTAATGTATGTTTTTTGTATATTTTAATTTATTTAATTTATATTTACATAGAGGGTATTAAAATGTTCTAATTGGATATAAACATAGAAACAGTAAATCTTGTGAATTTTGTAAATACGTCCGTAATATGTAAAGTGTTATTGAAAAATATATTGTGTTACTTTAGTGGAAGGAGTGGGAAACAAAATGTTTCATTTTAGTAAATGTGATAAAAAAATTGAGTTTGAAAGCGGCTTTATGTTAAAAAAAAAACATGTTTTAATAAGTTTATTGGACTGGCTAAGAGCGGGCCTCGCGCGTCTTTTCACCTTTTATCATTTGTAACCATCAGCTAGCCAAATTTTGTGCATGTTATGTAGGCAAAAATGGTATGTTTTTTTATTATATTTAAAACTGTTATACATTGGATTGCATGTTTTATTACCAAACTTGAAACTTACTTCAATATTTGTGTATTTGTCATTAAATTAAGATTTTACTGTAATTATTTTATGTGTAATGTTTAAGGGAATATTTTATTATTATTATTATTATTCCTATTGATGTTGTGCATATGTTATTCCATCAATTCATTTTAGGCGTGTTATGGTTTTTTATTACATTACATATCAATATTATCATTCTGGGAGGTTGGATTTAATTTAATTTATGTTTTTTCAAGTATGTTTTAAAGCTAATTTAATTTTAATTGCACTTTTCTTATTAAATGTAATATAGTTAATATTCATTATACCCAATACAATTTTTTTGGGCTCAATATCATTATGTATGACATAGACATGTCTTGTACGTCTATATCATAAATTGGTTGGTGTATTGTATATTATAATTGTTATTGGCTTCATATTATTATTTGGTATGTAAATTAATATTACTTTTTTATTTTCGAACGTCGGTCGAGTCCTGTATCATTCAAACGTTTTTGTATATTTCATGTAATTTAAATGTCATTTCATTTGTGTATCTTGTAAATATATTATATTATATAGTATAGTTGCTTAGATGTAGTAGTGTTAATATCTGAATAGCGTGAATAAGACAACAAATCCTTCATTAGAAACATGTCAGTGGCTCATATCTTTTAAAATTTTTATCAATATTAGACAAAGAAATGAAATTTACAAGTTAATAAAAAAAATATTCTACCTCTTGCGCTACATTACGTTAAATGTAGACTGTCCATAATGAATGTACGCTTCACAAACGCCGTAACGCTGACTCCGGCCGAACATTGGCAATACTTAAACGAAATCGGACAATAATATGTAAAATAGTAGCAAAAACAAAAATACCCAAAACGCGCAATGATAAGACTAATTTGTCGTTCGTAGTAAATGTGCATTATATTGTTATATTTCAGATTGACAACTTGTGATTAGTTGTTTCACGTTAGTCCCAAAGACGTGCAATATTATTGAGCAATATTCTTCTATAACATCAATGTTTTTAATTACCTGGTGGAAAAATTATAATGTTATTGTGAACAACACGGCTGGCGATGATTTTATTGAAAAAAAAAACAAACAAAAAATTTAAAAGAAAACGCCGTCTATACTCACGAAGGGCTTTTAAAAGATTCAATTCAAGGAATAGGAGATGAAAGATGAGCTTTCGTTAATGAGAATATAGCTCAATAACATTGTAATTGTATGGCGGCTTACAAATATACATTCGTTGTACGTACTGGCGGGTACTACGGGTGTACTGTCTAAATAGAAATATCAAAATACATAAAAATTGAAAATCAATAAGAAATGAGATTTCTATTTTATGTCATTTGATCTCGGAACATTTTTGTGTTTTATATTTTTCGCTGCGTTCAAACAGTGTCTTACTATAATATAAATGATATAATTATAGTTTTTTTTATTGAACGTAACTAACAACTCTAGAATTTTACCCATCATACAAAAAACTATATTTATACCTTTCAATATATTTAATGATTTTATTAACTTTGACAATATAACAAATTGCATATTGTTGCAAAATTGTAATTTCATACAAATTTTAAAATAATCAGATTGTATAAATTACATAGTATATAAGTTTAACGAAGATATCTACAGTCCGCGAGGTATTATAACCTGAGCTTTGCATTTGGCGAAAGTCGAGTCCGGTTTAAAATGGAAAAATGTGTGTGACCATACATTAAACGAAGAGAAAAAAATCGTTTACAGAACTTCAACAATGGAATAATTATTTATCAACTTAAACGACGCGTCAAAGTAGAATGTAACCTACGAGGATGCAATATTCGGTGAAGAAGAATTGATATATTTTTTATCTCTAATAATAAATTTTATTTTAAAAAGATTTTTTCTTGGCTCTTTTTTTAGAGACACTTACACAAATGCAAAGCTCCGTTTAAGCCTCACAAACTGTACTAGATGTGTGTTTTAATGAAATGATTACAATTTAATTATTTGGAATGCTATTAATTGATGTGTCTATGAAAAATATATTTAATAATAAATAAGTTACTAATTACTCAAAATTTCTTAAAAGATTAATGAGTGAGATTTGTTTATATTTTGTTCATAGGCTTACATCAGAGCTAGAATTTTACAGAAAATACAATATTATTTTTATAGCTTTACGCTTTCTCTTATATTTATTTAGCAGGGTAAGCAGAGAACCTAATGTTAAGAGACTTCATTGTCCATTTTTATTATGATTATACATTTTATTGTTTGATATTGAGCTTGTTCAAAAGAATCATTTATCAATTATATTTGGTTTCCTAGGAGTTTTGTCTTTAAGTAAAAAAATTAAAGGCACCCGACACCCAGGTGTCGTATTCGTTTCTTCAGGTACATTACGTGATCTCTTATTACATGTACATCGTAAATGGATGAAAAATTCATACAAAAAACTCCAATACGAGAAAATATGTCATTGTATTGAACTTTTTGAATACATAGATGTAAACTATCTAACTTCTGGATACTTCAACCTGATTGAGATCTAAAAGTTTAAACTATCAACAAAGCAATACAATATTATAAATAAATTTCAAATGATTCCCAAGTAATATACCAACCAATATGTAAGCGTTTATAAATAAATAGCGTTAGTGACTATTAAGAAAAAAAAAACAACTAAAATGATGATTTTATATGCATTCGTTGTTTTGCATCAACTCTTATATTTAAAGAATATTGTCTTAAGATATTATTCACTTAGTAGTAGTTTTGAATACTATTTAAGTAAATAGTTTTTAAACTTCATAATCCATAGGAATTGTTTGTATGTCCCTATATTTTGCACATCCCTAGAAGGTATTGGTTGCATTGTATAGTTATTTAGTTGTATTATATTATTATAAAAGTGTTTAATAATCTTAATGTATGTTGCCACTGGGGAACCCGTGATCTTAATAAACGTGTAAAATATAGTCGTTTTTTTATTATCATTTCTATAATTCTTCATTTTCATTATTTATAAATATATAATTAAATTTATTTATTAGGTGTGGTGAAAATTTTTCAGAACCACTAAATTAAACCACAGTTTTAATTACTCTATAAAAGCCTAATACAATTAAAATTTGTGTGATTTTTTCAAACAAAATAAATAAAATTATCGTTGTTAAATAAAACGCCATTTGTCAAGAACGACGCACGCACACAAACCTATCAGAGGGAAACCGCCGCATACGCCTCATTCCGAAATCCAGTCGTAGATATTGGCGGCAAAGTTCAAAGTTGATTAACCTTTAGTAGTATTTTTGTAGTAGTATATGTTTACGTTATTGGTATCTATGTGTGATTGCGTCACACGAAATACAGGTATGGATAAACATCGTGAAATGAAAAAAAAAATCCTACGTCTAAACTGTTGAGGTATCCTGATTAATTTCTTTAAATATGGGTTTAAAATATTTTACGCTATATGCTGTTCCCGTAAACTTACACAAACTTTCACTGTATATACAGCAGGATCGAAGTGTCAGCGCTCCTTTTACGGGAACAGCATATAGGGTAAAATATTTTAAACCCATTTATTCTATTATTATTATACCACAGATGTAGTAATGAGACGTCGGGTCCAGTGTGCTTTCCTCCAGGAAACTCGCTGGAAGGGCAATAAGTCCCGTAACATCGGACAAAGTTACCGGCTTATATACACTGGGTCACCTTCCGGTAGAAACGGCGTGGCGGTAGTGCTTTCTGAAGAGCTTCAGAATGGGCTCCTTGAAGTTGACCGTCGCTGCGAACGCTTGATGCGAGTAAAGGTACTGATTGAGGGCGTTACCACAAACTTAATCAGTGCCTATGCTCCCCCGGCGGGATGTAGCGCGTCCGAAAAGGAAACATTCTGGGAGCAGTATGAAGAGGTGCTACTTACTATACCGTCTACCGAAGTGGTCTTAGTTGGGGGGGACTCGAACGGTCACGTCGGTAAGGCTGCTGAGCCGTATGAACGTGTTCACGGGGGTTTTGGGCACGGTCTTCGCAATACAGAGCGAGGAAATATTCTCAGAACTTGTATTGCGTCAGATCTGGCCGTCGTGAATACGTTCTTCCAAAAAAATCTTCAGCTTACCACGTATAAGAGCGGGTCCCACTCAACTCAAATAGAGTATTTATTGACCGGACGGTGTCATATGGGCAGGGTAACTAACTGTAAGGTCATTCCAGGCGAAAGCCTTACGGCCCAACATCGTGTTCTTGTCATGGACTTTAACGTCACTCCGAAGAAGAAAGTAGCCGAAAAACGTAAGCCTCGGATCAAGTGGTGGTTGCTGAATGAGCCGATGCAGATCGACTTCCTGGCAGAGGTGAAGTCATAATCTTTCAACTAACACCGAGACTGCAAAGAACCATACCATACCAAACGGAATCAGGAGCAATTTGTTTTCCTCTTTATATAAAAAAAAACTAAAATAAATACTGTACTGAAATGAAAAAAATACAATAACCTATTTTACTGTTTTTTCATTAAATAAAAACACCAAAGAGTCCAAGTAATTAGTGTATTTAAACTGTATTCGAGTACAATATGCATACAATGATAACTAATAAAATTCGTTCATACACAGAATCGCTGTTTAGGTTCATATTTATATTTACAACAGTTGGATGCATTAATTATTATGATTGGGAGGACTTTTACGCTAACCTTACTTTAAAATACTCTGTTCTTCACTTTTCTCTTATTTTATAGATATTAGCGTAATTCAACGCCGTATTCTTCACCGTAGATTTGACTCTCTAAATGAGGTTAATAAGTAATTTGAAAATTTGAAAATTCCCCCTGACTGGAGTTGAATCCAGAACCATCGCATAATATAAAGTCACGAGTTTAATATTTTAAGGTTACAATGTAAAATGTATTAGGTGCTATTGTCTCAGGTAAAAGGGAAACGTCGAAAGACTAAGACGAATAAAGTCCAATGGATCGTACGGATATATTTAAATGAGAATCGAACTCACTATATTTTAAGGTTATAATGTAAATTGTGATGTATACAATCAGCTGCGTTAGGTGTCCTTGTTTCAGCTAGAAGGGAAGCTACGAAGGCCTCTTGTTCTCTTAGACGGGAGACTAGTGGCTCCCACGAGCCGTAGTTTAACTCTATTAGCTGTACTGCTTTCTTTAAAACTTTGTGAGCTTCTAGACACCAGTCCCTGTAATAAAAGGAGGAAAAATTATTATTTGTGGAAATTATATGGTCTAATTTATTATTTAGAAAATATATATAAACTTGAGCGTAGCGTAAATTGAATCAGCGCTTTACCACCCCTATGGTGTGACTACTAAAGTAAAAACTATATTTACATTTTTAAAGTTTATTTTACAACAATGTTAGGATAAAGACATGGAAGTACATTTTTAAAGCAATTTTTGTATGTCGATTTTTTTTACCTGTGATCCAAATGTTGAGGAGTATTAAGTATCCTTTCTAACATTACATCTGACAGCTTTCTAAGTTCATGAGCCACCTGGGAAAGTTAAGTTTTGTTGTATATGTTAAATTAATCAATTTTTATTAATTTTTAACTGACAGACGGACTCGCCCACTGAAGGCCTACAAATTACATGATTGGAGATCAACGGTCAAACACTTACCAAAATTTATAATTCTATGTTCAACGAATACGGCAAAAATAAAGCATAAACGCTTGAAAGGTTGGAAGCAAAATTTTTCGAGCTCCAAGGGACTGTGGATCTGGATATTTGATACTAATGACAGCTTGTTACCTCCACGCATTTTTGAGAAAGGGTCTTAATAGATTGGCAGACTGACAGACAGGCACATGGACAAAAAAGTGATCCTAAATATTTTTTTTACTTTTACTTAAAGCATGGAACCCTAAAAATAGTATAATATAAAAAAATTACCTCGACACTGAACGATCCAAATTGATATTCAAGACTTTGAATATTGTGTTTAATCAGCTCCATACTTTTAGTAAATTCCCCTGAAAATTGGAATTTATTATTTTTTAGCTAAATACAACATTCCTTGTCTAATCTATTAGAATACAAATGGAGGATTAATTTGTTCATAATGATAGTACAAAGAATTTAGTTATTTTATTGAAGGAATCAATAACAAATTAAGTGTATATTCCAAGATGTAATGTAACGAAAAAAAAAATTGGGGGATTCATTATGGTAATTCGTGTCTTCCTCGTACATGGCTTTGACCTTAGGTTATTCAAGTTAATCGATTTTTAACCGACTTCAAAAAGGAGGTTATCAATTCGACTGTTTTTTTTATGTTTGTTACCTTTTGACTGACTGAACCGATTTTGATTATTTTTTTTATTAATTCTTTACTCCAAAAAAAGACTAAGTATTTTTTATGCAGGGTGTAACGCGATCGACGGATTAACGGTTGTCTATGGATAGAGGACCTCAGTACCCGTCCTTAAATGAAACCTTTAATGCTTATTCTTTATATGCATTTGTAGTTCTTAAAATAGAAGGTACAACAAAATATTTGTGAAATATCCTTTCCACAGCGTGTGAACGTTAATATTAACCACCACTAAAGTGCATTAGGTAATTCTCGGCCGTTCTAGGATTTCTTTACAATATCAGAATATTTGTACTCAATAAACATTGTCTGATTATAGTAGAGTGGTAAAAAATGCAAGTACTTGTAGGGAACTATTATTTACATTTATAGTTTATTTAATATGTGTTATTTATATATTTCAATATTGTAATTTATTTATTTAACACTTATATACAAACATACATTTCATTGAATTTTTATATTTTATAGTATAATAAGTATTTGTATTTAGTTTATTTATATGAAAGCGCTCACTGTCGTCCACTGAACCGGTAAGGCGTCCTAACATTTACGACTACCCCCTTGTCGACGGCATATTTAAATATAACAGTCGATGCTTGCCACCCGACGCGCTTAACATACGTTCCATTGTTTTCTTTATTATTTCCTTCCAAATCAGTATTTATCGTGTTCTGTTTTATATATATGTTTGTGGTTGACGTTTGTATAAACTGTGTCGTGATTTACTATTTGTGTTCAAACTATATGTACCTTAAAGTGGAGTTGTTTTACATGTTGTCATTGAGCAGCGCCTATGAAACTTTTATATTATATTATTATTATATTTTTCTGTACTAATACTAATAGTTTTGAAATTACTTGAAAGTTTTTGAAAAAAAAATGCTTATTTAGTAATCATTTTTTTGTTGCCATGTTACCTCCAAGATTTATAAGTCACTATTTTTATAAACTTTTGAAACATTATATTATACAAAAGCCCTACTATTGAGCTATATTGAGAAAAAAAATAATGAGTGCAGACTCAACTTGACTCAAATCAGCTTCACGCTGTATCCCGCACACAGCAGGGTAGGTAGAGGGAACCTAGTGTTAAGACACTCCGTTCCCCACGTTCTGCCGAATTCTGGAGGCATTGCGTGTAGAGTGGCAGAATTCAACGCCGCGCTTAACCTCGACANCACTTCGTGCCGCTGCGCCCCGACTGGCCTCAACTTGACTCAATTAGCCATTTTTTCTCAAGAATCCGATTTTTTTCCAAAAAATCATAAATCACATACATGGGGGTTAAATGGATGGGTATTGAGTTCCTCTACTCATAGACTACCGTTGATCCCTCGATCGCGTTACACCTGTATATTGACGTACTCCATTTTCCAGAGGGTGCATTTCAAATCTTGGCGATCAAAACTTTTATACAAGAGATTTTTATACATCATATATGATATATATTATAGATTTTTTTCAGTATCAACAAAGCACATATGTATGTATAATGCTCACCAACATCCGCATAAATCCTAGCGAGGCGGTCGGCGGCGGCGCGCAACGCCGTGTGGTGTTTATGCCACACTTGCTGCTTTAAACGGAACGCGGCGCACATTGCTGTGCATCGCGCTTCTACTGATGTCGCACGTTCCGCTAATATTCAAAATAACAAGAGAAAATTAAAAAGTAATGAAAGTGGTTGTCGTTGTGTACTTATTTTTTTTATTTGTAGGAACACGCTTTTTCCCGAATAGCGTTGTAGATAGAGGGAACCTATTGGTAAAGTGTCTTATTAACACTTAGACAATTTATGTTGACTGGTGGAATTTACTCTGCGCTTTATCTGATCTAAGATAAGAAATATAATGATCACTCGGTTTTAGACAAAAAATAATAATAATTTTACCCTATATTATTGTTTACATGAAAAGTATGTCCTTACCCTGTGTAGTAAGGTCCTCGGCTCTGTCTATAATAGCCAAAGCCTTCTCCGGGTAGAACTCCGCGTGGCATTGTTGGCAGCGGGGACGGCGGCCCTGCCACGTCACCGGCCCCTTGCACGACTGACATGCGTACGCGCTGAATAAAAGCTAGGGAAAACAATATTAATATTAAAATTAGATGCATAGTATATAATATTGGAGAGAAAGACCTAATGACTGCTTTCCCTAATTTTTAGGGTATTGCGTGTTAAGTGATAGCACTCAACACTACGCTTTGGTCTCTTAACCATGTATATATTTATAACATAATAAATAAAAATCAAATCAGCTTCACGCTGTATCCCACACACAGCAGGGTAGGCAGAGGGAACCTAGTGAAAGACACTCCGTTCCCCACTTTCTGTCGAATTCTGGAGGCATCGCGTGTTAAGTGGCAGAACTCAACGCCGCGCTTTGCCTCGACTCTAGAGCGAAGAAATGGAAATATAAGTTTAAATATTTCATCTCCTCGAGTGGGGATCGAATCCATAACCAGTCGGTTTTACAGTCACACTTTGTGCCGCTGCGCCACGACCGGCCTCACATAACATAATAAATGAAATATAATCAATATCTTGAGTGGGAACCGAATCCACAGTCATCGCGTTTGAAATTTCACCTATGAAATTATGTCGTAAATTAATTTTCCTCACAAAGTCCCCTTAACTTAAATTTCTATGGAAAAACATTAATTATAACATAATACGACTAGATAACTTGTTGGGGTTTTAACCGACTGGGGAGTTACTGCCTATCCTAAATTAATTAAATAAAAGGGTGGATTGTATAACTATTATTATTATATATTATTGACTTCAAATAATAAAGGTACCCCGACAATAATAAGTAAAATGATAGTTAAAGTGACAAGTCAAGATCAGTCGTAGTGCGGGGGTACAAAGTGTGACTAAACCGACTGGTTGTGTGTTCGATCCTCACTCAGGAAAATTAAATATTTATTTAAAATGTATATTTCTATTTCTCATCTCTGGTGTCGAGGCAATTTAAACTAGATCACTTTTTAACATGCCTTCTCCTATTGTGTAACTATCGCTTCGAACTTTTTGTACTGATAAAATTCTATATATCTATTAATTTCATGACATTGGAGAAGTGACTAGTGCTGAACTGGCACACTCGAAGAGCCATAATCAAAGACCAGGAAAGACTAAAAAAGTACCAGGGTAACGGGCATAAAAAGGGTATAGATAGTTTCAATAAAACACAACCCACCACAAAGTCCCTCCGCTCGCTATCCGAGCACGCGGAGCACGCGCAACTGAACATGTACTGCGCGCGCAGTTGTGCGCGTCTCTGGGCGGTGGGCGCGCGCGCCCGGTGCGGCCCGTAGCAATTGAACACCTCCGAGCCAATCGACAGCTCGCGCGAACAACGTATTATTAGACGGCTGTTGTAGAATCTGTTAAGAGATTCTTTATTTTAGTTTTAGATTGAAGTATTATATATTTATATATTTATTTTTATATAATTAAGAGTGAAATTAAAATTGAACATTAACGGAAAATTTAACCAAAACTTAACACACGAAACACAATGAGTAAAATTTTATACACTGAAGGAAGGAAAAAATTAACAATAATACGAAAAAAAAGTTACAAAAGCAAAACTGACAGGTTATAGGCAATAGTAAGAAGATAAACTTTAAACTTTTTTTTTATATAGGCAATATACATATAGATAAACAAGCTTGTAGCAAATTGACATCACAACATATTTATATTTATGTGTGTATGATTTAATATTATTTTAAGCCAAAACTGAATTTTACACTACATATTTCTTTGTTTGCTCAACTTTTATAACTACAATCTTTATAGTACAAACGCACAGACAAACGAGACCTTATTCAAGGTCCTAATAATAAAATATAATTTAATTTTTATCTATACAACTAAAGATGAAACATAAATAAGTTTTTAAAAAGCAACTTCACGCTTTTTATCGTATAGCGAGATAGGCAGAGAAAACCTAGTGTTAACACACTCTTTTCCACCCAATTTTCAAAATATTACGTGTTGAGTGGCGAAACTCAATGCCACGCTGTGTCCGCCAGGGCGGCGAAATGAGAATAATTTAAATATAATCATTATCCTGAATGGGGACCGAATCCACAACCATGGTGTTTACAGTCACATCCGTAGCTATCGCACTGCACGACGACTGCCTTGATAGTATAAACATTTTTATTTAGCTTCACGCTGTATCCCACACATATCAGTGTAAGAAAAGGGAACATGAGCACCTAGTGTCACGAGACTCGGTTTCCATTACGACACTTCCGTTCCCCACTTTCCGTCGAATTCTCGAAACATTGCATATGCGGAACTCAACACCGCGCTTTGCCACAAGTAATATACATAGACATAATATGTCAATAAAAATCTAAGAGGACAGATAAATAACTTTTATTATTTCTGCAAAAAAAGACATATTATACGAATATCTCCACAGATATGTGACAGGACGTGGTATGTAACTTACGTGTTAATAATATTGGGATCACAGGAGTGGTTCATCATGGCGGCAGAAGGATATATGGCAGTTGCGCGACGCACCTCTTTTTCGGTCACCGTACGACCTAACAAACCAAATTAAATTACAAAATTAACTTAATTAGGTACCTATATTACATATTATGTTTATTATTGTGAACCTTGTTGAAGTTAAACATAGTACGCATAGTAAGTAAAAAATAATAATAATCATTAATAATTTAATAATCATTGATAATTTAATAATAATATTTTTTTTTATTTACGTTTAAAAAATAAGCAAAAATATATACAAAATTACATTACACACACAAAAAAATATAATATTCAATAATAAAAGAGTATGTTATTAAAGTAATAAATGAAAATTTAGAATTTAGAAGATTTCTCACCATTAGCCCCATCTTCTTCAACGAGAGACAAACTGAGGGTAGCGTGTCCATTGCACACTAGCTGCCCAAGGCTACGTAGTATAATAGCCGCTCCGAACACACGCGATTCGTTCTCACTAAGCAAACATGGCAGCTTTGTTGAGAAAAACTCGAAGAATTTAGTATACTGCTCTAGATATAACGTTAACATTGTTGCCGTCTGAAATTTAGGGAATATTCAAATAAATATATTAAATAGTTTTTTAGCTTTTGTTGATTTTACAACGGAATTTTAAGCGAAAGTGGGAAATCAAACGCTAGGCTGCCTCTACCTGCGGCGTTGAGTTCCGCCATCCAATACGAAATATCTATACATTAGATTGAAGCCGAAAAAAGAGAAATACTCACCAAAGCATACTGTATATAATCAGTGTTGTTCATTTTATCAAAATTTGTGACCAGATTGAACATTCTATAGAAAGCTGGAGTATTACTTTCATATATCTTTATATTGTCGACTTGTGTATAGCTTTTAAAGAGTTCAGCTGCGGAAGATAACGACGGCAGCCTCGTTGGAGGTTTCGGAAAACCGTTGATCGTGGTTATTAGTAGGACCCTAAAATTGAAGTGTCAAAATAGTATAGGTTAAAAAAAGATTGTTAACTAAAAAATATTAGGTCATAAATAAAATTGGTGCTTTGTCGTAATGGCCACTTTAATGATAAATTTCTCCTCTTTGGTTAGGAAATCCGAATTAGAATTTATACAGCTATTTACACATGTATTTGTGTTTTGTTAATCGTCATTTATTTGTTTTTGTTTTCTGTTTTCTCCACTCAGTTTATTAAGTGGAAAACTTGAAATGTTATCGCGTTATTTATAATATGAGTCCAAGTTTCACCGCGGCATCATTACTACGGAAACCACTTGAAGGGTTGACGATGTGTATGGCGGTCGTGTTGTAAAAGAAAACACAGTGCGTTTTTGGTTTTTGAACACGTCCGAGTTAGCTGCTGGCTGCGGTGTTAGTGATAAAACTGTTTGTAATCCACTTGAAGCAAATTGAGAAGTAAGCGTTTGGTGGATTACAGTTTTCTCAAATCTGGCCAGATGATTACGGCTGACGTCTATTGTCAACAACTACAAACCACGATGGAAAAGCTAGCTGCTTAACTACCGAGGCTGGTCAATCGCACTACACCGCTAGACCACACACCGCAGAACAGACGGCTACTAAATTGGAAGAGCTATAATTGGAATGCCTAAGACATCCACAGTACTCCACGGACCTTGCTCCAACAGATTAATATTTTTTTCGAAATTTATATAACTTCTTGCAAGGGAAAAAATTCGACTCCGTATGGGGCAGTCTAAACCGCCTTCAAAGATTTTATTAATTCCCTTCCGAATAGTTTTCTTATTAAAGGGATCAGTGAACTACCTATGAGATGGCAAAAGCGCATAGATAACAACTGTTCATACTTTGATTAAATAAATATATTATATTAAAAAATATTCGACATTTTGTTACTTCCATACTAAGCTCCAATTTCCTATGTAAGGACCTAATATATATAAATAACATATTTATTTTTGTTTAATATGAACATAACAAAAAGTTGTTATATTATTCTGCAGTAGCACAACATCAGGCTGTTAACGAAACGTGTGTGAGTTCGATTCCCACTCGGAATATATAAACTATCTTCATTTCATTGCTCTGGAAATAAGACAATGATCGACGTTGAGTGCAACCACTCAACACGCAATAATAAGCGGGCTGTGCGTGAAAAACTTATTGTCTTAACACTAAGTTCCTACCCGTTTCTTCTATCTAGTAAGGAAAACATTAATAACATAATATTTTTACTTCCCTACCTCAAAGCCAAATGAGCAATGCCAATAGTCTTGAAGAGGTCGCACTGCGCCGCCGCGCACTCCCAGCGGTGGAAGAGGGCGCGGGACCGGCAGCCCTCACTGCAGTATATAGCGCTGGAGCACGTTGTACATCTGAACGATGCAAATTTAATATGGTTATTGTGTTCTGAAGTTCAATAGAGCTGTAGATGGATGTGAAGATATGATTTACAGTTTTTTTCTCGATTTTAATTATTTTCTCCATGAATGAACAATGTGCAAAAGTAAGAATAAATGAGTTCGCGTTTATTAAATTTGTATTTTTAATATTTTTTTTTAACTTCACGCTGTATTTCGTACATTGCAGCGTTGGTAGAGGAAACCTGGGGACCTAATACTAAACCTCTCCGTCTCCCCATCCCCATCTAGCAAAATGCAGAAATTTCAAACCCAGTACTTAAATATAAAATAATAAGACAATTCGAGAATAAATAATAAGACAATTCGAAGAGGATAACTCTTTCCTCTTATTTTTAGAGAGTTGCGTAATGGACTACAGGACGTACCGCGACAGTGTGTCTTAACATCGTTATTAGATCGTAAAAAATCTGATCACTAAATAAATAATTAACAACTGAGAAGTTCAAACGAGCAATATGTATAATTATATAAGATATATACTTCATTTCACATATTTTTCTTCAAGCCATCTCTTACAGCCAACTAACAGAAGTGGATGAGAGCCAAAGAGCAGAATAAGACCATAGGGCAAACGTAAAAAAGCAATTATCGTGGATTTACCTACTCAACTCAAAATGCCTCCAGAATTCGGCGGAAAGTGGGGAACGGGGCGTCATAACACTAGGTTTCCTCTGTCTACACTGCTGTGTGCGGAATACAGCGTGAAGCTAATTTTTGATTTACTATATATAGATACATATAATTAGTGAAAAAACTCACGGTATAGGATTAACGTCGTTCTTGCAGCACATTTCACAGACGTAGCTTATCATGTCGTCGTTGTCGGGCGGTAGGGTGACCCACGCGTAGGGCTCCTCCGAGAAGAGAACATCGCCGCGACGGGTCTCCGCCTTAGTTGTTACATGCCTGCCTAGTGTGTCGGTGCGTCTGTATACATTGAAGTATAGAGAGATTATTGACCCTCGCAATCAATTAAGTTGCAATAAAAGAATAAAGTTTGGTTAATTTTATTTATTATATATGTATATGTTAATTTATGAGGTCATTGTAGCGCGGGG
Source organism: Heliconius hermathena (assembly GCA_013403705.1). Lineage (NCBI taxonomy): Eukaryota > Metazoa > Arthropoda > Insecta > Lepidoptera > Nymphalidae > Heliconius > Heliconius hermathena. The sequence continues at coordinate 84,986 of JAAIXJ010000495.1, forward strand.
GCACAAGGGTATGACTGTAACGCGACGGTTGTCGGTTCGATCCCCACTCGTGGGAATGAATTATTATTTATTATTTATTAAAAAAATTTTGCTCTGGCACCAAGGCAAGAGCAAGGCATTGAGTTCCGACTCACCCCGCAATACCTCGAAAAATTGGGGAACAGAGTGTCTCAACATTAAATTCCCTCTGCGTACCATATTATCAACAAGATACAGCGTGAAGTTGATATATGTTAATTTTATTTAGATTACATACTTATAGACAAGTTGGCAACTTAAGAGAATGATTGGACTCTCTTATTATATAAACATAGAAAATATATTTAAATATTATAAATAATGCAAAGAACATGTATATGATAACAAAAGGTATGGAATATCAGTCTGTAGTATATAGATATAATAACAACAAAAAAACCCTCCTCATGTAAGATACATACATTTAAATGTCTAGACAAATTTTATAAAATCTCCATAATAGCTACCTGTCACTAGCCAATAAGTTAATTAAAATTAACTAAAAGATTTTTTTATATTTTAGTATAAGAGTAACATAACATTTTTAAAAATAAAACAGTATTGTATTGTTTGAGGCAAAATAAAAAGTTATGAATACAATTGAATTAATAAACTAGCTACTCCTTTTTGATATTGATTCATAGTTTTATTACCAACATTTTTATTTTTATTTAGATTTTATTTAATTAAAGATTGACTTCGAAACCAACCTCAATTCTATGGCATTTGAGGCTGCAGCGAAGTTGGGGTTTGATCCTAGGTAGCATTCGGGGAGCACTATTGTTTTATCTATGTCTTCATTTAGGTCTATAGTTAAAAGCTTATTTTCCATCATTTTTATATGGCGATCAAATTCCGCTGAAATTAATTATATAGTATTATATATATTTATAATTTTAATTCCAATTATGAATTATTAATTTTTTTGTGATTATTACTAATAAAATTTTATGAATTTATTATATCTTATTAAATACATGTAAATGATTATCGCAAAAATGTGCTTTTTGAGAATTGTCATCATAGTCAGAAAAATCCAGTTAAAGCTCAAATTAAAAAATCTAGTTATATTATTAACACCAAGCAAACATTTATCAAAATCGTAAAATTCGCACAATTACATATACACATACAAAATTAAAATCATATTATATATTTTTTGCCATTTCTCATTAATTCCACAATATATAAAATCATATTTTTCGCATTGCTTTGAATAGCTCAGCCAATAAAATATTATTGTAATAGAAAAGTCAATCAGTATATAAATCTATTTTATGACAATAAGTACTTGGGGGATCCATAATTAAAGTCACACAAATTTATTCACAAAGTTATTTCGCTCTTATCACAGCTGGACACAATTGTGATTTGTAGCTAGTATAATGTCACATATTTTGCAATTTTAAACCTATAAATTATTAAAATAAAAAACAACAAGATATAACACTATAGTAAAGATAGCTTCTTATATTAAAAAGGCTATTTGGTTAAAAAATAGATCACTTTGATACATACAAGAACTGGTAGAAGAGAGGTTAGCAGAATCAGCATTTAATATGGCTGCATCAAGAGAGGCACGCGCTTCAGTTCGTTGTCGTAATTCGATGTGGCAATCTGCACGTCGTAGATATAATTTGTATAATTGTTCCTTTGGGTAACCACTGGACATTGCTATTTTAATGTCGGACAGACATTCCTAAGATAAACATAAATTATTGTTTTATTATACTGATATTTTCAATCTATGCAAAGAAGTAGATTGTACTTGTGACTTGACTTGTCACAGTCAAATGGTATTTGTATAACTTGGAGTTGTGTATGACATATTATAATATCCTAAAATGAATAATGTGAGAATTACCTTTGCTCAATTAATAGACTCTCCAACACAAGATTTTTTAATTCCAGCGGGTAGTTTCTGAGATCTCACATCACATTCACATTCACATCCCAATCAAGCACACATCACATTCAACAGCATCCAACTAAACAAACTTTTCAGTCTTTCAATATTAGTATAGATTACATCACCTACAGCATTACACCTAAACTCAAAGTAATTATTTCTGTATAACAAATTACAATTAATCAGTTATTAATACAAAATTATTGATGTATATATCTTGAGTTCAACATATCTAGGTTGAACTTAAGATATTTATTTACAGTTGATAATTACAAATTATCAATTTTTGTATACAGTTCAATGAAGTAATAAACTGTAATATTAATTCTAACCTGAAATTTTTTCATCCTTAACAAGGCAGCTGACCTGTTAGCAATAGCCAAAGCATACATAAGACTGTTGGGTTTAGCGTATAGAATGCTATTAGTGTAACATTTATAACTTGCGTCCACTAAATTTACTTTAAACTTATCATTGCCTTTTTGTCTCCACAAAAGTGAAACTTCATCACATTTTAATGCTGTATGAGAGTCATTTGTCTTTTTTGCATAAGTTGCTTTCATTTGCTGCAGCCAGTGGGTTAGTATTTTTCTGTTGAATANTATATATATATATATATATATATATATATATATATATATATATATATATATATATATATATATATATATATATATATATATATATATATATATATATATATATATATATATATATATATATATATATATATATTACAATGGATTTATTAAATTATCAGTGCAATATGTATTACAATTATATTTTGTTATTTTTATTTAAATATAGATAAAAGGAAAATTATAATTTGGTAATATATAGAAAGGTATCCACTCTTGTGTAATGTTAATGTAAATCCACTTAAAATTGTGTTTATTAATAGTTTGTATTTTATTACTTAATAAAGTAACTGTGTTGGTAATAGCTAAAAAATACTTGTGTTTATTATTTTAGACTAAACTAGCTTACCGAACTCCTTTATTTTTGTAAAAGTAAGTCATTGTGTCCACTTCACTTTCACTAGTACGATCAATTTTCTTCTCTTCTGATGATAATAGCAACAATAATATTTCCCACTGCTTTGCACAATCATCAGGCATGTTTATGTTATCCATGTTCCCTTATTTTCTTTAAATTATATGTAATTATTCAACTCTGGGTATCCAGTAAATTTTAATGAATAATAAATCGCTTAACAAGTATAAATAAAAATATATTTTTTTAAAAAATTTTACTATAAGCTTGAAAAAGAGAAATATCTATTTTATATGAGATTAAAGTTGAAAAAGTTGTTAGTATAAGCAACGAAGTGAAGTAGATAATATAATAACTATAATAAATGCAAAGTAAAATTAAGTTATATACATAAATAAAAGAATTTAATCATATAATAAAATTGACAGACAAATGACAATTGACATTGATGGCCTCTTCGTTTCCGTTAGACGCATTGTTAATATCAAATAAATAAATTTTTATATCAAGTACATATTGCATTTGAATTTCAATTAAACGGAATGCTTTTTCAGAAATATTGTAATAATAATATCATGAATAATTTATTATGCAGAATTTAAAATCTTTTACTTTTATAAAAAGTATTAACAAAAAGAAAAGAAAGAAAAATGTACATGAAGAAGATGTCTGTAGGATGAAGATGTCTACGTGAAGAATATATATAGGATAAACAATTATTAAGGACATTTATTAATGCAATAGACATTTATTAAAACAATATGTATTTGTTTTTTGTTTTTCGGTGTGTTTGTGTACATGTGTAATTAACCGATTGAAATACAGTTTTTACTACAATATTTTGTTGAACTTTCCTTAATATTTAGGTCTGTTTTATTTCATTCAGCTCATAAAAAAAAGTTATATTACTTACAAACGGACGAAGTCGCAAGCGGGTTGCTAGCTAAAATAGAATTACAGGAAAGACATTTTTTAAAAAGCTTAATAGAAACGCTGTGGTGCTATAAATTTGCAAGATAATATATGAGTATATTTCATAGTCAGTTTTATGTCTTATATACATGAAGCTAGGCTCCAGAAGGTTAAATAAATATTCGTATATAGTTCAAGCTGCACGGGGTTCGCTAGCTTATTTTTTTTTTAATCTTAGTGATATTTAAACATTTACGTAATACGCTCGCTAGTAATTATTGATTCTTGATTCTATTAAGTGAAATTATAACAATATAACTTTCTAGTCTATCTATAATTATAATAATATTAAGTTTACTGTGAGAAATATTTTTATTTCTTATCTAGATTTCAGTTCATATGTTATTACTTACTCGTTTCATTTACGATGTTATCTAAACAAAATTGAATGGTATTTTTTTATTCTAAATTTTTCTCAAACTTATAAGGATAAAGGATTACTTTTAAAATATTTTGTATTATGTGTGAACTTACTTGTGTTCGCTGTACGTATGCCAGGTAAGTTTAAGTCACGCAATATGAAAAAAAAATAAAATAAAGAAAGATTGATGTCTAAAAATTTGCATATACACGAACTATTTACAAGCTAAAATATATAAAACTTTTCGTTGTATTTTTGTAACTTTCCCTCTTTTTAATGTCTTGTAAAATGGAGATAAGATTTTAAAATAAAAAAAAAGTATAATAAAATTATTGTGTTATAAAAATATTACCTTTCATTCCTTAAAAAATATATTCACATTCACTTTGAGGCTACATTACTTAGAAGTAAATATTAGAATGTTGAAATTAGGTACCTTCTTTGGTAAAAAATATATGCATAGATACCTACCTAAGTGACCTGGGTCCCATTAAACGAAATTATACGTAGGTGTCATCCAACATTTCGTTGTCGTTGTGACTGGGAAAGGATAAAGGAAAGTGGTTCTCACATTCCGACCAGCCCAAAGCAATGTCGTGATAGTCGGCTATTAGGTGACAAAATGTATTTCGTTTCAAACATTCAAAAATAAATGCTATTATTTCAGATTAGAGTCGATATTTTGAAAATGTGTAAAATTGGGTTGTGCCATAAGAGATTATCCGTGACGCTCCTTTTTAGAATCCATTATGGTCGCTGATGCATTAGGTCTGACAACTCACCTACCCATCCTTGTGGGGTGTACCTACGTGCCGGAATTTTTATTACGCTCCTATATAATAGAATAATAGGATCATACACTATAATAATTGTAATCATTTATATATATACATATATAATTATTATAACTGCTTTTTACTTTTTTCACTGCGCATTCATTTATGTAAAGAATATTGATATGTCAAAACGTATTATAATAGTTAAGTAGTATTAAAACAAAAAAATATAGACCATATCCGGTAACCATATTACTGTCTGTAGTTAGCTGTTGGAAAAAAAGTATTTTTTTTTTGAGGAAGTTTCAATATTTTTTTCATAATTCAATACGTTAGAGTCTATGGACTTAGCTAATGTTTACAGCTTAATAGTCACAAATCCACTTATGAGCAAGTATGTGAACGAATAGTTTATATAAAAATAATATTTATTTATATATACTTTATTGTACACCACAAATACAAAGCAAGCAAAGTCACAACTTACATTTAGTAAATGCACATAACATTGTGTGAAGCACAAAAGGCGGTCCTATCGCTAATTAGCGATTTCTTCCAGACAACCTTGAGGTTAGGAGATATAAAATTAAAAATATATAGTGGGTGGTGTAAATAAACATACATACCTAAATAATATTCTATCCTAATACATAAACTTAATACACAAATATTTATGTTATAATAGGCCAGTCGTGGCGCAAGGGCACAAAGTGTGCCTGTACGACTGGTTGTGGGTTCAATTCCCACTGGAGGAAATTAAATACTTATTTACATTTATATTTTCATTTCTACGCTCTGGTGTCTAGGAAAAGCGTGGCGTTAAGTTGCGCCACTCACCACGCAATGTCTACAGAATTCGGCGGAAAGTGAGGAACGGAGTGTCTTAACATTAGGTTCCTTCTGCCTACCCTGCTGTGTGCGGGATACATCGTAAAACTGATTTAATTTTAATTTTAATAATAGACAATTTTACTCACATTTACTATAATATAGAATTATATAAACAACTGTCAATATCTACAGGATACCTATACATTACGCCGTTCGTTTTCTAAACGTTTATTTGTTACATTGCTATTACCACTTTCTTTAAGTTACTGTACTTATTACTTAGCCTATGTGGACAGGTATATGACATTTAATAATTATCATTTTGTAGCTTTCTCCTCATTTCAATGTAAAATTTTACACAGACCATATAATATGGATATAATATATAAATCCTTAGCAAACAAGTAGATTTCGAGATACCTCCATCTAAACACAGTTACGTTCTTACCTAAGAATTTATTTATATTTATTATTTTAGCGACATAAGATATGCGCTCACTAACGGCTCCAATATATTTATATATTGTATTAAGCGTATGTATATAAAAAATTGTCCGGAAATGAAAAGAATAGGATATAGATAACTTTTACTTTTGCTACTTATATGTAAAAGAAATTTAATACGCGTTTTTAATATAAATATTGAATAATTAATTGTGAGAATACATACATCAATATGTAGATAGAAAAAAGTATGTTTGATATTTGCAATTATTACAGTTACAGTAATTAAATGTAACTATTTTCACGATTTTATAGTTTTAATTAAAATTTAAAAATGTATTACAAGTACAGTCTACATGTATTTTAATAAAGCTGTATGTTGTTTCATACCTAATTCCTATTTAAAAAGCTAAAACGAGAGTCACTGCTTTGTTTAAAGCTTAACTAATATAAATAAGCATATACGGTCGATGTTATTTTCGATTTATGTTGTAAAGTCCGTTTTCTCCATTCTATTTCTTTAGCGTCACGCTGTATCCTGCACAAAACAGGCAGGCAGAAAGAATCTAGTGTTAAGACACTTCGTTCTCCATTTTACTACGGTAACGCGGAATTCAACGCCGCACTTTGCCTCGACACCAAAACAAAGAAAATGGAAATATTAAATATTTCATTTCCTCGAGTGGGATTCGAACCCACAACCTGTCGCGTTTACAATCACACTTTGTGCCTCTGCGTCACTGGCCTACCCTTCCATTTAATAATACAAATATAAGAATATTTTCCTTATTATTATAATTATATTATTAATATAAATAAAAGAACAAACTGACATTTATTTAACATATTAAGCTTAAACAAATAACATTCAATATTTTGCATATTACTAATATTATGTAGTAACACAGTATACAGTTACAGGTAACGAGGTGTCCTCTGTGGGCACTGTGGTGAGATGTGGAAAATAAATACTTGTTATTCTGCCATCTGTTTCCCAACGAAATTTGATATTCTAGCCATCGTCGAGTGGTAACTATACTTGTTTTTCTGCGGTATATGTGATGTAAGAAATAAAATTTACACAATTTTCATCAAGGCTTATCTTAGTGCATATTAGTTTAAAAGTATACGTATTTTTTTTCTGAAAGTTCCCTATTTTTAACTAAATAAATATAATTCAAAAAAATTGTAATGATTTTTTTTTAAATATTTACACTTCTTTTGTGTTTCATCAAGTGATATTAAATAATATTCTTTTATATGTCTCTCCCCATTGACGCATTGATATCAAGCACGATTATTACAACTTGTTAATTTGCAAATATATTCAAAATACTATAAACAATTTTTTAAATTATCGTATAAAATCATCTTTCATAATGATATTATAGAAAATAAAATAAATAAATAAATTAGCTTCACGCTGTATCCCGCACACAGCAGGGTAGCCAGAGAGAACCTAGTGTTAAGACACTTCGTTCCCCACTTTCTGCCGAATTCTGGAGGCATTGCGTGTTGAGTGGCAGAACTCAACGCCCCGCTTAACCTCGACACCAGAGCGAAGAAATGGAAATATAAATTTAAATATTTCATCTCCTCGAGTGGGGATCGAACCCACAACCAGTCGGTTTTGCAGTCACACCTCGTGCCGCTGCGCCACGACCGGCCTCGATAATGATAGTTTCGTTTCGTATATTTGCGTTTTCATCACCATCGCTAACTAACCTCTATTGTTAGGGTTTAAATTCACGGGAATATATATAATTATGTGTAAGTCTCTCTGTTTTGAAAGAATTGAGGAATAGAGTGATTTTTCAGTAGGTTTTAATTAATTACAATACACAATATAATAGTTTTATAGCTTCACGTAGTATCCCGCACATAACAGTGTAGCCAGAGGGAACCTGGAAACCTAATGTTAAAACATTCTATTCCCATAAGGACACTTTCGTTCCCCACTTTCCAATGAATTCTGAAGAATTGCATGTTCACTGGTGGAACTCAACACCGCGCTTTGCCTCGATACTAGAGTAAGGAAATGAAAATATTAAAAATTAAATTTTATCGAGTGGGAATCGAACCCAAAACTCTAACTATACCATTGGAAGTAATAGAAATAAATGGGGTAAACAAAAAAAAACATTATGTTGATATAATATAGATAGAAACAAAAGTGTCTCTTTTAAAAGACATCAACGCGTACACTTTAGGTACTATGCGTATTCATATATAAAGTAAACGTCATGTAAATTGTATTTTTTTTATAGACATATTTTATTTTATGATATTCTGTATGCACATATGAAATTTTACAAAAATAATAAAAAGCAGCTCCGGAATATAATCAAAATTTTATATATTAATAGCTTTGTGTACTAGTGAATATTACAATGCAAATAGTATCTACGACAGCGACACCCACTAACCCAATAATCGACCGCAACTTACACGATTGGAAGTCGAAACACGTAAACACTCCAGAGCCCGAGAAAATTATTCGATACGCGAAAGCTTCTTTGCGTGCGGCGGCGAGTACCTGCGATGCGCCGGCGCACCTGTTGTCGCACTCAGCCAGCCAGTAGTCAGTAGACCGCCGGCGGCCCTGTCACTTGTACGCGCCATGACAGCGCCTCGCAACCAAATACCGTCGTGAGTGCATAATAAAAAGTACATTGTGAACTTTAAAATGGATGTCTTATACTTTAGTGTTATCCTCGCTTTTATACAAGGTTTGTTTTTTCATTTATCAAAAAGTGCTTCTGTTAAGTGGGTGAGATTTAGAGAGCTAGCTCTCGACGCTGCTGAAGATGGACCACTTTCTGGCCGATCTTCTGTCGAATCGTTAATATTTTATCGTTTTCACTTTAATAAATTATTGCTCTGTTTCTTATAAATATAAATTATAAATAGAAAATTTAAGAATATAGTATGTTACAAATACAAACTTATTTGTGTACATATTAAATTAACATTTGAATCGAAAAAACATATGAGTTTTACCATTTAATAAAACGTATATACTGTACAATTATTGTACTAAATATTATTTACACGAGTTAAGATAATGGAATTTCTATCTATTAGAGGCATTTTTAGCTAAAGCTCAGTCGTCCAAGATATATCTTAATATAAAAAAAAATTTGGTGAACTATTTTGATGTATAAATTCTTAGAAAGACACAAACATTTTATATTATTATTTTATTTTTAATTTACGTTAATCATAATTAGTGATCTCACATACTTAATTAATGATCCAAAGAATATTTGACCACCTGTCGTTTTGTCATGTAACGGAAGCTTTAAGTTCCCCTCATTTTAATGTCCACACATATGGGGGACAACATCCGGAACTTTGTGAATCGCAATCCTGTGTAAGGTATAAAGTTAAACAAAATTGAAACTTACGGTACCTTCTTAATATAGAGATATTGTTGAAGTGTGAAAACTTAAAAACAAACTGCTATTTATTTTTTGCAATAGAAAATAGCATTCAAGAATAAGTAATGTTATTTTTAAATATCTAATAGTGAAAAATAAAACTATAGAATTCAAAATATACGACAATTGGAGAATATATTAGGTGGAACAAGAATAATTAAATATACTAAATCAGAAAAGAAATGAAACGTTATTGGTATTTTAATCGCCAATCTATACTACAATAACTATACTACAATATCTTACTGTAGATGGAATATATAAATATGTACATAATTGCGGAAAAACAATGTACCTTATTGTAAAAATAGAATATATGATTTTTGATTTTTTGTCTGTCTATTTGTCTGTTTGCATATGCACATCTTTTAAACCACAAAAACCATATTTTTTTGGGCAAAATCTAGGCTATATTCGATTTTGATGACTTCCACACCTGATGTAGAACCATAATCACGACCAACCACGTGATAGTGGTTGATCGTGATGAGCAGTTTCCTTCAAAATATTAAAATCGAAGATTTGGAACATCCAAAAAACTATAAATAAGAAATAATAGAATGCTGCCTTAGTGAAAGACGTTCAATGTATTAGGCATTTTCCATTTATATGTAAAAATGAAAGATCTAAATAGCAAAAGTAGTCAAAAGTTATTCAGTATGGTACATAATTTTAATTGAAAAGTAAAACTCATTGAAAAATTAGGCTGTCTTGTCGTAATAGTAGGTACCTACAGCGTTTGACTTATGTCATAAATATATATCCCTTCATTCAGGAATATAACAAATTTCAACTGTTTTTATTTCTCGCTCCCGCAACTTAGAGCATGACATGGAGCTGCTACTTAACACGCAATGATTCGAATTTTGGTTAGAGACGGAGAACCGAGTGTCTTGACATTAGGCTCTCTTTGCCTGCCATTTGCTGTAAGTCTCGATTTTAACAGGTGGAATAGGGCAGTAGCAATGCAAGATTACGCAAACGAAGTTGCAGGCAGCTACTAGTTAAAAATAAACTATTATTTAAAGGAACACTTGTAAGTAATGAATACAATAATAGAATTCAATTGTCGTTGGTGGACATTGCTTAGTTTCTCAACTAATATCATATTTAAATGCATATATATACATATACATATCTTAATTGGAAATAATTTGTTATGTCAAAAAAATATCTATCAGTTCAATAGGTTTCAAGCAACGAATTAAACGTAACCATCGATGAATTACAAATATGTTAAATTTACGATGGACGGTAAAAAATTGTATTCATTAAATATGTACATTAATATATTTATGTCATGTCAGCTTCACGCTGTATCCCGCACACAGCGGTGTAGGCAGAGGGAACCTAGTGTTAAGAAACTCCGTTCCAGATTTTCAGCCGAATCCTGGAGGCATTGCGTGCTGAGTGGCGGAACTCAATGCAGAGCATTGCTTCGACACCAGAACGAAGAAATGGAAATATAAATTTAAATAAATATTTCATTTCCTCGAGTGGGGATCGAACCCATAACCAGTCGCGTTTACAGTCACACTTTGTACCCCTGCTCCACGACTGGCATCCAATATGAAATGTGTCATATAAGTGTGATACTTGAATATATTCAATATATTGATTATATTAATGTAAATAAAATTTGTATTTATTATAATACATAAAGCGTTGATATATTACTTAGATTTAGACATATTAGGTACATACATATTATATATTTTGTTATATTAAAATAAAAAAATAAACAAACACTAACAACAAAGCGAAACAAACGAGGCTATATAAATATATCTGAAAATGTGCTAGCCGCAGCACGCGAAAATAAAAAATCTCATTTAGTGAAAGTAACATTATGAGGTTGCATTCCGACACGAAAGCAGGGGTCAAAATGCCGTCAAAGAAATCATTTGGCTTATCATTGTAGTTTTGATGGAGGTCTCTGTGTCTCGTGTCACTTTATTATCATATATTATAACACTTTCACGAATATTTTGAATTGCGTTTTCTTTGTTTTTTTTATTTTTTTTTATATTTATCTATTTAATAGAGAGCGTATATTGTGTGTATACAAAGATAGAAATGTACGAATCAGTTTAATTGTAATATCGACAAAAAAGAAAGGACATGCCCGGAGGAAACGTCCCTAAAACATTATCAAGATAATAAATAGATAAATCAAAGTTTATTACTTTAAAATAATGAATAAATGCGCGTAATCAGCACCCGGCGTCGAATTAAGACGCACTTTCACCGTTTGCACCGGGACGTATTAAACTTTTACTTCTCAAATTATCCACATTGGTCAAAACAATTCAGCCACAAAGACAACCATTTGTTGTCTTCAACACATCATTGCTCTATGCTAATTAACTGTTAGTAGGAACAAAGTTAAAAATGTTAAACTATTATAGAAATATATATATTTTTCTTTTTTGAGGCCAGTCGTTGCGCAGGGGCACAATGTGTGACTGTAAAATCGACTGGTTGTGGGTTCGATCCCCACTCGAGGAAATGAAATATTTATTTACATTTATATTCCATTTCTTCGCTCTGGTGTAGTGGATAAGCGCGGCGTTGAGTTCTGCCACTCAACACGCAATGTCTTCAGAATTCGGCAGAAAGTGTGGAACGGAGTGTCCTAACATTAGGTTCCCTCTACCTACCCTGCAATGTGCGGGATGCAGCGTGAATGTATATATATTTTTCTGTAGGTATTTTTGTGTTTGTGCATTTGCTTCAAAATATGGAAGATTATATAACTTATGCCATGAAGAATAATAATAAATAATTACTTATATCATTATTATCTTAATATGTTAGTTAAATAAATAATCGACTCCTCTTTTTTTCATATGTTTGTTTATATGCGTGTTTGAACATTATACATTAACTTAGGTAAGGCTTATTAAAAAAATATAGACAGAGTTATCAAAATTTGTATAAGGCAATTTATACCACGATATTAGTTTGCCGTCGGCATTGCAGGGCCACAAGGGTGAACGTGACGGTTGTGGGTTCGATGGAATGAAATATGTAACATCTTCGTTTCTAGCTCTGGTGACGAAGCAAAGCGCAGCTTCGAGCCACTCAATACACTATGGAAATCAGCAGAAAATGGGTAATGGCTTACGGAGTGTTTTAACACTAGATTCTCTTTTGTTTACCCTGCTATGTGTGGGAGACAGCGTAAAGGTATACCACAAAATTCTACTTAAGACTTGTATCAAAAAATCAAGACTGAGGTGTTAATATGGTTATCTTTAAGGGCACTTATTCACTTTGAACGACCGATGGTGCAACGCTGTAGATGCTATCAATACAATAAAAATCTTTCAATGACCTGATTATAAAACTGTGGCAACTTCCCTTAGAAATTAGCAAGTGAGCGTAAATGACCTTTGCTATTTACACACACATGCACATTGTATATATGTGTGTGTGTGTGTGTGTGTGTGAAGAAACATTTCCTAGGCGATCGTTTTGTTAAGATAACTTTAATTACATGGTTTTAATTTAAATACGTAAAAATGTATATTAAATATCAATCTACAAAATACATCCATGTATAAGTGAATCTAATTTTATTAATTACGAATTTATCTGGCGTAGTTAATTTTTAGGGACATACTGTTTTTTTTTCTCTTAAAGCTTATATGAAATAACTTTTAAATAACACCATTGATGATATTGGTGGTGATTTGGATGGACCAGTCATATAAAAATCCCAAACGCTTCCCATGGAACCAAGGAATTTGTAGAGAGAGTTGTAGTCGGACAATATTATTATATAAAGATCTTTAGTAGTTTAGTGGGATATATTTTATCTAGTAAGAATGATGTAGGTAAATACTATAAATATAAATTTATATATTCATTTCTTCGCTCTGCTGTGGAGGCCAAAGCGCGGCGTTGAGTTCCGCCACTATACACGCAACGCCTCCAGAATTCGGCGGAAAATGGTGAACGGAGTATATTAATACTAAGCTCCTCCGCCTACACTGCTGTGTGCGAGATACAATGTAAAGCTCATTAAAAAAACTAGATAGTATATAATATTACCAAGTTCTCTATGCATACATTATATAGAAGGGAGAAGCTACGGCTATGGCCAGATTACAAGGCAGAACCGACCGGAAGATGCAAATCTCATAGATATATAGTATCGTTTAAAGCGGATCTGTCGCGTGCCACAATTTGCATCACCCGATGGGTTGGCCAGCGACCTGATTATGCGTAAACTAACTGCGTATTGGACGACGTAACGGTACAAGAATGTGGTCGAGACCGCTACTCGAGACTGAGGAATTTTGCGTTACGTTTTAGATATGTATCTATTAGTAAGTATATTCAAATTTCAGGAATAATTGACACCATGATAGTTCTAATGTTCTCTAAAACTACTAAAACAAAAAATATAACATACAAGTTGTAAGAATCTTAAATGCTCTCAAGAGAACATGGTATGCTATATATCCTATAGTGAGACTTCATTCTCCTATAGAGAGAGGTGGTAGGCTCTTTGAAACAAAGATTTGCAAATAGTAGATAACAGTGTAGGGTGGTGATGAGAACAATTTTATAAGATTTTTGATCTGATAGCAATAATAAATTTTTTGGAATATACTCGTCGGTGTCTATAATGTATAACCATTCGCATTAGCTTTATCGGCTTTGAGAACTGTTATTTCATTGTTTTCCGCAAACTACTAAGATCTTGATAGAGAGAGAATAAATACATATATTCCTTGAATGACCCCCAAAACTATAGAAATAAAAAAAATACTTTATTTCAACAGAGAAGAGAGGTTGGAAATTTTCTTCTGCTTGGGATCTACTCTTAAAAAAATTAAAATCTTAAATCCACCATACCAGAGGTCAAGATACAGTCAGCTTATTCTGCGAAAGATACAGTCAGCTTATTCTGCGAAAATCTAGGGCTATCCTTTACTTCCGAAACTATAAACTAACTTAAAAAGCTATAAACTAACTTTTTCTAAACGTTACCTTAAATTTATGTTTACGTGTCAACAAATATAATATTTCCGGGTAAAAATAGTAATAAAAAGGCAATAAAATAGAAAAACATCGTATTAGATCATTAGTTATTTTCTAATTATTAACTATAGGTATATCTTTCAATACACATAAGTTAAATTTAGAAATTAGATTGTAACGAATTTAACGATAACTAAACAATCTCAGAGTCCACACTATATATAGAAAGTAAACAAAGCTGGTGTTCTACTTTGAGAAATTAAACAAGGGAAATAAAATAATGTTTGCACGCGAAGAAACTAGGTATATCAGTGAGCTACCTTCAAGTACATATAATATTGCGTATTGTCGTAAGTCAAAATACATACTAAATATAAGATGCAGGCTTCATCAACTAATTATCTTTATATTAAAGTGTTACAAAGTGACTAATATAACAACTATAACTTACCTTGATAACTTATCTTGTATCATCCACTACATAAGGCTTTTTCAATAAAAATATAAAAAATCAGCGCTCTCTTATCTTATTCAACTTTATAAATTCATAATTTTAATTTCAAAGAAAGCATCTTAAAGTTGCACCTCCAGTACAAGTTTCGCTACTTAAGAAAAAATCTCTATTGAGAGATAAGTAGAGTATGATAAGTTACTCCAAAATATATATAGTTAATGGCCTCGTACTTAGAAAACTACCTTACAAAATGTGATGCCAATCGTAGCGCAGGGCACAAAGTGTGACCGCTAACACGAAAGGTTGTAGGTTCGATTCAGACTCGAGGAAATGTAATATTTAATATTTCCATTTTCTTGGCTCTGGTGGCGAGGCAAAGCGCGACGTTGAGTTGCGACACTACACTCAACACGCAATGCCTTCAGAATTCGGCAGAAAATGGGGAACGGAATGGTTTAACGCTAGGTTCCCTCCGCCTACCTTGTTGTATGCGGGATACAGCGTGACGCTAAAAAAATATGGAAAAATTTAATTTGCTGGTGTTATTCCCGCAAAACGGAGGCCGACCGATGGCGGGTCACCACGCTTTCTTAGTCTAAGTAATCGCCGTCTGTTTGTTGCGACGCAAACGGCTGCGACTAAGTGCAGTTATTATGATGTTATTTATGTGTCAATGCTGTTTATATATCACTTACTACCGTTGACATTCATGTATTCTTAATAAAATTTACACATTTCAGTAAAAAAATATTGTTTTTTATTTTTTTTTCTGTTTACATTACGGACCTGTAAACAAATTAATCTTATTTTTTTATCAGCTTCACGCTGTATCCCGCACACAGCAGGGTGGGCAGAGGGAACCTAGTGTTAAGACACTCCGTTCCCCACTTTCCGCCGAATTCTGGAGGCATTGCGCGTTGAGTGGCAGAACTCAACGCCGCGCTTTTGCCGCGACACCAGTACGAAGAAATGGAAATATAAATTTAAGTAAATATTTCATCTCCTCGAGTGGGGATCGGACCCACAACCAGTCGATTTTAAAGTCACACTTTGTGCCCCTGCGCCACGACTGGCCTCAATTAATCTTATTTATTTTCATAAATTAATATTACAGCAAATCATAATAGTAAATTTAATAGTGTTATAGGTTTCTACGTATTCATTTGTTTTCCTTAAACATAAAGACCCTATCCAGGTTGCACAGTCATGTACGTACGGCATGTACGGTATGTACGGTTTGTACGGTACGGCCGTACAAACTTTCACTGACATTTGCCCCATGGCCTGGCTGGATTTCTTCTATATTTATTACAAAAAATGTAGGCTACTACAGTCAGAGGCCAGTCAGATAGAGGGGCATAAAGAGTGATTGTGAAATCAACTGGTTGTGGGTTCGATCCCCATTCGAGGATATGAAATATTTATTTACATTTATATTTTCATTTCTTCACTCTGGTGTCGAAGCAAAGCGCGGCGTTGAGTTCCCCCACTCAACACGCAATGCCTCCAAAACTCGGCGAAAAGTGGGGAACAGAGTGTCTTAACACTAGGTATTCTCTGCCTACCCTGCTGTGTGCGGGATACAGCGTGAAGCTGATTTTTAGGCTACGACAAACTCGATTGACTTTACTAATGTCTTGTCTTTAGGTACATAAAATAAAACGATTTAACTTCAAACAGCACATAACAAAAGCAATTACATGACTAGTTGTGCAATAATAATCCTTGTGCGTAAACAGAAATGTAAAACAAAAGTGGCTGGCCAGCTTATTACTTTTTCGCGCTTTCGCTCGCTTTTCACGGATTAGTTTTAATCATGAAACATTTCAAATTGGTTGTTCCACGGAAACTCGAGCGTCGATGACGCGTTAAAAATTCGTCATACCATGCTTGAATCACGACTTTCCTCTTACTTATTTTGGAACGGAACTGGAGATAGACATTTCTCTTCGTATGAGTGTGTTAGTTAGGTAAGCTCGTCCTGGTTGAATCCGAAAAAGGAGGTTTAGTTAGCCATTTGAAGGTTTACGTCATTGATCATTATCTTCCAATTCTTAGAGTCCGCTTAAAATGTTTTATTTAAATATTGTTTATAACATTAAAAACATCTTGTTCTTTTGATTCTGACCCTAATATTAATTGTTAAATTTTGAATTACAATTAGAAAATAGATATTTGTTTTGTTTCTTATTCTTATTTCATTTACTTTATACCCGAATATGCGACGCAAAGGAGGACCTATTTTTGTTAATTTATTTAGAAATTTAATCTTGATATGAAAAACTTATAAAAATTAAATGAGTAATTGCTTGAAGAAAAAGTCACGATTGTTAATCCTAATAAACTATTGCGCTTGATTTTTCACTTTTAAGTTTTATGCAGCCGGGTTTTTTGGTTTCTTTATTACAAAATCGAAAACATACAAACTAAGGAAAACATAAATAAAAATAAATCAGCTTTACGCTGTATCCCGCCCACAGCAGGATAGGCAGAGGGAACTAGTGTTAAGACACTCCGTTCCCCATTTTAGGTCGAATTCTGGAGGCATAGCGTGCTGAATGGCGGAACTCAACGCCGCTTAACACCAGAGCGAAGAAATGGAAATATAAATTTAAATAAATATTTCATTTCCTCGAGTGGGGATCGAACCCACAACGACCGGCCTCTGAAAAGCATAAAAAACATAAATAAAAATGACAATTTGGTGACTTGAACCTTTACTACAACACAATCAATTGAGACAACGGTAACAACATTTTTAAATAGGAAAACAACCGAATACCCGCTAATCACTTCGCCAACAAGAACGTCGCTGCTATAAGGTCGATCAGTAAGGCAACAGCCGCGGCCGCACTGAGGGCTACTTTGGTGAGGACCTGCCGCCTGAGCCGGACCCCGAGCGTGGCCAGCAGCTCGGCCACCACGCGCGTCAGTTCGCCGGCTTTTCTCCATCTCTGCCATATTACCGCTGCATTCAGTGCCATCAGAGCCGCACCTGTACCCGTTATGTAACTCTGTAGAGAAAATAATTGATTAATGTTGTTCATTAAACATATATATATTTTTATACGTACATAATATTAGAATAAGATTTTTCTTTATTTGTTATAATTCTGTAAGTGTATAGACAATAAAACAGTCGCAAATATAATATGAAAAATCTAAACTCTGAGTCTGTCACTCTGAGAAATCTGATCTATTCTTAAAATGAATCTCTAGGTATACCTATATTTCTTATTTTGACGGCATCTCATGTATTTAGCGAGGTAGGCACCGAATGGATCTAATGTTAAAACATTCTGTACTCCATCTCCGTTCAATTTAAAAACGATTCTTTAGATGGCGTTACTCTTAACCATACCTGATAGGTAAAAATAATAAATCTTGAACGTACCTGCAAAGCTAACCCACCACAATGGTTGGCTCCAGCACATAAGGCCAAACCGAGCATTGATATAATATAAGTGACCAACAGCCCCCCAGTCACAGAGTGCTCCCAGCGGAACACCCGCATCGACCGCAGATGCAATGTCATCAAGGCTACTATGATTATTAAAGTTATCAATCGAAGAGTTAGAAGCGGTGCTCGGGATTTATCATCACTTTTCTTAGTTTGGTCGAGGAATTGTGTATAACCATATATTAAGCTAGTGTTTATTGTGCCACTATCCATAGATTTATTTTCGAATTGCGTTATTTACAATATTTGGAAAAATGGCCGCTTATCAAAAAATCTTAAATAATAACAAACACACTTATTTGACAGATAAATTTATATGTGTAATATGTTAGTATAGCTATAGCTGTAAATGACAAAATATATTGTCAAAGTTTTAATATAATTAATCAAAAAGGCTAGCATAAGCCATATAATATAAGTAAAATAATCAATCTAGTTTATGAGTTTCTGTTTAATTTGGCAATATGATATACGTTATAACCTAATCTGATTACATACATATTATTTTGCCCAATAAATACTTAATATATATCAAGAAAGTCATAGAGAATATACGTACGTGTATGTTGGGAAAACTTTAGTTAAGTTATTTGTAATAATCATTGTAGTTCTTGCAGCCTACGTAAATGTTACTTACTGGTCTACTTACTTGCTAATCTGGTCTATTTTTAAAATCATTTTATATTTTGTAGTCGGCTCTCAGTCTAATACTAAAATACTGTACTAAGTACTAATACATTCTTCTGTTTCAGGATGTGCATCAGCGTCGTGCCGCTTTCCCGGTGCGCCAGCACACTCACGTGTCACATTTACAGACGAAAATCTGACAGAAGGAACAGTCGCCACATATGCGTGTGAGCGAGGGTTTGAGCTCCTCGGCCCTTCCAGAAGAATATGTGAGAGCAATGGAAAGTGGACGCCCGATGGCATACCTTTTTGTGGTAAGAAAAACACCTATTTATATTTGGAATTTGACATGTACTTGTGAAAATAGAATTTTAACGCTGTATATAATAAACTTAGAAAATCTCGACAAACTAGCACTCCGCGAGTTGATCAGGCACCCGCTTATTGCGGTTTCTTCTTATTTGCAGTTATATTGCATACTACAACACTATAATTCACATTGCACTTAATAGTGTCGGTTTTCCTTTTGCAGTATTGAACATATTATTTGTTAGAAACTGTTCAGACTTTAGTATGTTTAAACGATGACTAACAGAAACATTATTGAAACATAACATATCATTATATGTTACGTTTCAATAATATTTCTGTTATATGTTATGTTCCAATAATATTTAAGTTATAGTAAAAAAAAATTAAAAAAATTAAGAAAAAAAAAGTAATGCAAAATAGTTGATTTATCAGTCATTACGGGAGTATTACGAGAAGCGCCATAACGTTATCGTGTACGCTCCACGGTTTCCGCACGAAGACGCCGCTTCTGCTGACCCACTTTTACTTTCTTCGTCGAGAAATCACTTCACATGAGCCGTGAATGGAGTCGAAAAAGCGGAAGATTCATTGTAGATCACTCCCACGGCTCTCTCCGTTCGGAAAGTTGTTCAGCCGTACCGTGGTTGTGCCCTTTGTGGTATGCCGTGCTTATGTCGTTCACAACAACAAAAGTCAATATTAGTCTGATTCTTTAAATATATCTATCATTTTAATTTTCTTCATAGTTTCTAATGTATATTTTTTATATGTAGTATAAGTTATATAGATAATAGATATTTAAGATATATCACAAATTAAAAATAATAGTGATAAATGCCAATTTGGATGATATTATTCAAATCAGACCGCATAATTTTGGATGAATTTTGGCATACTTATAGTTAATAAAACAGATTAGACAAAATCAAATTACACAAAATCCACGATTAATGATTTGTTATTAACAATTTTGAAAATAAATAATATATTTTATATAAACATATTATATTAGTAATAAAATAAATAATATATTTTATTTGGCCACTGCGAAAATAATATGCTGAGAATTATAATTTTTCATCGAACTATTTTTTACTAAATTAACTAGAGACAGCTACAGTTTTCCATGATGATTAAATATTTATGCCTGATGACCTTGCTGCTTTAGGTACGGAAAAAACTAAACAGTTATTTTTTAAAATATAGTGACTTTTTTCTATAACAAAAGAAATGTTGTATTGCTGTCGTTGTATTGCTGTGTAATAGGTACATGGATAAATAATAAAAAACAAGTATAAGCAACCAAAAAATTAAAATTAAAATAAATCAGCTTCACGCTGTATCCCGTACACAGCAGGGTAGGCAGAGGGAACCTAGTGTTAAGACACTCCCGTTCCCCACTTTCTGCCGAATATATTTATATCCTTTTTATATCTAATATTTTTTTTATATTCCTCTTTTGGCGGGTCCTAGGTTGTCACATGCTTGACAGATATTATAATTACATTTATTTGCATAGACCAAGTTGATAGCTTAAAATCAAACGCTATTATTCTAAACATAACTCCTAAAAATATTTAATAAAAGAAAAAACAGCACAAATTTAACATAAGCAAAACCACAAAGCTAAGTCAGGTGTAACTTTTTGCTTTGAACAGGTGTATAAGTCATCTACGGAAGCTCTCGACCGCACGTATGATATTTGACCCATATACAAACTGGTTTCGTCTGATAGTGTCATTGGCCGCACTTTTCCATTTTCTGTTCTTACGTCCCAATCGCCATGTTTACATGTATTGGACATGGAGAGAAAGTTACCAGTGTTAGATTGTTTATTTTCTTAGAATTCGTAAAAACTAAACAAAAAATGTTTATTAATTTATTTAATTGATTTCTATTAAATTAAAATAAGCATTTCAATGAGTTATTTATTATATTGTACAGATTTATAGCACGTTTTAAATATAGATTTGATTTGACACTTTCTACATTTTATAGTGGCGTGACTGAATAGCAGATAAGTGTATTATTTTTTTTAAATACGCCTGACTTACGTAATGTATTCGTAACGCTTTTGAGATTTGAAAAACGATTAAAATAAGATTTAGATATTCTTTTATTTTAATCGATTTTTATTACACTTGGTGTAAAAAACATTAGACATAATTTGTAAGTTATAATAATCAGCCTAAAATATATTTTTTTTAAATACGTCCACGTTCTCTGTGTGACAAATTAACTAGAAATAATACGACATTTAAATATTAAATAATAACTCAAATATTAAACATTTAATGGAAAATTAATTTTGAAAAAAGAAAGTTAATAATATATTTCGTTTTATGTCAACATAATATGTTTTATTACTTACTAAGTATATGATAATATCGGTGACCTCGTGTGAACCTTAAGAAATCATGAAACATGTGTAGTCAATGACGCACCTCAGGTGGCGTGCCCTGTCACCGTTAAACAGTGGCACACTTCTTGTCGCCGTTATAATATTTGCAAATTTATTATTTTTAAATATTTCTGCCATTTATTATAACCTAATAANTATATATATGGACTCAATACTTCATAGATACTATACTATATTTCTGTAAGTTTTACGAAAAAAGTCAACTGTGACATAAAAGAGCGGGAGGTGAAAGGAGCCAGACTCAGACGGTAAGTACTATCAGGGAATATTAAATTTAAATGGTGTTTACGTTGGCAGTTATTAGGAAAACTAGGTGAATAAAATACTGCCAAAGGAACCAACTATCCAATCCTGATAGTACTTACCTGTGTTGGATGTATGTGTGAAACTTTCAGGCAGGATATAGAGAAGGTCTGGCTGCTTTGGTCTCTTGGGCTAATCGCAATGTGTATGGCTTCTAATCTACACATATAACAAAAGAGTAAAAAAAAGTTAGTCAGTACATTTAGTATTGTGATAGAGAGCAAAAAAAAATTAAAAAAATTCTGTTTGTCTGTCTGTATGTATGATCACGCTTATCTCCGAAAGTACTGAACCGATTTATTTAAAACTGTCACCAGTTGCTTGGTTTTAACTCAGCAAAACATTTAAAGTTGTTTAATCAAAATCGGTTCATTAAAAAGAGTTATCGTGATTAAAATGAACTCAAGGTTTGCCTGCAAATATATATCAACTGGACGGAAATGGGACTTACTCGTACAATTAAAAAAGATTAAATCATACATAGCTAAATACAACAATAGTTGCTATTAATAATTTTTAATAGTCAAGGATTGTTAACGCCAGAGGCCAGTATAAGGCCAGTCGTGGCGCGGGAGCACAAGAGTGGGACTCTAAACGCGACTGGTTGTGGGTTCGATCCCCACTCGAGGAAATGAAATATTTATTTACATTTATATTTTCATTTCGTCGCTCTTGTGTCGAGGCAAAGCGCGGCGTTGAGTTCAGCCAATCAAAATGCATTGCTTCCAGAATTCGCCGAAAAATGAGAAACAGAGAGTCTTACCACTAGGTTCGCTGTTTCTAATTTTTTCTCCTTCTGTGTACGGGATACAGCGTGAAGTTGTTAACAAACCAATTTTCTTTATAATTTATAAAGTATTAACGTGATAATTCTGGCCTAATATTTTCATATGTGGCATACATAGAATCAATATGCGATATGTCGATAATTTAATGCAAATTTGGATGTCACGGTCAGCGGAGTAACGGCACTCACGAGCGGAGGCGACCGCAGTACTCGGAAAGAACTAGTTATGGATACTTATTGAAAAAATATTATAACTTATAAGTTGTTCAGGTAAATGGGTTAAGCATTAGACCGGGACCGGATTACCAAGAAGATATTGTGAATAAACATATATAAGATTTAGTAAAAGATTAAATATCCATTTAGGTTGTTAGTTTGATCAGCTTAATGCAAAATTAGATTATTTCTTATATATTTTGACTTTTAAAATTAAACATATCTAAGCACATGATGGTAGTGTATTCTTATTTACACGGGAATTGGAGAACGGAATCAATTGCTACTAAATCGAAACCAAGATCTACAAGCGAAATTCAAAACGCGTGACAAACATATAAAAACTAGGTCCACATATAGTATTTCAGCCTCATTCCGATCATTAACTTGTGTCAATACACTTGATTACCGGTTCGGTGTCGTGACACTAGACACCAGACACCAGACACCAGACTTGACCCGTCAACGGTCGCAGGTGCAGGTGTCGATACATCTAATAATATAACTAATATAAGTATAACTAAGAAGCAAAGACCGCGACGGCGCCCCTACTTAGCTACTTGTCGCGGTTACGCGGGCACACACCGGCCACAGACCGACATATAGAGCGTGACACATGTGACATCCACAACTCGGATCTGTTTCGCTGAGACGTGAATCGTTATGGGAACCGTCGGTATGGGGAACCGGAAATTAATTGTGCATCTCCATTTGAGAAGGGAATAAAAGTTATAGTTGTGGATTCGATTTCCACTTTTTTCTTTTTCATATGTATAAAATCTATATATTGGTGGATAATAGGGACGCCCTGATATGTATTAGATATTCTTATTATATTAATTCATCTACAAAATTTACCAGTCAATCAAGGATATTAAGAACACGCCTATTTATAAAACATATTCTATTTAAAAGAGTTTTTTTTTAAATACACTGAAGCTGATTGTGACTATGGTTTTTATGGCGTATTCGGAAGTATCTTTGATAACACTAATCCAGAGTAATGTCATGATAACCTTATCTAATGGTCTTTTTTAAAGATTTATCTTATATTTTTTGGAAATGTTATCTTTTATATACCTGATTAGAGGTAAGATAAGTAACATAACGGTTTGACTATTAAAAACACATTTTTTAAATCATGCACTAGTAATAGTAGCGGGTTCTATTATCAGAAGAGTGTGATGTTCATAGTCTGTATACTTAACATAAATAAGCCCAACACCAGGTAGAAAAATGTACACAGCAGGGTAGGCAGACGGAACCTAATGTTAAGACACTCCGTTCCCCGCTTTCCGCCGAATCCTGAAGGCATTGCGTGCTGAGTGGCGGAATTCAACGCCGCGCTTTGCCTCAACACCAGAGCGAAGAAATGGAAATATACATTTAAATAAATATTTCATCTCCTCGAGTGGGGATCGAACCCACAACTGTATTTTACAGTCACACTTTGTGCCCCTGGGCCACGACTGGCCCTTATTAATCGTCATTAAAATATAACATTTTACGTAATAATAATGAAATTATGAAAATAGTACCTAATTTTGTGTTATTTAAAGGCAACATCTTTTCCATACTTTTCTTACCATAAAAAGGTAGAAGAGACATTATGAGTAATTATTATAAATTTATAAGGATCTGATGAATTTCATTTAGATAACATTCACTGATTTAATTGTGAAACTCGTTTTAAGTTCGAGTACTTCTAAGGTTCTAAAACAAAACCTACAATTCGAAAAAAATTACAGAAAACTTAAATTACTAACTTCTAAAAGCAATATAATATGCAACTTGTTTAATTTTTTTTTACAGCTTCCCGCTGTATCCTAATGTTAAGATACTCCACCCCGACTTTCCGCCGAATTCTGTAGGCGTTGCGTGTTGAGTGGCGGAACACAACGCCAGAGCGAAGAAATGAAAATATAAAAAAAATAAATTTGCCCGAGTGGGAATCGAACCCACAACCTGTCCCGTTTACAGTCACACGCTTGTGTCCCTGAAGGACAACTAGCTTCCATATAGTTTAAAATCATTATGTTATTATAGTGCTGAACGTGGCTGCCGGTAAAGCTCCCATGCAAATATCCACTGACGACGGTGGAGTACCTCAGAGGGCACTCGATGGCAGCACCGCTGTCGCTTTCAACGCAGAGACGTGTACGCTCACCAAGTCCGAGAGGGTACCCTGGTGGTACGTCAACCTTCTAGAACCTTACATGGTTCAGCTCGTAAGGCTCGACTTCGGGAAACCTTGTTGCGGTAAGTGCACAGATTATTATTATTGTTCATATTATAAATAGCAGTAACGATAAGATTACCATATTATAAATAACAGTAACAAATAACGTCTCAAATTATTTTTTGTCTAGTTTTCGATTATTCGCATACATTTTTAATATGTAGGTATAATACATAAAATCAATCACTCATCACTGATTAATATAGCAAATAAAATTATCATAAAAATATAAAGATTATAAAGTTCACTATTAAGTAAAATCATATCTTATTAAAGAGAATGCACTAATGAATCTAATTTGGTTTAATATTGATAGAATCAAATGAATATATCTAAGTTTTTAGCAAATTTTCAACCAAATCATTTGTATTAGTAACGGCTTAATAAGCGTAATACTTGTGAGTCTCATGCGTCTCAGCGCTACCCAGAGTGCGCCAACAGCCGTCTGTCTTCCTCGACCCACATGCTCGGCGGAGCTCGAACTCACTCGAGAACGTTAAATTACTAATTAAAATAATACTCTCCACGCATTGACCATTTTCCAATTGAAATGAAATAACGCATTGTTATTGTTTATACGTACAATACCTTGTATTTGATATCCTATAAGATAATATTATGCAAAAAGTACACGGCTACTTAGAATAAAAAAATAAAATAGTTTCAGGTTGTATCCTTCCTGTTGATTTTTTAACGTGTTGGGTGCCAGAGCGAAAAAATGAAAATATAAATAAATAACAATTCATTGAATGAGGATCGTATCCACAACCGTCACGTTACAGTCACACCCTTGTGCCCCTGCGCCATGACGACCTCAATTCTTAGAATATTGTTTCTATATGAACACACGTGTATAATAAATGCGTCGTATCGGCGGTACGGCGGGGTGCATAAAGTAGGGCCACGTAAGCTGCGTAACTGGTGAAACGAAACAACCATCAAATGGAAATGCGGTAAGATTGACAGCTTTCCACGACAATTTTATTTAAGTAAAGGGGTATTTACAATTCTTATTATTTTAATAATATTGTATTACGAACTGTTTGCGGACATGCCTCAGTGACTGCAAATGATTACCTTCTAGTGAAAGTTATGAGACATTAAAACAAATGCAGGACGCAAAGAAAGCATTGCCGTGTAAACGTTGCTTAAATATACCTTAAATGTAAAAATGTTAAATTGTGTTATATAACAATAGCACATTTTATTACCTGTTGTCCTTTAGAATGAGGGACGATCAGTTACAGATTAAATAACATATATTTTTTTATATAGTATATATAGAAATTTAAGGCGCTCAATATATGTATTATTAATTTTAACTAAAACACACATATCATTTTAGGTGTAAATAAGCCAGCGGTGATTGTAGTAAGAGTGGGCAACAATCGGCCGGATCTTGGAACAAATCCTATTTGCAATCGATTCACGGGTTTCCTCGAAGAAGGACAACCACTTTTCCTGCCTTGCAATCCACCAATGCCTGGAGCTTTCGTCAGCGTTCACTTAGAAGCGTCTAATCCTAGCCAACTTTCTATATGCGAAGCGTTCGTGTATACCGATCAGGCGCTGCCCATAGAAAGATGCCCACAGTTCCGAGACCAACCCCCGGGCAGTACGGCTACTTACAATGGAAAATGCTATATTTTCTACGATCGCCAGCCAGCGAACTTTAGAGATTCTCTCGCATTCTGTCGCTCGAGGGGCGGCACGCTGGTGGACGAGAGCAATCCAGCTCTTCAGGGCTTTATCAGCTGGGAACTTTGGCGCAGACATCGGTAAGCGAGATATAATGTTAAAAACTGTATGCTAAGCTGTGCGGACTTTTGTTTGTGTGTTTACACCTTATGGTACCTATGGTGGTAATGTATATCGATTTATGTTGCAATATCATCAAATCCAACTGTTGTCATTTCTTACACAATATATTCGATGATGTTAAAATAGAAATCTTATTACATATTGCTGTGTTAATGCGAATTTGATGTTAAATTTATATGGAACATGTGTGTGTATTACGTTAGCCTGCGAGTGTTGTCTCAATCTTCGTGACAATGATTGATAGCCCGACTGCTACAATATTGTAAAATAATCATGAAACATTGCTATTTTGTAATAAAAGTAAACATTTATATAACTGTATAATTTTATAAAAAAATCTTAATAATATTATTTTTATAATCAACCTAGACTATTTACTACAACATAACGTATTACATGAGCTTCATATTGGTACAGTAACGGAGAAAAAAAATCAGCACACAAGTTCTTATTAGTTGAATGATCCATTACAGATCCGCTATGCGAAGCAGAGCGAGTTGATTCGACTCAATTTCTGGTCTCGTCTTCCATTTGACTGTTACGTTTTAGCCGTTAGCGTGATTGGACACCGTGCTACAACGGAATCCCGTCCTACTATTTCTATGAACAATCGTTCATATCAATTTAGAGTTAAAGATATACAAAAAAGAATTGTAGTTGTATTTATATATAAATTAAAATAAAATATATAATTTTTTTCAATAACCCATAATGGGAAAAGAATAAATATTTTAGAGTATAGAAAAATAGGTTAGTATAATGGTTAAGTGGTTGGTTTCGTTTAAACCATCGGTTCCCAACCAGTGGTCCGTGGACCAGTAGTAGTCCGCAGCAGCTAAATATGGTCCGCGAATGATTTAAAATTTTGGTAAAACATAAAATATTTTGACAATTAAATTTAATATACTTTGAAATTCATAGATTTTTAATATTTACTTAAAAATTCACACACCCCATCATGCAAAATGTCAGATTATTTTTTTTCACTTTTGACTTTGTTTAATGTAATTAAATTTTTTATTTTATTATTAATTTATTTTTATTATACCTATATAGTGGTCCCTGCTAACAAGAATTCTATAAAAGTGGTCCCTGATCAAGAAAAGATTGGAAACCCCTGGTTTAAACAGTTATATGTATTTGAATGTTCTATAATAAGGATTATTAAAAGGTAGCAGTTTAATGTGAATATGATATCATATTGTGTATGTAATCGTTTGTGCTTTGCAGTTTTAATTTATTGTATTGTTTTTCATTTGTTCTTAGAAGGTATGTATTTGTAATGCATACCTTCTAAGAATGCAAATTTTGTGTACGTGGTACTTGATTATTGTTGATTTATATTTTTCTGAATATGGTAACAGAAGCCGATTGATTTTACAGAACAATGGATTTTGATTATAATTTTTTATCATGTAAAAAAATAAAAAAGCGTAACATCTGCAAATAATAATAATTTCTATTTTATTATTTACATCCAAAATCTGATTGGTAGGAGCGACAGCAGCAGTCAGTACTGGATGGGGGCAGTCCGCGACCCACAAGATCCAAACAGCTGGAAGTGGGTGAACGGTAACGACGTGACGGTCTCCTTCTGGAACGCGCCGGGCGGCGGCGAGGGCTGCGCCAGGTTCGACGGCAGCAAGGGCTGGCTGTGGGCGGACACTGAGTGCCAGTCGAGGCTGAACTATATCTGTCAACACCGTAAGTTCCTTTCACGTCTATGCCGTGCGAATATTTTTTTTAATTTTTGCGATGCGATTGCGCTAGATGTTAAGAATATTGTAGTAATACCTATTTTTAACATATTATAGATGTTAATATTATTTACTGTTTTTTATTTGTTTTAATTACAAATGTAGGATATACATTTTTAGAACCCAAAGCTTGCGGGAGACCTGAACAGCCACCAAACTCCACGATGACTACCGAGAGCTTTGAGGTTGGAGCAACAGTGGAATATTCTTGTGATGAAGGGCACCTGCTCGTCGGCCCCACTGTCAGAACATGCTTAGACACTGGATTTTACGATGAATTTCCACCTGTCTGTAAAAGTAGGTGTATTGAGTTATATGTACCTACTTTATTCTAATTTTAACTAATTTATTTGAAGTCTATCGAATGATTATAATAACTAAGATGACAAAAGTGCTCAAATGTGAATAACACTTTCTATGAAAGAGTGACAGAGACAAAATGGTTCTTAAACATATTATAAAAGACTATTATTTGTGGTTTTTGAAAATATTATATATCTCTAAACTGGCCGACTATCCGTTGAGCGAGTTTTTGCAACTTTCGTTGGAAGACAAGTATACTATACCTTTTATTAGATTTTAATCTTAATTATTTTAGGGTTTATACATTTTATCATTTCGAACGATTTATTAATAGTACACTTGCACGTATAATAGATATAAAGATTTAGTTTTTTTACTTTCAATTTCAAGTATAGCCTTTAATTTGTATTTTTTTCTTCGTACATAAATGGTAAAGCCTTTCACAATATAAGTACCTACTATCAAATTTCTACTGCAAAGTCTTAATAGTTTAGAATAGAGTGACTGGCTGTAACATACGGACAGACACGCAGGTAGACATATACATATATGTAAATGACAAAGCTATGATAATTCCGTTTTTTTGTCATTTGGCCACGGAACTATAAAAATCACTCGTCAGTTATCTATACCTACTTATATCAAAACAGAAACGGATCAGTGTCTGTATATGGAAGACATATAAGAAAAAATGTTTTCGGGGGCCTTTATTTTCACGTCCAATATAGAGCCCAAAACAATGATTTTGAATTTTTCTCTATTTGCCTGTGCATTTGTTCACGCTAATCTCAGAAACTTAACCGATTTATATGAGAAACTTCACAAATAAAAAAAATATAAAGAGAGTTACATGCTACAATATTGGTACAAAATAAATGTTTTATTGAATTGGCTAAAAATGGAGGAGGAAATTAAATATTTACTTAAATTTATATTTCCATTTTTTCGCTCTGGTGTCGAGGCAAAGCGCGGCGTTGAGTTCTGCCACTCAACACGCAATGGCTCCAGAATTCGCCAGAAAGTGGGGAACGGACTGTCTCAACACTAAGTTCCCTCTTTCTACCCCGTTGTGTGCGGGATACAGCGTGAAGCAAATTTTATTCATTTAAAAACGTACCTTAGTTATCCATACCTATATTATAAATTCGAAAGTAACTCTGTCTGTCTGTCTGTCTTTTACGCAATCAGGGCCAAACCGCTAATTCAATTATGATAAAATACTCATATAGAGATACTTGAGGGTCTTCGGATGAACATAGGTTACTTTTTTTTCTCATATTTGTAATATTGTCGATATATACTAATATATTAAAATATTTTTCAATTTGACAGGCAATTTATTCCGCCATGTTAATAACAACCGACCGTTGCTAAGCAACGGTTTGCAAAGTTTATTTGTTGTTATAAGCAAACGTCACCCAAAATGAGCTTGCTTAACGCATACATGGCGTGCGCCGACTCAACCTTATGAGATACATAAAAATAATGTTTTACAAAAATATTGTCCTTTAAATAATGTTTAAAAAAGTCCGCGATACACATACCATATTTATCTCTGAAGCTTGAGCAAAGTAACACAGTAACAACAAGTAACCATTTTAATTAATTTACTTTATATTTATCGGGTTTTTGTTGTATGTATTTTCTATAATTTGATATTGATCCTTATGAAAATGAATATAATAGTCACTTTTAGCATTTCATCTAGATTGAAATTATAGTTTACTGTATAACATTCTAATAAATAATTAAGGAGATGTCACTGATTCGAAATGACCTAGCCTACGAGCGGCATAGTATGACCGACGCGAACGGGCAGATGACTTTGACGGTTTTGTAAATTTTCATACATTTTCGAACTACTGTTAATTTTTATGTAATTATTTACTGTTTATAATTAATTTATACTTTTCTTTGGTTCTTCGCTTATTCGAGTAGTAGATTAGTTAGATTTTCATTAATTTCTTGGTGTGGTGTAAGTTGCGACCCTGCGCGGCATCGGCATAATATTATTTAAGTATTAAGGAAAGTATTGTTCGTTATTTCATCTTGGTTGGATGGTTATCTATACCGTATTTATACACTTAATAAATTGTAGTTTTAGTTTTATGCGATTTTATTTGATATTGCTCGCAAAACTTATCATATTTAATGTATAAAGGACTTTAGTTGTTTTATATAGTATCTATGTACGCGCGCAAGGAAAACGTGTAAAAAGATTTTTCCCGGGTAAATCAGTAAAATCGATCACTGAAAGTCCAATAAAAATCAATTCAGTTATTCTGGACAGTAGCTCGGGGAAATAGAAAGACAGACAGACAGAGACAAAAATATATATATATTTTTTATTGTATTTGAGTATTATGTAATTAACCACACGCACTTTCAAAAACAGCACAACACATTTAATTTTAATTCTTATAAATATTTATTTTAGGTACTTTGATAATATTAATAATGTAGCTGGTTTTGTTTAGTTTTTTTTTTATTAATATTTTATTGGTTACGTTTACTTATAATTTTTTTCATCTAAATTAGTAACATATTTTCAAAAACTATTTCATAAATAGATCTAATAAGCATTGGTACAGTTTAAGCGGACGAAGCCGCGTCCGGGTCCGCTAGTCAATATATAGATAGATATTGACTTTAAAATGATAATGTTATAAGATCACAAAAGTAATTGAGATGAGCCACTAGTAGTTAAATATAAATACTGTATCTTATAATCAGGAATTGAATGCGGATTCCCTGCTGAAATACCCCACGGAAGTTACGAGCTTCTAAATGGTTCTGTATCATATCTATCGCACGTTCAATACGCTTGCGAGACTGGATACGAAATGGCGGGTCGCTCCCGTCTCGTGTGTGACATCGACGAGCGTTGGAACGGACCACCGCCACGATGCGACGGTGAGTTACGATGGCTATTTGTTTTGCTTTTATTTATTGTTTAAATTTACCTAATTACAATATCAGCACTTTTATAAATATTAGTTTTACTATTATACTCTCACAAAAATGTGTAACACTATTTAAAAAAACAATTAAATCAGCTTCACGCTGTATGCCACAGCAGACTAGGCTGAGTGAACCTAGTGTTAAGACACTCCGTTCGCTACTTTCCGCCGAGTTCTGGAGGCATTGTGTGTTAAGTGGCAGAACTCATTGCCGCGCCTTGCCTCGATACCAGAGCGAAGAAATGAAAATATAAATTTAAGTAAATAATTCATTTCCTCGAGTGAGGATCGAGCCCACAACCATTCGCGTTTACAGTACATACTTTGTGCCCCTGGACCACGACTAACCTCAATACTATTTAAAACACCATATATTAGCTTCTAATAAATTTTAATAAATATTTGCTTATTTAACAGTAATACAATGCGAAGACCCACCTCAGATCCAAAACGGAAACGTGGCCATCACTGATGATGCGTCAGTCTTTGGAGCCGTAGCGGAGTATACATGTTTCAAAGGATTTGAAATTCACGGGGCAAATAAAATAAAATGTCTCGCCACAGGTCTATGGGACGCTGTGCCTCCTCGCTGCTATGGTAAGATATATTTAACTTTAACTTAACTTTGTGGAATAAACAGATTCTTCTTGAATAAAGTGTAACTATAATACACCATCATCATCATTATCAGCCTGTCCTAGTCCACTGCTGGACATGCCTATGTCTAGTACAATGGCACGCCACTGAGCTCGATCTTGAGCTCTTCGCATCCAGCCGATGACAGCCACTTTGCGAATGTCGTCATCCCATCTAACTGAAGGACATCCCACATTACGCATGCCGAGACGTGATCTCCGCTCTAGAAGGCGTTTACTCCAACAGTCATCGGTTCTGCGACAAATGTGACCAGCCTACTGCCTATACACCATTGTGTCTCAATTAGATTTTTATTGTCAAAAACTTTTTGCCTCTAGAACCGGAGAAAAACTGGTTACTTAATTAACCAAGAATCACTGGTGAAATATTAAAGGCACTAGAAACAAACATATCAATTATATACTGATTTTATTAACAGCTGAAGAACGTCCGACCAGCACCACTACTACGACGACGACGACCACGACCACTACGACCACCACCCCACCTTCCACGACTATACAAGCGCCGACCACGCCGTCACCTGCCCCCGTACTAACTACTCCCAGACTAGTTTTGCCTACGAGGCCCAGGACTCAGCGGCCACTTTCCTCGCCAAATCCTTTCGTAACTTCAGAAATAACCAGACGACCTCGTCCTAGAATTACAACAACTGAAAGATCTACTACTAAAGTTTACGAGAAACCTCCACCAAGAAAGGTCACACCTTCTCAAGACTCTCAAGACTCGCCAACAAGTCACGTCCCTCACATCATAGTCGCGAGCCACCCAAGAGAAAACCAGGTAAATTGTTTATATATAATATTAAATTAAAAAATATATTTTCTAAGTTATAACTCCAAGTATAAAAGTATATCTAACTTTGTTATTACACATAATGACGATAATGTGCGAAGAAAAAATATTTTTTTGAGGCCAGTCGTGGTGGCGCAGTTCGATTGCAACTCGAGGAAATGAAATATTTAATAGTTTCATGTTACTCTGGTAACGGACAAAAAAAGGCAAATCACAGCGTTTAGTTCCGCCACTCAACACTCAATGCCTGCTGAATTCGGCAGAAAGTGATAAACGAAAATGTCTTAATGAGAACGAAGTGTCTTAACACACTAGTTATAAAAATAGTAGATATACGTATTTTATTACTTAACATATCCAACTATTTGAAATATGTAATCTCTGAGATTATGTCATTACGGTATTTGTCATCAGGTGTTCGGTAGCGGCAACAATATAAGAGCAGAGCAGACTCCCCGCGTGAACGTCCCCCAGCCGGTGGACGGCGACCGACGCGAGACGCTGGGGGCCCGCCTCAATATCGGCGCCGTGGTCGCCCTAGCCGCCTTCGGGGCTCTGGTGTTCCTCATCGCCATCATTACTACCATCGTCATTTTAGTTAGAAGGTAAATATGCTATTATTTATATTAATTAATAAAAAACATGCCAGTGTTTCTATAAAGAAAATATAAACAAGACAAGACTTAGGCGTGCTTGCTAATGATAAATACTACCAGCCAGAAGGTATGATAGTACCTTAAAATATAAATGCTTAGTATTTCATTTTTTAAATTTTTTACATCGCTTAATACATATATATGTTTGCAGCTAGTAACGATTACCAATAAATTAAACGCAATTAAATAAAAAAAAAATCCGTTTTCACTATAACTCAAAGTCAGACTCAAACCCACACTAACCAATCAAATGGCACATAGAGACAACCAGCAAAGCTTAACAACAAGTAGTAAAAGTTGCTAATAACCATTAGCGGGGATCGCAAACGTGAAAAGGCGCCGGTCCGCGAACTGCCCTCACGCTGGTACACCTTGCTGGCACTGCCGTTCCCGGACCAGCAAGTGGGGAGGCGCGAGTTCGCGCGCGCCCACCGCCTCACACACCGCGCGGGCCATTTCTCCAACCCCTTATAGCCAGTGCGTTTATATTTTAAGGTACAGCACGCGGTTGACTCGATGGCTGTGGCTTAGTACTAGTGTAAATTATATTATAGCAAAAGTTCGTAGCCATCATGTCACGCACGCACGAAGCACGTTGCACCAGAAACAATTTCTTTTTGTTTCAAAATGGCACGGCTTCCATTGTACTTCAAGAATGGCTGATCTGTGAAATTGTTTTGAGGATATTTCAAATTGTCAGTTCCACGAAAAATCGCACACACATATAAATAATAATAGCACGCTTTTTAAATTTAGTAATTTTTATAATGTATTTTTTTTTCAATTAGACTAATTATCTGTTGTACGTAGTACGTACAGAGAAGCACACAACAGCACTATGCCAACGTACCCTCACGTCACGGTTTTGAATCACAAAATATTTTATTGCATTCTTGTTGTGGTTCATTCGCTAGTAAAATATCTACTGTAAATATTTCAAATGACAAATCTGAATACGCAAACGTTTTTTATACATATGCTTATTTATATTTATTACGAATCCATATTACATAAACAATAAGAAATAAAAATGTTAGCAGGAAACATAACGACGGCAAGCGATACAGGCATCACGTGTCGCCCGACTGCAACACGGTGGCGTCGCTGGACTCGTCGTCGTCGGAGTCCCGGAGTGGCCTCAACCGGTACTACCGCCAGGCGTGGGAGGAGCTGCACGAGGCGACGGGCGGGAAGCACGCTGGGCATGCGGGGCACCGGCGGCACGAGCGAGAGGCGAGGGAGGCCCCCAAGGACGGCTCGGAGCTGGTGGTGTCCGACGTGTATCCCGCGCCGCGCCGCCACCACCACCACCACCATCACCGCGACGCGCGCCGCCCCGACTGGCAGCCCCCGCACCGCGCCCAAGCACACCACAACCACAAACCTAGATATTAACTCACTTATTCCCTTTACCATACACACGATTTCACATTTCTCTTTACAAAATACATGTTTTGACGAGTATAAAGCCGCCTGCACTGAATGTAGTAAATCTAGATAATCCAAATATGTTTACTTATCAGACATCAGAAATGGACTACGAGATCTGCTTCTGTTTTCTGTTTTTATATATCTAAGTATAACACTTTAATAGGAGAGTGCTAATTTACCAGTAAAATAATTCTGATGATGATAAGTATTATTTATTTATTAGGAAATAATTTAAAGATTAATAAATTATTATTGATATTATTTTAGCGTACAAACTAAAGATGATACTTTATGGTAATAATTTGCTCAACTTTATATAAGAGATGTCATCTATCGTGAAATTTCCACTTTTTAGGCTAAAAGATTCCTTCTAGCAAATGAGCTATATTTAATAATACATGTAGATATTGATAAGTTTGCTTTTTAATAATATTTAATAGATAATTATTATTTAAGCACCGCATCGGTTTTCATTTCTTGTTATATAAATTTCTGCCTATTTGCTGACTTACGTATGACTTTTATATTATTAATATAATTTCTATAATTTAGGAACGTCACCAGATTTTTTTATCCCTGACTTGATAACACCGCCTAAATTGCAATTCAATGAATATGTAGAAAAACCAGAAAAGCTATACAGAAATTTATAAAACAAGTATTAAATGAAAAGTTAGATGACTTAAAACTGAAGGAATGATATTAGTTGTTAAATAGTAAATATAAGTTAAGGTTCTATATCTATATATATTATTAATTCCCGTAAATATTTTTCTAAACAGGACCTACTGGATACGAACAAGAGCAGCATGTACTTACGGATATGTAAACAAATCTTTCTTGCTTTTGCTATGATTATCTTGATCTTTTCTTATTTTTTTTTCGGTATAGGTAATTGTTTACAGATAACATAAGTATATTTGCATAGGCAAAGTCCAATATGAAATGTAAATATAAGTTTTTAAGATTAGATTGAAGTTAATCATTGACCAGCGTTCTAACTTTCTTTAAGACGACTAATACTATCAACTTATTGTATCTTCTCATTTATTCACTTAACAAAAAATCAATTTGAACGTAACTTAGTGTTAATGTTTAACATCAACATATGATATGTTTATTATAACAAAAAAGTTAATTTTAACTTCTGCAATGTACAAAATATTCCCTTATTGATTACTTACAATGTTTTTATAATGTTAGTGAGTACAATTGTTTTTCGATCTAAAGCTAAGTTTGTTACAACTTTGTATATGTGCCATTGAACCGGCAATAAAGAAATCAATTAAGTTTGATTTTCATTTTTTTTTATTATGTAACAATCATAAACAAATACCAGGCCAGTTGTGGTGCAGGGGCACAAGTGTGCAGCTGTAAACGCGACAGGCTATGGGTTCGATTCCCATTCAAGATGATGAAATATATAATATTTTCATTTCCTTGTTCTGGTAACGAGGCAAAGTGCGGCGTTGAGTTGTGCCACTCAACGTGTAATGCTTTCAGAATTCTGCGGAAAATGAGGAACGCAAGTGTCCCAATGGGAACGCAGTGTCTTAACACTAGTTTCCCGGGTTCCCTCTGCTAACCCTTACATCTGCGGGATACAGCGTGAAAAAAGAAAACAAAAATAAGCAATTACAATCAATGTAAATATTAAAACGTGACAATCATCGTATGTAATCATCAAAAATAATTAATTCATACAAAATATTTGTTGTTTTTGTTACATTTAGTATTATAAAATATTGACTTATACCAATGTGCGCGTGTGAGGTATTTATTCATGTAACCGAAATAAAGTTTTGTGATAAATTAAATGCAGTTTAAATTAAAAGTGATGATGGTGACAATAAAAAGAACCCTTTGTGAGATAGTAATATTTTTATTGATTTAAAATTGTTTATACAAAAAAAAGAGGTACATTACTTTGTGTAGAACCTTGCGCTGGTCTTAATTCTATTTTTCATATTAAGCCGTACTAATAAAGAATAATACAATATTTCAAGGTTTCACTGATTACATCAGATAAACATAATAGTTGCCGTTAAAACGATTCACAAGATCTGCATAGAACGATCATTCCTCGCCGAAGAGATCATTAATATCCTAGTTAATTGTCTATAATTGAGTCTTAGTTACGCCTATACAACGTTAAACATTTATTAAAAAAAAACCTAAAAAAAACTTAACATAAATCTATTAAATATTAGTATTAAAACTGTTTTGTTGTTAAAATAATATAAAAGCTAAAAAGAGGTTTCCATTTCTACATAAATACGTTATATAAATATTCAAGATTTTTTTTTCTAATATAGTGTGATGCATGTGTACATATATTATTGTGATTATTATATCGAATAATTCAATTCCATTGAAGTAAACAGATTAACCTCTGTAGTGGTATATATAATAAAACAGCAACAGTAACTAAATAAAACAGTAAGTAAAAATCCGAAAAAAAGAATACTTTTTGTCGACATATAACGATAACAGCTTATAAATGATAAAAGTAGAAGGAATAATATATTAGTATATTAATTTTATTTATATTTCAAATAATATATTATTATGCTCCTCAATACTGTCTCAAAATAATGTGTAGTGCTTTTATTTTAAAATGCTAAAATATACTAAAAATTATAAAAAATTGTAAAAGATATATATATATATATATATATATATATATATATATATATATATATATATATATATATATATATATATATATATATATATATATATATATATATATATATATATATATATATATATATATATANATGAATACAGCACTATCACAGTCTTAGTGTAGATGTGTATAAGAGACAGATCTAAACGTGACAATAAAAAACAATATACGATTCATAAAAAAAAAAGTAAAATAAAACAAAAAAAAAACCCCACGCACCAACGTATAAAAAAATAAGCATATTATAAACATCTTAGTAAGGACGGTCCACTTGTGACGTAATTTTGAAGAAAATATATTATAAAAGAGTACAAAAAATAATCTAAAGCTATATTTGATGTTTAAATGATAAAAGCTAAGTATTAATTTTATTTATATTTAATTTTAGAATTTTGAATACTGCC
Organism: Heliconius hermathena; assembly: GCA_013403705.1. Classification (NCBI taxonomy): domain Eukaryota; kingdom Metazoa; phylum Arthropoda; class Insecta; order Lepidoptera; family Nymphalidae; genus Heliconius; species Heliconius hermathena. The sequence continues at coordinate 124,015 of JAAIXJ010000495.1, forward strand.
TCGAAATGTGAAATGGCTGTAAGATTGTATTTTATTTATTTATTGTGGTTTTTGATGAAGGCGAATTTATAACTATTTTTAATATAAAAAAATGCCATACACAATTTGTGAGCATCGTTGAAGAATGGACGACTTAGTTTAGGTAGCAAACGATCACAATTTTTGTAATTGCGCGATTTTATCTCAAAACTTCTCTTTATGTATCTAATTTCACAATTAGATACATAGGAGCTTTTAAAGAATACATTAAAATAAACTGCCAAAAAGTGAATATTAATTTAATTCTGTATATAGATAAAAACATAATTGTCTATAGCGAAACTGCTGATTTTAATAATTCCTGATCCATTCCTCGTCATGGTCGTGTATATAAAGTAATACTGTCATAAAATCCAGAACCAATACTAAATATTTAATATTTAAAAAAATCACCATATTAAACATTACACATACGTAATATACGTAAGCATGCACTTAGAAAGCGTTACGTACTGTAAGCGACGCGTGAGTTAGCCCAAAGTGGCGGTAGCAGTGACTTCACTAATTAATAAATACTACAAATACATCTACCATATTCAAAATTCTATTAACTATATTTGTAAAAAAAATACTCTATAATATAACAATCTAAAATATTCTCATAAAAATATTTTCTTACGATCATATTTCCCTGTCAGCTTAAAGTGCAACATGTTTCCGTTTCATTTAGTTCTTTATATCGGGGATGTTATGGATGTATAGAATTTCGGATCTGGATACAGATATTGATATTAGAAGAATATTATATCAGTTTCGGTATTACATTATTTCGGACTATCTGTTACCTTCGAATAATTTCGGATTACGATTGGTTATGAGAAAAAACAAAAGTTCTATGCACTTATCGCTTTATTGTGTTAAGCGCTAGTGTGTCGGCTCGGCCTGACAAAGTATAATAAATAAATAAAAACATATCTCATTTGTACACCATCCGAATCCAAAATTATCCGAAATTCTTTGAATTATCAGTTACTAACATATTCGGTTACAGAGCTCCATAACATCCCCGCATTTTACACATAATAATTTGCCCAAATTTTCTGTCTCTTACTATTAAAATATCTATGTTATATTTTATTGTACTTTATGTTATAACGTGATCTAAAGCTTTTAATGAAGTGAGTAATATAGCATTTTTATTTAATTACAAGGAAATATAGCGGTTAAAATGCAGATTAGCATAAGATCGTAGTACTCAGCACTTTTCTATACTTATTTTTATACAATAATTTTACGATAATATACTCTTTTGGCATATCTAGCACACCGTTCGTACACAAAAGCAGAGATTTTGTGCATTTTGACTTGTTTCTCAGTTCGTTTAGCCGTTGACACAATGCAAAACCCTCTAAAGCTTTATCGAGGTGCTGACCTCTTACATGTCATGTTTATATGTATGTACATCAACAAATAATAATATTGTTCCAAAATATTTATTATAGAATTATTTTTATAGGTTTTTTAATTCAAAAACTTAAAAAATAGCCTATTTTCCTATTTGTTGAAAAGATTACAATATTAGTAAAATAATTTTGTTTATTTCATTAAATTGTATTTAGTACATTGATAAAATATGAAAAATTAAATATCTACGAGAAAATTTAAATTACATGCAATTTTTATTAATTAAAATGTCCACGTTTTAATAATCAATAAAATAATCAGTAATAAACAAAAAATACAATTAAAAAAATTATNATATATATATATATATATATTGGTAAAATAAATATTATACTGGTAAAATGGTGGAAAGATAATAATAATTTAAATTTTCATATTTCAATTAGATAATAAATGTTATTGATACTGAATATTTAATTTGACAAATATGTATATCGTACAAAAATATAATTATATATATACAATATTACAATATCAACCAATGTTTATTTGTGAAAGCTTTTCTTTACGAGTATGTTAGAAGCATAAGATAGACTTTATTTGTTAGTTTAATCTCTTTAGAATATTATTTATTAATTTCAGTAATAGACGCTAAAGAAGCCGTATCTCCTTTGTATCTTTAAAGCTATCTTGTTCTTTATATAGTGTATGATATAAGCTAAATAAAAGTATCGTATAAAGCTCTGGCCCAGTGATTAGAACGATCCAATTCTATTCTATTCTTAATATATTTTTGTTTGTAAATCTTTATAGTTCCAACAGAATATGATTTAACATATTTTGTTCGATATAAAAATCTCGGGTAAAACTTCAGGCAAAGTTTACAAAGGAAAACTTAAACCGAATTTAGCCACCGACTCCGCTGCTAGCTGCATTTCGTCTCCTGAAAAAAAAAAAACACATACATACATAAAAGAGATATACATTGTTCTATATTTTATTTTATTTTTATAAACATAATTAGACGCCTTCGTAAACGCGATGATTGTGGAGTGGATCCCCATAGAGAGGAATAATAAATAATAATGAAATTTAAAAATAATAATTTTCATTACTCCGCGCTGGAAGACATAACGTGGCGTAAAGTTCCGCTACTCAATACACAATGTCTCGAAAATATTATATTAACACTAGGCCCCCTATGCCTTCCCTAATACTTGCAAATCACAGTAAAAGAAAGAAAAAAAAGAAGATACATGTATATCTATTCATCTCACCTGTCCGCTGCCATTAAAGCGAGATGCGCATCACGCTGTGCGGACACCTGGACCAGCTCAGCTACTGTAGCTGCTTGCTGCTCGGCTAAAGGGATTTTATAAGCAAATCATTAATACACGTTTAGAAACTTTGAAATTGGTTATATAAAAATTTAAACGCAGCAACATTTTTACTTGGACCTCTTGGAATTAGTTCAATGGTTCAATAAATCTATATATATATATATANATTCATATCGGACTTGAGAAAACCTTTTATATTTATAATCTAAGGGCAAAACTAAAGAAAGAATTGGTTAGACTCTAGTTTTATCTTTCCTTACAAAATGCGGGATTATGATAAAGAAAAAAATTATATTCTTGGAAACTTACAACTTTTCCTGCTATAATCGACCGTCGACCCGAAATTTTCATACAAATCTTTATTTAGTTTATGAATAAAACAGATAAAATAATTAAATTTATGGTTTAGTTTCAAAATTTAAAAAAAAACAATAAATATTGGCTACGCATCAGCAGCTATCAGCTTAGAAACATTGCGAAAATGAACAATAGAAAAGTAAATAAAACACTAAATGTATATAACTAATGCGATGAAGGATCATGCAATGTTGAATATGATACGAAATGCAAATTATCTTAAAGTATTTCAAGTATTGTTATATTGAATTCCTCTGTAATATTTGAAGGTTAAATTTAATTTCAATTAAATTTATATCAAGTTTAGTCCGGCAATAAGTGGATGGATAGCATAAAATAAACAATTTAACTCTTTAAAGTTCATGATCAATATAGTCCGCAAATCATCACAATACAGTTTTACTTATATTATCGTATGGGCCTATTTTTTTTTAACATAGCCCCTCCATCACTTTTCACACGTATTCTTTTAATCACGTATAAATTTCATTAACATTAATTACACTTAAAATAATCATTTTAAAAGTTAATAACAAATGACAGTTAGTTGCATACAAAACGAGTATCATACTACAATACCGGAGAGGGGTCGTGTTAATCGTCGTTGTAGTCTTGCGACGCGTCGGTCGGCGGGCTCTCGCGATTCCTCCCTAGCGCGACGTTGTGCTACGAGCCGGGCCCATCTCGCTTCGAACCACAGCTGCATTGCATCGCGCTCATCTTCGTCCCCAACACCTCCAGCACCCCCCGACCCCCCGTAATACCCCCCTTATATGATGGGAGTTATTGTTATGTCGGTGGCATAAGCTTACGATAAACTATTATTGCAATACACTTAAAAACTACGTGGAAAATGAAAGTTAAGATTATTAAATAATGGATTTTTTTATTATGACAATGCTGTATGGATTGTTTTGCTAAATGATATATTTTTTATAATGATAATTAAATTGTGGAAGTTTATATATTAAAATGCGATAGCGCTCAATGCTAGAGACATATGGTAAAGCTACATTACAAATAAACTCATGCCGCAAAATGAAAACTAAAACGCAATATAATATATATAATAAAAAATAATAGTCTTCTCTTTGTTAAAAAAAATTAAATCAGTGGCGATACTTTTATCCTAGGGACGTTCAAGTATTACATAACACAAGTTGGGCAGTGAGTCAGATTAACACATTACCAGAGATAGACCGTAAATATATGATTTATACATGGAGGAGTGTATAAAAAATGCTGCAGCAGATTACACAAGGAGTGGGGATTGTCAAAATTCTTTAACAATAGTATTATGTAATACTTGAACGAATCTTTTATCAATATCGAAATCAACATCTACATTCTCTCTAATATTAAACCTTAATTTGTATAAAAAAAAATATAATCTACACTACCTGGTCTCGATCGTGATGGTGTAGATGTATTAGGTGGGGAGTAACTGGCGGGTGGTGGCGGTACAGGAGGCGCGTCTTGCAAAGCACCTGTGGACTTGTGGTCGCGACGGCTTTGATGCGGCTCCTGTTACATTATATATAGTTTATAGTTTAGGTTTATAGTATAAATATGTTAAAATAAAGATTTTGGCATTCACTAATTCAAATAATTACCACATCTACTTTACATGCTTTTTTATATAATCTAGGAAAAAATCTTTGTAAAAATAATTCTTTAAATTAATCAGAATATTTTCGCAAATGTTTTTTTTTTACAATCAAGTAAGTTCGTAATTTCGAAAAAGTAATAATAGTAAATTATGATATATATAAAAACACACAGGAACATGCAGATTTCTTGTAAAATATTAAATCGGTACTGCAATATTAATATGAAATAAATTTAGCAAAGAGAATTTATAACATATTTAAATAACACATACATTAAAAAAAATAATAATAAAAGAATAAATAATCATCCATAGACAATTAAGCATTACATTTTTCGTATAATAGATAACAAAGCCATTCAAACATGCAGAACAATCAATAGCGCACATATCATTTAGCAGACAAGATGCTGAAAGGTAAAATAAAAAGCTAATACAATAATATAAAGATGAAAAATCCATCCTTCAAACTTGCCCCTAACGAGAGAAAGCAAAGACAACGAGCAACATTATAACTTACATTGGATCTGGAGGATTTAAAAAAAATACAAAAATCTATAAAATCTGTAGTTATAGGATAGGATACAAAAATGAAAATTTATAATATGAAATCTATTAAATAATGACTCCATGAAAATAAAATATACTATTAAAATGAGCGGTTTAATTATGAGTTGTTTGTCACCAATACATTTACAAGGTAAATTGATTGTTTTTAATATTCGAATAAAATTATTTTATTTATTTTAATTTTCGAAAGAAAGGAAGATCGGAAGATATGTCACTTTTTCAAGATTACAAAACAATGCTCTAATGTAAACGATAAAAGTGGAAGGTAAGTCGTGGGTCGTAACTTTCAAAGAATGAATACAGCACTATCACAGTCTTAGTGTAGAAAGTATAAATGGGGTAAGTTGTAAATCGTAACAAATTGAATGTCAAAGATTCAAAATAGAAAAACTACGATCCAATGCAGGAGAGCGCCTCAGTATGATCCAATGCACAAGGTAGAAGCGGAGTCGTAAGTCGTAACGGTGTAACGGTGTGACTGAGCGAGACAAGACAACGTACAGTTAGCGGATGATGTGCGAGAGAGATGGACACAGCATGCGACTCACGAGTTCACGATACTGTATTTGATATGCTTTGCTTACGTGCGTCGTCAGGTCCGGCTCCGAGACACACTGAAAATTTAACTAGTGTTAGTCTACTCTGGGTGTCGTTATCACACTTATGTGAACACAAGTGACCTAAGCGAATTATATAATTGGCCAAATACGGACACCCACCCCAAATTTCACAACCACCATTATTTACAATATTCACAATTTGATGTACTCGTGTAAATTCTATGTCAGCATAACTAAAGGTCTTCGTTTAGCAAACCATGACAAACACATTCATGTAAAATGCAATGCGTCTTTGCGTGTTTCAGATGAGATGTTCACTTTTCATACTGTTTGTGCAAATGTTATGTTATTGAAGGTAGTATCGTATATATTGTATTTATTGTATAATTATGGATTTTAAATGCTTTGGAAATGCTATGTACATGAGTATAACATAAAATTACCTTTTGTCGGGGTCCCAGTCGTCTGTTGAAGTAATTCGAAATGCTCCTCATAATACCTTTCCGTCTCCTCTCATGCGTGAGGTCCGGGTCGGAGAGAGAGGGCGCGACGGGCAGAGCAGCGAGAGGCGGCGGCGGTGACGGAGGCGGAAGCGGGGGAACGGGTGGCGACACGGGAGGCGGCGGCACCGGCGGGGGCACAGAGCTCAGCGGGGACGGCCTGCTCCTACGAGGACACTTCTTGTTAGCCCGCTGCCCGTTACTACCGAGCCTCTCCAGTACTAAACGTCGCACCACTTCAGTCTGTTCCTCTCGTTCCTTTTTTATTTCGTGCACTTTTTCAATAGTATCACGTCTAGAAGAGGGACTCGGTGTGGAAACAGAATCAGAACTTAAGTGATAAGAAAGATTGAAGTCTGTATTTTGAGGTACAGACACTGGCAGCCGAATGTTCGGTCTAGTGAACGTCTCACTGGCTGATCTACAAATAGCCGGTGCGTATAGTCTAATACTGCAAGGATTCGTAAATGATATTGGCTTATTTAAATTGCTATAAGTTAAACTACTTTGTGACTTAGATTTTTCAGAAGCTAAAGGAGGAGAAATATCTTCTAATGATGTTTCATTTTCTAATTTGTCATCATCTATTTTTACTTCCATTTTTTTACTTCCATTTTCATCCTCTAACGGTGGTGATGTGTCAGATATACTCGTAGATTCCCGTTTTAGGTCTATATCAGCATCGAAATCCATACTGCTGAGTTCTGAAACTTTTATGAGAGAATCTTCTTTTCGGTCGCTGCTTGTGTTAGATTTATCAAGAACATCAGTTTGTGGCGTTTCAACATGAGATATAGATTTTTCGCTTTCGCCTTTTGAAACACTTTCTGTTTTAGAATCTTGATCATCAATAAACTTTATTACATCAGAAAAATCACTTGGTTTTTCTTCCTCTGGTTGGACCATTTCATTAGGCCTCGTAGTAGTTTCTGAAAAAGTTCGTTCAATAAAATTCATAGACCTATCATTGGTAGGAAAGTAAGGATCATAGTCGTTGTCCATTAGTTCCATAAAACCTTCATTTCTAGGGGTTGTAGGAGTTTCTATAAAAGGATCTTGATCGCCTTCATCTGCAAACTCGAAGTGTTCTAAAGCGTTTGAAAAAACAATTGGTTCAGGGCTGGTTCTCCCACAGACGTGCGATGCTATTGCAGATATATTTTTCGTTTCATGCACCATTTTCGGTCCACTAAGGCTCCTAGGATTTTTGCTCCTCTTTCTATCGTCCCTGTCCTCAAAACCACAATCGTCTAATACAGCACTCTCTGCTGCCCAATCAGACAATTCCGTTTCAGTTAAAGCTAAGGTGGTGGCATCCCTACAGGATTCTGAAGACTCTGAGTCCGCTGCCAGCACAGTAGGGCCTGTCGAAGTAGCCGTACCGGAAGCCTTTTCATCATTGTCCTCTAGACCATTACTTATAATAGTTAAACTATCTAACTGTATCAGCTCGCCGCCCTCGTCGTGGACTTCCACTCTGGGCACAGGCTGATTGGGCATTGTCTCGGTATGCGACGAGTCCTCCTCAGAAAGTGAGTCCAATTCTATATCCGGCTCCTTTTTTTCTTCCTTTATGGGCTCTCGCCAATCATTTTTGCAAAGTGGTGAATCGCCTTTAGTCAACAAGTCTACGGGTGCATCACTACATAGATTTTTAATTATATCTGGCATCGGTTGAAATTTGTTTTCCTCTGTAATTTGGAAGGTAACAATGGGTTTTTGTGGTTGAGCGGGTGCTGGGTTCAATAGTTTCTGTATTTCCGTAATATTAGATCGGAAGGCTTCTAACTTCGTGTCTAGTTGTGACGTCGAGTCGGACTTTCTGACGGACGGAGGTGAAGGCTCACCAAGGAGGTATTTTCTCTTGAGTTCTAATGCTCGCTTAGTGGCTAAACCGCCGGCTGATCGTGTTCTACTGAGGGGGTACTCCGGGGGTGCGGGGGGTCCGGGGGCGTGGGGCGGGGGCGCGGGGGGAGTGGCCTCAGTCACTAAGATGGCAGGCGGGGAGGTGGGGCAAGCTGGAGTACATTCCTCTCTTGCAAATTCGCTGTCAGTTGACACTTCTGTCGCTGATGATACTTCATCATCGCTACTCTCACTTTCCTCCTCCGACTCCACCTGTATATGTAGAACACTAGCTTATTAAATTTGTTTATTTATGATTAACATATTAATTTAATAGTTTCTATTTTTTTAACGTAAGAAAACTTTAGTTTACAAAAGGAAGGTGCGCACGCACGAACCACACACTAACTTACCGTAAACAATAATAACATTATTTGTTTATTTGTTTTTTGCTAATGGAAATTCTAACTCTAAGATATAATAAAAACAATATTAATAGTTAGTCTCAATATCACACACAACATCGACATTATGAAATTTACATTGTTTACTGTTAATACAATTAATTTTCTAGTTTTTTGGGTAAAGCAGCATATATTTACAAATAACGTCTCTGGCGGACGGACAACAAAGTGATCTTATAAAGGTCCCTTTTTTCCTTAAAAAGTATGGAACCCTAAAAACAAAAAAAAAAATAATTGCCTAATAAATAACTTATAATAAGCAAAAACAACAACAACTAAAATGTATTAAAACGGTAGTTAGTGTGGGCATAACACTCTTACCTCTCTCCGCCGCCTGTGTTAACTGCGATATGTATGTATGTGGTACATGCTTCAATTTTAATGTAATTTTTACTAACTTAAAATAATATTATAAACAAAAAGAATTAGTACGATATTACTCGCATCAAATTTATTCTAATATTTGCTTTTAAATAACAATTATGGCAAGGGTTTTTTTATATTATAAATATTATTTGCTATACTTCACCATTTATTTTCAAATAATAAATAAATAAAAATATTTTGATCTTAGAATTTTAATTACTCCTTAGTATCAGCTGCAAACAAATCAAAAATAAATTAATAAAGTAATAGTATGAAAAAACTACAGTAGATAGTGGACCCGACAAAAGAAAACCTGTATTCCTTTTAGTTAATTAGGACAAATTATCTAGAGATCTCTACAAGATAATATTACATTATATAGTACTCCTAATATATAATTTGTGTGATAAATATGTAGTGTGTCTAATATAGTAACTGCATGCATATACATATATTATATAAGGGGCTGTCTGTAAATAACGTTACACGAATTTTTTAATCCTTTTACCTCTTCTCCTTCTTTGTCACAGCTCGGTATATATTTCGAAATATTATTAAATTTAGACCCATTAACGTGTGACGTAATGTACAGATGGCTAAAAACATATAAATAAATAAAAATAAACTAATAATAAAGATAAAATGAGATGACTAAAACGAAATGTACGGCGGCGGTAGAGAGCGTCAGCGCACCTCCCAACGGCCATTATCCAACATGTGTACTAAACGACGACGCAGCGTTGTACCTCGCTGCTGTCAGTCGGGGGACGCGCGTCGGCGGGCACTTCGCGACGGCGGGCCTCGCGCGCCGCTCGCATACGAGAACAAGACTCGTTGCCAGATGACTCTGCACCTGGAAATGGATGAATGTATTAGTAGTATACAGTGAAGACCACTGAAGTTGGCTGTGGATGGCTGGCTAATTGGATTCTTACTGTTGTTTATTTGGAAGTGAAACATGTTTAAAAATATAGAAAATCCTATTTTAGGGCAAATGCGACTCGTTGACAATACTGTACATATATCGTTATTTTTCAGATGTGTACATATTATATGAGTATAACTTTTTAGCAACACAAGTAAGGCTTTCCTAGCCCTTTTTAGTATAAGAAATCTTTCACCAACTCAAACTCAAAGAATAACTATTGTTACAGTAAAATCTATAATTATCATTTCAATAAAGTGATAAGTCACGACAAGCATAATAAGAAAGAGCAAAAACACACGGTCAAATAAAAAAATCGCTGTCTAGCTATTTGCGCGTACTTATTTAACATGATGAGATATCACTACTTATTTCACTGCTATATTCTTTAACATCTTAGTATGAACACGATAGATTTCCTATCCAAAGATAATTTAAAAAAAAATTGTAACAGCTATACATTTACTTTATTACATTATAATATTATAGATGTAGTTAAATAAAAACATACTTATCCATAACTCCAAACACGAAATATAAATAAAATTAAAGATATAAATATTTATGCCCCAACATACCATCATCAGAATAATCATCATAGCCGAAGGAATCATCAGAAAAATAAAGATGAGAATGTGTAGGTCTTGGCTCACTTATGGCTGGTTCAGGCGAATGTTCAGCTTCATTGTCGCTGTCACCAGCGTCCGTGTATTCGTCCGAGCTGGACTCTTCTTCATCACTGGATAAAATAAATTTTAGCCAAACTGAGAATCTTTGTTTTTGGAAAGTTGAGTAAAATACTTGAACCTGTTCTTAAGTGTAACAAATATTTATCTGAAAACTGCATCAAAATCATGAAACATCAATATACATGCATACAGCTCAAACTGAGAACATCCTTTTTTAAGTTGCTTGATAAAAAATCTAAATCGAAAATATATTTTATTAAATTAGGCAAGCTATTTGAATTGTCAAATTACAAAGAAGCGTCAGTATTGTTTTTCCTACAGAAAGTTACCACCGAATCAAAACAGTTCCTTTTAAAATATAATTTATTTAATCAAGTAGATATACGAAATTATAATTTAGTTTTAATAATAGTATTTGTTGAAGTAATCTACAAAATTTCAATATAGCATACTATAGTAACACAATTGGTAAAGATCTGTCTAGTCAATAGTCTGTAATCCAAACAAAAAATTCTCAGAGGGAAATATTTATACTAACGTTATTTGTAATGATAACATAGTCATATTAACAACACAGTATAATGAGCAGAACTAAAAGACATAGTACTTTAATGTAAGATAGAACACAAAGGTACGTCACCTAAGTCCACCAGCACCCGAAGTCTCCGAAGCCAAGAAGTTCCTATCAGTCCATTCGTCCTCGTCTATTTCCCTCGCACCTCCATCAGATAGCTCCAGGCTGATTCTCTCAGGGGTGGGCGGAGGCGCGTCAGAGCGTACCGGCGCCAACGAACTCGACACTATCGCATCTGGCACTGACACACCGGAGTGACGGAGACACACTAATCTACTGCCGTAACGCTCCATTGTGTAGCTCCTATATATGAAAATAAGAATTAAATATATATATACATAATACATATATATATATATATATATATATATATATATATATATATATATATATATATATATATATATATATATAATAAAAGTAAATTTTAATGAGTGGTAAACGTTACACAAAATTTCACGTTTTTTATGAATTCCATTAATATTGTAAATACTATTGTTATTTTATTGTTACATGCCACAGATAAGATAAACAAACGCAACAGTAATAAGCTCGATTCCCTTTTAGTATAAGTTAGTTTCATTTCCTTACGCTGGTAAGAAGCACGCTTGGATGTTGAATAGCGTATCTCTCCAAATTGAGCGGAAAGTGCGGAACAGAGTGTCTTATCTTCTGCTTACACTGCTATATACGTAAAACCAGAAAAGAAATAAACATAAAAAATAAAACAAAAACCTACCCGGGCCTCAACACGGCCTTACAGACGGCGCACCGGAAGCACGCGCGGTGCAAGTGCAGCCCGTCGGCCGTCACGCCCTCCGCCGCGAACACGCGCGTGCCGCACGCCGCGCACTGCATGCCCGCCGACGACGGACCGCGCCACGGCTTTTTGTACTTTAACATATACGAGTAAATACATGTTAGAGAAAAGATACTAAAACGACTTGTGTTGATTGATTTGACATTTCTCATGATATGGTTTAGTGTACATTGTTGATTATGTATATTATCTATTATATTGAGTAGAGAGAGTAGCTTTACTTCTACGTGTACGTGTACTTTCGATTGTGACCGCATTTGCACATACACGTACATCATTATCTTTTTCATAATGTTGTTTTTTTGGGTTTTATATATATCTCTTTTTTAAATAATGTAGTTATTTCTCTGTTATAGTTTTTAAATATATTTCTTTAGTTCCTTAATAGTTATTAGTTATGTGTTTAATATTAGTTACATTTTTATAAAACGGCGCTTGTGAGGCGGGTTTCAAAAGTTGCAACACTATTTTATAATTATTTAGTTATCACACACACAGTTTTAAAAGCGTAAATTGTAAAACAAACACTATTTTAAAAATAATAATATTTCATATTATTAATATAACTATGTAAATTGTAACTTACCTCCTCTTTAGATGTTGCTTTATCAGCCTCTTCATTCGGTTCTTCTTTTTTAACAAATTTGGTTGCTAAATTAGCTACCTGTATAATTAATAAAAAAATTATTACATTTAAACATATTTTTAAAACATGGATATTAAAACGAAAGCAGAATATTCTAAACCTTACCTTTTTGGTGCCATGGACAGGTCTTCCAGAATCTCTAAATTTTTGATCGTATTTGTGGAGAGTTTCGTCTATTTCACCCCACTTTTCTTCGTTCGAATCGCCTTCTTTGAGCCTACGTTGACGACCTAAGAACTGTGTGAACAGAAACCGTATTATAATATTATGTTTCAAACTACATAGCAACACCCGTCCACTGATAGTTATTGTTCCTCATTTAAGTTTTTGTTCAGTTATAAGTCACTAGTTGGTATTCTGATCGATTTATAGTAAAATTAAAACTTACAAATTGGAAACATGTTATTCTGTATATTATATCCATAGTTACGTAATTTATGTTTAAATATTTGTGTATTGAGTAACTCGCATATATTATGTTAATTTGAAATCCTTAAGTCGACAATAGTTATAATTATGATTTACTTTATTCATTATCATATACAATTAAACATAACTCACTTGCTCACGATCCCATTTGGGTACTTTCTCTGCAGTCTTAGGTTCGGGGCGTCCTAGTTTATTTTCCATGATTTTTCGTTCAATCTCCTTTACGTTCCAATCGTCTCGTTCTATTTTCCCCACTGATCTCATTAGATCCTTAGGTTTCGAAGCTTTCGGGGCTACAGAAGGAGTGTTGTTAGTGTTCGCCAGTTCAGCGGCAAGACGCGCCACGCGAGCTCCACCCCCTACGTTGCGACCGCCACTACCCACGATCCTGCCCTCTTCCTGTATGTTTACAATAATATTTACTTTATATATAATATAATATTAGTTTATATAGTAGTACATAGAACTAGGTACAATATCGCAAGCCAAAACTTTGTATTGAAATTTGTAATTGTGAGGAAAAGAAAAACATAACATGAGTTAGTTTGTTGAAATTAATTTAATTATTAAATTTAATAATAAATTAAAAATAAGAATTTATCAATAAAGAAATTGGTGACACTCAAGTGAGTTATTGCTAATCATGCACACACGGTATTAGATTGAATACATATTTTTTTCAATATAAAACGTTTTTCAGATATATTTTCTTTAGATTTATTTTTATCAGAAAACGCATTTATTATTGAGTGTATACGTAATATGTATTAACATAAGTGCAACGTGATATCTCACAGGGAGGAACCCGGCCGGCCTGCAGTCACCCACACTCGTACATACATATGTAAGTATTGTTAGTTTCCATGCACATTGCACACACAGGCACACGGCGCTCACGTAGTGCTGCAGTTTGCGCTCTAGCTTCTTAACGCGCTCGTCGAACTGCGGGGCGCTGGCGCGGTACTGCTGTAGCCCGTAATCGTTCTCCAAGTCCGCTGAAGGAGTCACCTCCAGCCGCGGCTCACCAGCTAGCATTTGTAAGCTCTTTTCAAATCGTTGCTTCATAATTTCGCGAGCCGCTTTCCGTCTGCCGAAGCTTTTGGGTCGTTTGGCTTCGGCGGTTTTCTTCTTCATCATATCAGACACTCGTTGCATTCTAAATGCCATATCACCGGAATTCCGTCTTTGCGTCGAGTGTTCTGGGCTTCGTCGCTGTTTGGGCACGCCTTGCATTAGATCAGAAACACGTTGCCTGCGTAGAGCGAGTTCAGGATTTCCGATTGAATCTCGCCGCTTTGAGCGATCTGGGCTCGGTGTGTCGCACCTCTTCCCCTCTATAATGTTCGCCATCCGTTGCCAACGCAGTGCCATTTCGGGATTATCCGCTAACCTTGTACGCACTGAGACCGACTCGGGACTCGGTGTATGACGCGTGTGACCCTCGAATATCTGTGCGATACGTTTAGTATTATATGCAGCTTCGGCGGAACCTATCGAATTAGATCTACCGTAGGGCGACACTTCGGGACTTTGTGAGAATCTCTTCCTCTGTAAATCAATTACTTCCGACAACCTCCTTGTTGGTAGAAATGGTGTTTCCGTCGAAGAAGAACGAACCGTTTTATCATGCTTACCGCTACCTGTTGATGGGGATCTAGATTTATTTCTTTTGTTTGAATTATTAGCTACCAAAGTGACGTCAGTGTCTTCTGAATTGTCAAATATATCTGAGAAATCAGTCAGCTTTATCGTATTCACATCCAAACCTTTCAGTTTACGATTTGTTTTAGTAGACTTCTTGTTCATTTTATCATCGTGGAAGAAACTCGCCACTTTCGCCCGCTCCTCATTGTTATCTTTTGCTTTGATTTTAGTTTTTGATGTACCTTGTAGAAGTTGCGCTAAAGAATCTCTTATCATAGCAGGATCTGGGGAGTCTTCTGGGTCCAACAAAGTAATTATTTGTTCTTGTAACTCCCTTTGTTTACCGGCGTGTTGTTCATCATTCGAAACAGCGTCGTGGCCTTCAATAAGTCGTGCTAACTGTGTAATATCGTTAAGATCTAATTTTCCTATCTTTTTTCGTATATATTCAGCGGGATCGTTACTTACTTGTTGTGTGCGAACGGAACGACGTTTTTTTCTGTGGCTCGAATGTGATTTGTCAGCATCTGCAGCGTCTAAAACCACATCATAACCTCAAAGAATAGTATAATTTTTAACATATTAACAATCAAATTATTCGTAATAATCGTACCTTAATTAGGATTAACATCAAACAATATAACTCATCAATTTAAATACTCACTTGAATAAACAGAAACTGAGTGATCGTTTATATTTCTCATACTCTTTTCTATTTGCTGACTTTGCTTGATCTGAAATTAAATAATAATTATAAGTATATTTACATAAGAAATTACAATAATTTAGGATATAACATTTCAATTACCTGATCAAACATTTCCGTTTTGTGATAAATATGAGGCACTTCACCTTTAAAAGCATAATACACGCGCAATAGATATGAACGTAATTTTGCTTCAGGTATATCACGCGTGGGTCCATTTGTTGCTACAGGCGCTATACCTATGTAAGAAAAATATTACATATAATTCCATTAAGTTATAATTTCTTTTCTAAAAAAGTCACAAAGTGTGACTGTAAAATCGACTGGTTGTGGGTCCGATCGATCGACGGTCCCCACTCAACGAGATGAAATATTTATTTACATTTATATTTTCATTCCTTCGCTCTGCTGTCGAGGCAAAGCATGTTTACGTCATGGTTGCGCTTTCGGTTCTTAATTGAGAGAAAATGTTGTACTTAAGAAGTTTCAATTTCTTAGTTTCGTATGACAGATACTGTAGCGCTCTCTGCTTTATATTATAAATAGATTGTATCTAAAATGTGAAATTAAGAAAGAAATATATAATAATGTTGAAATAAAAAAATACTGCCAAAATTAAACAAGATAATATTACCGAACTCCTGTTGCAATATTTGATAAACGGCCCTGGGCGAGGTCTCAGGAGGTAACAAATCTGGTCTATATCTCTTAAGTAGTTCAGATAGCGCGGCTGGACCCGTAGCCGCTCTAAGACCAGGCTCGGAGTAACCCACCCAAGCGATGAGCGCCTCTTCTGATATTTCTGGCTCTAAAATAAATAATATCAATGATATATAAAAAATAATGACCCTATAATACATTTTTTCTTGTAATAAGTCTTGGTCTATTAAAAGCATAATACAACAAAATAAACACTTCTATAGCTTAATTTTAATAGCTCGATCTCAAGAATACAAATAGAAAAAGACTAAAAACAGTCGTGGCACAGCGGCACAAGGTGTGACTGTAAAACCGACTGGTTGTGGGTTCGATCCCCATTCGAGGAGATGAAATATTTACTTAAATTTATATTTCCATTTCTTCGCTCTGGTGTCGAGGTTAAGCGCGGCGTTGAGTTCTGCCACTCAACACGCAATGCCTCCAGAATTCGGCAGAAAGTGGGGAACGGAGTGNAATACTGCAGTATATAAGAAATCTAAATATTGTATAATTAATATTAATGAAAATTATCGATTTAAACATATAAACCATTATTTTGTACTCAATAATTCTATCGCTCATATCAAGTTGTGATAATACGATTGTAGCACCACACTATATACTTCTACCATCATAAAGTGTGAACATTTTTTATTCAATCATCCAAAATAAGAGGATTTGGAATTCATAATTTAATTTGTAATTTTATTATATAAGTTGCAATTAAACTACAAACAAGTAATATAATAAAGAACGTACACTATATTACTTTAAGTGCTCCACATTGTAAGATTTTAGATCTCCTGTCACTATAAGTGCTATATTAATAGTGACCAAAGATGTGGTTGTGGTTTACAAGTTTATACAGTATAAACTAGAACGCCTCATTTGTAGTGATCTAACCTAGCGCATTAAAACTAGAGTAGCGTAATCGTTGCTTAAATTATATTTGACAAACATCTTATTGTTTGATAATAATAAGATGTTGTTACAGTAGTTAAAAATTAACTACTTCGGAGTTTATCATGGTGCAACGGCACAGCGTCGGAATGTAAGCGCGACGGTTGTTGGTTTGCCCTGATAAGGCAAGAAAGCTCGACGTTAAGTTCCGTGACAACATACAATGTGTGGAAACTTTTTTTTGAGTGTCAACATTAAGTACTCTTGCTTGTGCTACCATGCACATCATGTCATATCGCACGAGGTGATAAAGTATGACGATGAAAAAAAAACAAACCAAAAAAAAACAATAAAAAAGAAAAAACTATAGAACCTCTTCGTCGTTTCTTAGTCAGGGGCGCGTCAAGAGGCAACGGCTCGTCGGAGTCGTAGAAGGAGATGACGCGGTGGGGCGTGACGGCCGCGCGGTTCAGGGTGGGGTAGCGCGTGCCCGGCTCCAGCGTGTACGCGCCGAAGTCACGGTGGAGGTTCTCTGGTGTGGTTTGAGCTGTCGTAGGGCATAATGTACATAATGTATTTATAATAATTATTAGAGGCCCGTCGCGACGCTTGTGCCCGCACGCGTCCGACTGGAAGCGCGGCAGTTTGTAGATCTGATTCACATTCGAGTAAATTAAATATTTTATATTTTCTTCTCGCTCTGGTAAAAGCAAAGCGTTGAATTCCGGCACTCAACACGTAATGCCTCCAGTATTTGGCGGAATGTGTGAAACGAAAATGTCGTTATGGGAATAAAGTGTTTAAATACTAGGTTTCCAGAATCCTTCTGATGAATGAATTATATAAATTCACCTATTATTATAGATCAAAACGTAACGTTCAATTTATAACAAAACCAATCGTATCGCAATGTGCTAAAAATATATAATAAAATTAAAGCACAATTACCCAAAAGTCTATAAATGGATTCTCTCTCAGCTATAACTTCCAAGGGGTGCGGCGCGGGCGTCGAGCCCCAGGCCCGCACCGCCCACGCAGAGTCCAGCGCGGACAGGAACCCGCGTGCGCACCCTGAACCCGTTGGCCAGAATGGTTCCAATAGACTATCACCGACGAGCTGGCAGAGTAGACGTCTTCCGTGACGCTCGTATACCTGGTGGTCAAATAGTGCAGTGTTAACTACTGTATAAAAACCAAACTAAAGAAAAAAAATTTTGCCAAAAATGAAATAGCGATTTTTTTTTAATATATTTGTATACATTCATTAGATTAAATAATTTTGTCGTTTAAAAATGATAATGTAAATGATTATTAGTATTTACAATTCAGCAAAAACTCAATATCATCACTTCATTATTTCATTTGAAAAACAAGGATGATTTCATTTTTATATAGTTTTCTGTATATCTTAATGTTTCTATTTTCTGTATATGATTAAAATCATCATTTAACAGATGATCAGTTAGAATAAACATTGATTTTAAGATAGACCTTCACCTCATAGACATGGTGTTTTTCTTTAAAACATAAAGCACACCGAGCGATTCTTTTTCTATTCTCATAGTCAACCGGAACCAGAAAAAAAATAATGGCTATCTCTGCTTGCGGCAGTTATTTTACAGGCAACCATGTTTTATAGTGTTGAGAAAAGAATAAGCTTTAATTTGATATTACAGGGTGGAAGCGTCAGCGCTCCTTAGTCATGAAATAAAACTAATAATTAGAATTATCGTCTAAGCTCTTGACAAATCTTTATATATTTTTAGGAACGTGTTTGAAATATTTTACCCTATATGTTGCACCCGTAAAAGGAACGCAGTCGCTACCATCCGGTATGTTCACCGTTCTAAATACATATACAATAGTCTAATATTAATCTTTATTTCGAAAGGTAACATTTTAAACACAATAATATGAACTTGGTACGAGTTAAAGCGCTATATTTGATGAGTCCAGCGATTTTGTACCTATAAATTACGTTTAATTAATTAACTCAAATTAGTACTAAACTAAAAGCGCTTACGACTGAACGCGTATTCTAATTAATATTATTCACATTAGCTATAATTTATAAAGTAAAAGAAAAGTAATAACTATGAAATCATCCACTTTTACAACACTATTGTAAAATTAGTAAAAATTAAGAAATAATATTATATTGTTGTTACCTTAACACTCAAACTTAATCTAAACTAACTGAAAACTATTCTTTTCCAAACTGGTACAATTTATGTACAATAACAACATTTAAACTCACAGACATACCATACTAGATATTTTTACGGCATACATAGAAATGAAGTCGAAATAAGAAGATTCTAAAATTCTTATTAGTAAAGTTATGAGACCATGTGTCTGTAACTTTAGAGGATTATTAATACATTTCTCGCGTTCCCTTTGAGTGTGAATGAATTAAAAAACAAAAATAAATACAAAAACATACCATACTAGCATTCTCAGCGGCGTACATAGAAGTGAAGTCGAATAACGCGACATCGGGTTCACCATAGTGGTTGAGGGCAAAGTCTCGTAACGGCAATCGACTGTCAGTGGAGAACCTGGCCGCCTCTTGCGCGTACCGCATCAGAGCCGCACGGTCGACGTTCTCTACGCTGAGTAGACGAGAAACCTCGGCGAAATCCTTAAAAAATGCCATAATATTAAATACTAATATGAGGCCAGTCGTGGTGCAGGGGCACAAAGTGTGACTGTAAATCGACTGGTTGTGGGTTCGATCCCCACTCGAGGAGATGAAATATTTACTTAAATTTATATTTCATTCAATTTCTCCAGAATGGGGAACGGACACTCCGTTCCCCATTCTGGAGAATAGGTTCTTAACACTAGGTTCCCTCTGCCTGCCCTGCTGTGTGCGGGATATAGCGTGAAGCTGATTTATTTGATTTGATTTTAATATTAAATTAGACCGTCGTGGCGCAGAGGCACAATCGTGTAAATATTAATTTCGACACTGCAATGCAAGAATTTGGCGGAAACTGTGGAACAGAAATACCTTAATTTGGAACAAAGTGTCTTAACACTAGGTTCCCGGGTTCTCTCTGCCTACTATACTACGTACCGGATAGATCGTGAAGCTAAAAATAATTTAAAAAAAAACATATATTAAATTTGAATGCGATAGAAGTATTAGCGAGAGCTAAAACAGCGGAATCTCTCTATAAACCGCCAAAAAATCTCGAACGATAGACCAATTTCTACGGAGGCGGTACTAGTTGAATCATTTCGAATTTGGTGTTCGTAGAGATATAAATATTTTTGCAAAGCATTTCTTGCGTCACTTACATTCAATAAAACACCTTTATCCAGAAGACTATGTTTCTTGGCAGTCATAACGAAATAGTGCGTGTCATCTTTATAGTAAACAATGTTTTCGAGATCTATTCCAGTCACTTCGTACAGCTCTTTAAAGAATTTCTGATTAAATATGAACGCCACTCCACTTATTTCTGGCACCTAAAAATAAAAACAATTAAAATACAAGTGAAATATCTTACTAAACCTAAACAATAATATAATAATATAACTTTTGACAAAAAAAAACGACATCGGTTGGCGTGATATTTTGAGTCATTTGTCTATTTGTCGCGCATATACTTAATGTAAAATTAAGACACGTCATTTTCTTATGGACATCACTGTCAGACATTTGAAGCATCAGCTTTCAAATAAAGAAAGAATCATCAAAATCGGTTCACCCAGTCAAAAGTTCTGCGATAACAAGTATAAAAAAATACAGTCGAAGTGATAGCCTCCTCATTTTACAAGTCTGTTAAAAAGGTAATGTTAGCCACATTAAAAAGTAATATATTGAATTTTTGTGTACTTTTCTTTTACAATAACTCCCACCAGTCAAACTTGACTGAGCCAAGAAACCTTTTTAAATTCCAAAAATACACACAAAAATCCTATTAAACCAAAAGTCCTAAACTTCTCGCGGGTTTGAAAGCTTGGAGTATTCGACAATATTTAGAGTTCCGTAGCCAAATGGCAAAATACGCACAAATTTCTCCCCCCTCCCCCATATAACTTTTGAACTAGGGAGAGGAAAATACAAAAATTGGGATTTTAGAATTTGATTAGCATAAATTGAGAGCCTCCTCCCTTTTGAAGTTTAAAATAGCATATGAAGAATAAAATAATGGTGGTGGTGGTAGCATATATTTTTTGTTTGCTGCTACAGAACCCTTTATAAGCGAGTCCAACTCGCTTTTGGCCGGTTTTTTTATTTACTAATCATAATTGCTTTCATGTTCTACCTTGTTTCAAAATATTATGATTAAATTTAAAATATTATGATTATAAAACGTTATTTTTTAACAGACAAAAATTTTAAAAAATCTTTTGCGTTCTATTTATTATATCTACAATGTACAGACAGCGATCTGTTACATTTTTATTATATACATAGATAAAGATAACACAACTTACCGAAGCCTCCTGTTCAGTGTGGCGGTTGATAAAATTCGCCGTGATGGCCATAGCAAGTTTCCCCCTAAACTCCTTACGTTTGAAACCCTGAAGAGTGTTACGTTTGCCGTCGGCACCTATCAGCACGTCGAACTCGTATTGCGCCACTGGATGATCCGACGGTGTTACGCGAGCACGCCATCCTAGAGCTTAAGAAAATAAAAAGAAACAAATATATATATTGTTAAGGATATTAATATGTAGAAACTTTTTGTTTTTTATGTACAGGAAATTTTTTGAAGACGTTGGTTTTTTTTTCAAACTTGAGATTAATGATGGTAGCCCTACTGGCTTTTACAGCAACAACGGGTGGGTAGGAAAGAGGGTACTCTGTCCCTAGAAACATGTAAGCACTATGGAGCTGCCGGTGAGGTAAGACGTTGGTCCCTTATATAACTGTTCCTTTCCCTAAGCGTTACAAAAACCCAAGTGACTACTTTTACCTGTAATCCCAATTATATCTGTACCGTATTACACCTAAGTCGTTTTATAAACAAAAAAATTAAATGCTGAACCGTACAGTTGAAAGATTCCTCATACAAAAATAACAAAGAGGGTTACCAACTAGGTATACTTTAATTGCCCACTTTTTATTATATGATCGCTTTGATCGGGCCTCCCTTTTCATTCAAGGTTTCCCCAAGTTCCTCAAAAGACAGCATCTCTGTGAATTTGCGGAGGTTGGAAAATAATATGATCTATGAAGCTATGACGCAGAAAGAATTAAAAAAAACATGTTATTGTATTATGTGATATTGTACCTAGACTACAAACACAGTGTATACTACTGGTAAAATGCTATTAACATTATACACTTAGTGAAGATCGAAAAGAGTGTCAGCTTCACGCTGTATCCTGCACACAGCAGGGTACGCAGAAGGAATCTAGTGTTAATACACTCCGTTCCCTTTCTGCCGAATTCTGGAGGCATTACGTGTTGAGTGGCTGAACTCAACGGTTGCTTAGTCTCGGCACCAGAGCTAAGAACTGGAAATATAAATTTAAGTAAATATATCATCTCCTCGAGTGGGGATCGAACCCACAACCAGTCGATTTTACAGTCACACTTTGTGTCCTTTGTGTCCTAGTAAAATAAGTAAATCATGAGCTCTCACTTTCAGAGTTATATGTAACAGTCGGTTCCAGCAATTCTTCGAAGCTGACTCCCTCGTGAAACTCAACACCTAGTAACAGCGCAACCTAAAATTAAAACAATTATATATGTTATTAATTCAATATATAACAGTTACAAATTATTATATATTAGAAATTAATAAGAAATTTTACTTTTATTTTACCTTCAAAAGTATACACTGCAGCTGTCTTATACTGATGTGATCTATGGATCCAGCACAAAATTTTCCAAAAAACTTTTTAGCTCCTAACGCCTTTAAGTCGTGAATGACAAAAGGCCATAAATGTAACACGTTATTTCGAGACATACGGTCTCGTTTTTCGATAACTACCTATAAAAACAAAACAACATTTTATAATTTTTATATAAAAAATAAATTTAATCAGCTTCACGCTGTATCCCGCAGACAACAGAGTAAACAGAAAGAACCTAGTGTTAAAACACTCCGATCCCTAATTTCACAATATAATAATGTCAAAATGGGTGTAGTTGAGAAATGGCTAGCTAGACGTGATGCTTGTAAATTATCCAATTTACCCTTCAGATAAATATTAATATTTACAATATTTTCGATTTCCCCAGAGGGGAGCGTGACTAATTTGGCTACATCATCTAAAACGCGATAAATGTTAGGAAATATCCCAGTATCCGTTACGGAATATCTCTCTAGGTATAATGATTTATTAATTTATTAATATATAATTAAAATAATAAATTAAAATAATTATTTGTAATTATACAGTCATGTTTCGCTTGCCTTGCAACACGTAATAGTTCAAAAAGATGTTAAGAAAATAGAAAGTTAATATAACTGGCCACCACACCACTTACTTAATAACTTTCTTCAAATTATAATTCCACTAAGATTAACCAAATTATAAATTCCACTAAGCTCAAAGAGACGAGACAAAATAATTAATTGGTAAATTAATGTGATGCATTATGAGAATAAATATTAATATATTTTTTCAGTTTTTTTAGCTTCACGCTGTATCCCGCTGATAGTAGTAGGCAGAGGGTACTCGGGAACCAGGTTACCACCCAATTCTCAATCAGACTCTTTTGTTTTCCACATTCCGCCGAATTTGGAGGCATTGCGTGTTAAGTAGCGATACTCGACGTCGCGATTTGCCTTATTACCAGAGCGAAAAAAGTGAAAATATTAAATATTTCATTTCCTTGAGTGGGTATCGAACCTACAACCTGCCGGATTTGCGGTCGCCCGCTGGTGTCCATACACCACCTCAAATATTATTTGAATAAACATTATAAATCTAGACAATTTTATCACGTATATAGAAATTGCTAGAATTGTGTAAAAATAAGCTATCATAAACGCACCTGGTTCATATAAAAAAAATATTCGATTAATGCATATAACATCATGCACATATAATAAATCATTGCCCATTTTTTTAATATATAATAATTAAATAATCTATTTACATACAAATAATATATATTACCACTTTGGCACCAAGAAGTTGACACTCGATAGCAGCACGCATTCCGCATGGTCCAGCGCCAATAATGAGCACTTTGTTTTGAGTACAAGCTCGTCCCTTAACATAAACTTTGTGATTGGCGCGAGTGTCGAATTTTTTAAAAAGAGCTTGCGCTTTCCACGAACTCGCTAATTTGGCCTAAAAGTAAATTAAGAAAAAAAATAATACTTTTAATTTTTCGATAAATACGAAATAAGTGATATATGCTTTAGAATTAAATGTATGAACTACCTGTGTTGATCGCATAACTGATAAATTTACTTATAAAAATATTAGTAAGTGAATAGATTCAAATGACGATAGAAAATAGGTACACCTGCTCATCGTCATCAATCAACACAGAAATATCTGTTCGTATTAAAAGTGAATTCAAAAATTGTTTATGAAAATGTTAAATTATAAACTAACAACAGGCTAAATCATTAGCTAAATTAACTTTTAAATAAAATTAAAAGAAATAATTTCAATTTAAAGTGTAATTTTTTAATATTATACAACATAGAAATTATTATAGAATTCTCATATAATAAACATTTAAAAACAACAAACATTGTACTAATAATTTAAATAATTCTTAATAAATCAAATTAAATAAATATTTATATAAAAATGTATATAAATTATTATTACACAGCGGTAAAATAATAATATTTAAAAAAGAGCAGATTGAGATCACGCTAGATCTAGATAGGTATTTATAGATGTGAACTCATCACTACGGGGGTGACGAGTTCACTGAATTTGGACGGACTCTCGTCGTTTCAGCTCGCTGCTCAATTTCAACTCAATTCGAAATACACCTACAAAACATCTGAGTATTTTTAACGAAAACTTTTGCAAGCATTAAACAACCGTAAACATTCCACGCACACATTGAACGTTGTATTTTTTAACGTTTCATTTAAAGATTTACAATATAATTTTTGTATGATGTGGGTAGATGTTGCCCATTTTAAACATAATATTTAACTTTTACAATTCACTGTGGAAAGGGTAATTTAATCGTCACATTGTTAGTGTTTAATAGTGCAAGAAGTAATTTTCGAAGGAACATGTTAAATATTTATTATTGCATATGATGATGTTAGAAATATTATAAAATATCGATACTCAAAACTAAATCAAGCCTATTTGTAATAAGGCGCGCGGATAAAGGAAAGTAATTAATTTAAAAAATAAGCTTCACGTTGTATCCCGCATATTCCCCACTTTACGCCGAACTTTTGAAGGCATTGCGTGTTGAGTGGCGAAACTCAACGTCAGGCTTTTTGCCTTGGTATCAGAGCAAAGAAATTGAAATATTAATAAATAACAAACCATTTCCCCAAGTCGGGATCGAACCCTCGACCGTTACAGTCTTGTGTCCCTGTGCCACGACGGCCTCTAATTAATTAAACAGTATATTTTAATAAGAAATAAGTATAAAACTTTTCTTACCTTTAATTTTGGATAAAAATCTGGTAATCTGTTGGGTTTTAAATTGAGTGTATTACAAATTTCTCTATGGAGGGCTAAAATTTGTTTCATAGTTCCCGCGGAGCAAAAATGGTCAAACATCTCTGCGGCGAGAGCGCACTCCGGCGGAGTGGGCTCCACGCGCGCGCCCCGATTCATGTCTATTAACAAATATTACTATAAGTAAAAGAAAAATATGAGAACAAAATCACATTTTTAATACACAGATTTATATTACTAATATATTTATTATTAGTTTATTATTAGAAAATAATGATTAAAAATACACCATAAAACTGCATATGTTAGTGATTAATTATTTTAGCTCAATGCTACTTTAATTTTGGTCATACTTATTTATGCTTTTTCAATCTCTTATAGTTTTAATTTGTGTTTTAATGAAGGCAATGTGTGTGTTAATATTGTAGTAACTTACATGTTTTATGATGCTTATCAAAATAATGAAGTACCTACTTAAAATATCACAGACTGTCTAACAATGAACTCTAAACTTTATCTTCTTTGAGTGAAATAAGAGAAAGATTACATATACTAAAATATATTTATCGAATAAAATCACAATTATCACTAAATGCTTTCTAGTTTGCTAAATATTTATATCTACTCAGTATTTTATCTTATTTTAATAATAAAAGTGTGTAAAAAAAAAGAATTAATTGACTAGGAAATGTACAATGTCACCAACTATTTAAAAGATATAATCAAGTTTCTGTGTATTGAAAGAGTGTTAAATTCTGCTTGAGCTTTACTGAGAAAAATAAATTTTCAAACTCAGTGGAATACACACAGATCTCTCTGTTTGTTGACTAGTGACTATTTCTTACTGATAAATTTTCAGTGATACAAGCTACAATCTACAATTTCTTATTGAGTTTCAATTGCATAAATATAATAATTAATATCTATTCGTTCACCCACACCATGTCAAACAAAGCTCAGGGCCAGAAACACCTGCTGTACCTGACGATTGAAATATAACAAACGCTAAATATAAGACAAATTTTACCAAAATTTAATATTGAAAACTGTATTTAAATCAGTTATGCTAATTCTGAGATTGGTGTGACAAACAAAAAAATATTTAAATCTTTGTTTTGATTTCTATTACATTTATAAACATCACCAATAAGTTTTTCTCATATATCTTTCAATGTACAGACATTGATATTTATAATTTTATTATAAGTAAAGATTGATGATTCATTTATTGTCTTATTAATACTGTTATACTATAATGAATAGAGTAGTATTATGATTTTTTTGTACAGGTAAATGATAAAGCTATTGACAACCCAAATAGGCTGAACTAGCCTAATGCAAGACATTAAATGTGAATAACAAACGAAAATTAAATGAAATTTACCATAATGTAAATAAAGTATACTATAGAATTAAAATGTAATGAGTGAATAATACACTAGGAGTAGTCGCCAGACACAAGACTGTTTCAAAATACAACTATAAAAATAGGGCCATATTTTGTAGGAATACTTTAGTTTTATATTATAAGTATATAAGTTAGTATTATAAGTAGTACTAACTATTTAAATTTTTAGAAAATAATATTGTTGATTAAATTGTACAAGAATTACGGTGCATGCCAACATTAACTTTGCTAACATTAGACAAATTTATTAGAAATGATTGGTAAAGATGTGACTTAATTTAGGACATATAGCACACAAAGCATCATTCACTTGTGGTAAATAAAAATTTTCATTTTGGTGGAGAGGGTTTCCGCTGGGTTTTAGTGGGTATAAAAACAGATTAATATGCTTATAATGCTCTAATTATGTAATAATTTAATTTCTATAAGTCTAATGAGATTTTAAATGTTCATAAACAGAAATTGGTAATTATAAATTTATATCACACATGTGTTTTTTATTTGTAGCTCTTACTCTTAATACATTAACGCAATGGTTGTGGGTTCGATTTCCAGTCCAGAAAATTACATATTTATTTAAATTTATATTTCCATTTCTTCACTCTGGTATTGAGGCAAAGCGTAGCATTGAGTTTTGCCACTCAACACGCAATTGCACTAGAATTCGGCGGAAAATGGGGAACAGAGTGTCTTAACACTAGGTTCCCTCTGCCTATCCTGCTGTGCGCGGAATACAGCGTGAAGCTGATTTTACTATTAATACATACATATCTAGGTCAAACATTATGGATAAAAGAATATAGGCAATAAAATAGCATCAAAATAGTAAAGAACAATATTAAACTTTTCTTACTGATTATTAATAAGCTTTGTGTTCATGTCATTACTATAAAATTGCGGGTATTATGTATTTTGTAATATTAAACTTTATTGCAAAATACATAATACCCGCACCCATGCTTCTAAACAGTAATATAGCACATTTAAATCTTTGTTAACACAATTGTCTTATTGGCCAGTTTAAACATTTTAAATAAAAAAAATAAGCACCAGAAGAAATGAAATTAATTTAAATAGAAATTATATACGTACTGTCATACTTGTCAAAATATACCTATCTAAAAATGGAAAGCAAAGATTACCGAAAAAAATATATCTACCTACTTGATTTTGACAATATTTACACTAAATTGTACAATCACTAAAAGTGTTACTCAGGTGAATGATCTGTAATATATAATTATTTACATAAACA
Source organism: Heliconius hermathena (assembly GCA_013403705.1). NCBI lineage: Eukaryota > Metazoa > Arthropoda > Insecta > Lepidoptera > Nymphalidae > Heliconius > Heliconius hermathena. Next base: position 152,287 of record JAAIXJ010000495.1, read on the forward strand.
TCATGTTAAACATATATGTTATTTACAATCAATAAACTTCAAACACAATAAATAGTTGCCAGAGAAATTATAGAACATTAAAATTTTCAACAAAGAAAATGATCAAAACAGCTGGTATCAAATATTTTTACATAAATAGATAACACAAAGTTCGCAACGCAATTATTAATGTAGAGAGCATCAGAGCACTTTACGCACTCAGTATATATTATACCTACATTGTGTGCATATAAATATGGGTTATAAATATACACTAGTAAAAACATTTCCTATGTACATTTTTATCATTATTCAAGAAAATAATACTGACCTAATATTTTTGTGGATTTGTCTTAATCTTCTAATAGTCTTTCAACGTTACCATTGACCTCAGCTTAAAATTTTTAACTCGCATAATGTTTGCTTACACCCAATGAGCAATCCAACAATACACTTCACACTATAGAATGTAGAAATGTAGATAGATTTTTTTTTTTTTTCGAATGGACTTAATGCTGTTGACCTGGAATGGTCTTGACAGCGTCACCGGGCTGGGAGGGGCGAGTGTAGCTCGCCCCTGAAGATAAGAATTACGAGCTTTGATGGACGCTCGTGCATGTAGATAGAGATGCTTATAGTTATATATAACTACTATTATAAAGAATTAAAGACTATAGATTACAACTGCACCATAAATTCAAGAATTCTTGCTGGCACAGAATAAAAATATAGGAATATTGTTATTATATACGGTACGGTATACGACAATGCAATAAAATTAATAAATACATAAATATAGCATAGTATATTTTACAACAAAGTGTATGTATATATTATGTTAATATATCAAGTCAAACCAGTGCAGTGGGGAAGTGAAAACAGTTTTAAAATTATTCCCCCGATTTTTATTTGTCAACAATAACTCAAAATTATCCGCTAAATTCGTTGGTTTAATAAAAATACAGAAATTTGAAGAATCAAGTATTTATTATATTTTAATTTAATCACCTCTTTAATTTTTTTTTTTGAATTTATTATTCATTTATATTATAATACTCAATGTACAAACACATTTTTTTTGCGGATTTAACCGGATTCATTGCGTATATTTATAATTATTAGTAGGAGTGTGCACAACAGCTAGTGTTGCCGATCGATAGTGGACTATCGATCGGAATTCGATATTCTATCGATAGTAGTCCGATAGAAGGGCTATCGATATTATAATCGATAGTATCGATTAAAGAGATAGTATCGAAACTATCGATAGTTCTAAAGGGTACAATACTATCGGACAAATGCAATACTATCGATATTATCGATAGTATCGTATCTCCAAATCAGAAAGACATCGATACTATCGATAGTATCGATACTATTGAATTTCTAGGAAACGATAATATCGACAGTATCGATAGTATCGATACTATCGATTATTGTGAACTATCGATTGCTTGCTAATTTGCGATAGTATTGCTTATTATTTTCATGTGTAGTAACCAATCAATATGATATTAGAAACATCTTAGTTGAAGTACGTAACTAATTGCTTATTCATACGTAATTATAAATATAATAAAAACGTATTTTGTTCTTTTCATTTCATCTTGTAATTAAGCTTAAGAATCATACTCAATACTATCGTAAATTAGCATATAATCGATAGTGCAAAATAATCGATGGTATCGATACTATAGATTTTATCGATACTATTGTATCCTAGACATTTAATAGTATCGATACTATCGATTGTATTGATTAATTTCCGATTAGGAGATACGATACTACAGATAGTATCGATAGTATTGCACTTAGCCGATTGTATTGTATTCTTCTAAACTATCGATAGAATCGATAGTATCGATAAGATCGATACTATCGATTGTTGTATCGATCGTATAGGCTTTTTTAGATTAAAACTATCGATCGCGAAACTATCGATAATTCGGCAACACTAACAACAGCTCACTTTTGTGAACGAGAACAAACGATATGTTCAGTTTAAAGAACATGTTCAGTTTTACGTTCAGTTCTTTTTATATGTTCAGTAATGTGTTTTCAGTTTATTTTTTTCCTTTTTTTAATATATAATTTATATCTAAATATAAGTTTTAAAAGACAATTAAGAAAGGTCGATCGTCTATTATCCGCGTACTATTTATTAAAAGTAAAGAAGGTCAATTAAAGCATTCATAATCTATATATATAAAAGGACATGTACCTGACTGACTGAGATATGACGCTCGCACAGCCGTAACCGCTGTGCGTAGAAATGTGAAATTTGGACAGATGTTTATTTTTATTATCTGGACATTTACTAAGAAGGGATTTTGAAAAATTTTAACCCTAAAGGGATGAAATAGGGGTTGAGAGTTTGTATGGATTTTTTTAAAAATCGGCACGGATTTTTATAAAATTTGAAATTCAGACTTTTAAAAATATTTCATTGAACATGTGTTTCATGGTTTTTTAGAATTCACCCCCCCCAAGGGTTCAAATAAGGGGTTGAAAGTTTATATGGAAAAATCTTTAAATCGCCACCAATTTTTATGAAGATTTAAATTCAGACTTAATAATATTTAATTGAACACGAGTTTCGTGGTTTTTTTAGAATTCACCCCTAAGGGTGCAAATAAGCGGGCGAAACTGCGCGCGCCCACTAGTCTATATATAATATTATATATAAAAGGACTTGTACCTGACTGACTGAGGTAAGACGCACGCACAGATGTAACCGCTGTGCGTAGAAACGTGAAATTTGGACAGATGTTTATTTTCGTAATCTGGACATCCACTAAGAAAGGGAATTTGAAAAAATTAACCCTGAAGGGATGAAATAGGGGTTGAAAGTTTGTATGGATTTTTTTTTTATCGGCACTGATTTTTATAAAATTTGAAATTCAGACTTTTAAAAATATTTCATTGAATACGTGTTTCATGGTTTTTTAGAATTCACCCCCTAAAGGTTCAAATAAGGGGTTGAAATTTTATATATATAAAAGTGTTTAAATCGCCAGCGATTTTATAAAAAATTAAATTCAAACTGTTAAAAATATTTTATTGAACACGTGTTTCGTAGTTTTTTTAGNTATGCGGGATACAGCGTGAAGCTGATTTATTTTTATTTATAACAATTAATATAGACTAGCAATATAATGGACACACATATACATAGTTATAGATTCGATCCCCATTCGAGGGAATGAATTGTTATTTATTAATATTTTTATTTTACACGCAATGTCTTAAAATATTCGGAGTGTTTTAACACTAGGTTCCCTCTGCCTACCCTGCTGTACGTGGGTTAGAGCGTAAAGCTTATTATTATCAACATATTCAAAGCGGTAATTTAATGTTCCGCAATATTGAAATACTTCCATATTTACCCTCCTCGTGGCATTTTTAAGAAAAGAAAAATAAATCTAAACTTATTAAATCTAAAATAAGATTACACTAACGTAAAACTAACACTTTATTTACACTTACGTAATTAGATATAAACAAATGAGAGCAAAAGAAAGCGAAAAAAAAGAACAAAAACTAGCAGCGTCTTTCTAATTAATAATACATCATTAACCATTAAAAGTGAAATCCGTAATAACACTTAAATAAATTTTTTCTCAAATACTAATAAGAATTTTGAAATTACTATAAAAAAATCTAACCTTTTAAGTGTAATAAATGTAAGTACTCATTACTATTATAGTTGTATATACTTATCGAATGGTATTAGAGCATATTTTATAATGTGAAAAATATTAACAAATTACGACTTATTATCCTCGCTACCAAAGGATTCCAAATTCGAAATTAAGAGTGCGTGTGAGCGAGATGTCGCTATACCTCTCGTCGTCTATCGTATTAGAAGTCATTATAGTTGTCAATCAATTCTGTTTATTAAATCAATAATTATGTATTTTAAGCGGGCGAAGCCGTAGGCGGGCCGCTAATATTAAAATATTTATACACTATACACATTGTCTGATTATAGTAGAATGGTCAAAAATTTAAGTATCTAAAAAAATGTAGTCAATTCTACAACATTTTCTAGGTGTTTCATGATTTAAGTCCATTTTTTATATATTGTCATTGAGCTATGCCCATTACACTTTCAGAAATTATTCTACACATCAATATTTTTTAAATTACTTCAGGAAAAAATCACCATTATTTTTTTTCACTACAGCCATTGAAAGTTTTTGATAAAATTTAGTTTATTTAAAACGATTTTCGATGTTATTTTTGAGATTTTTAAACCGATAGTTTTAAACTATTACACTGAGATCCCAGGTCCTCCTCAGACCTATGTCATACTAACTTTACTACTTACTAACTTTAAAGTGGGGCACTTTTAGAGATTACGCCAATTTAAGGTACACACTTACTTACTACTAAAGTAAAAACGCTCGTGTTTAAATATATTTTTAAGAATAATGTAAAAAAATTATATTCATTATTACCAGACCTTTTAAGTGGGGGTGTAATCCGCCGAGACGTCCTAAAAGTAGTTTAAAATTGAATTTCAAATTATGTTATACTAGTGGGCGCGCGCAGCACCCTTAGGAGTGAATTCTAAAAAACTACGAAACACGTGTTCGATAAAATATTTTTAACAGTTTGAATTTAAATTTTTATTAAAATCGGTGGCGATTTAAACACTTTTCCATATAAACTTTCGACCCCTTATTTGAACCCTTAGGGGTGAATTCTAAAAAACCATGAAACACGTATTCAATTAAATATTTTTAAGAGTCTGAATTTCAATTTTTTTAAATAAAATTAAATTTTTATTCCATACAAACTTTCAACCCCTATTTCATCCCTTTAGGGTTAAAATTTTTCAAAATCCCTTCTTAGTGGATATCCAGATTATGAAAATAAACATTTGTCCAAATTTCACGTTTCCACCATCAACGGTTACGGCTGTGCGTGCGTCTTACCTCAGTCAGTAAAGTACATGTCCTTTTATACTAGCAAACTTTAATTTTACGTATGTTATTTATGGAGTATTTAAAGATCCCTTTTTATGCACCTGACCAATCCGATGGCTAAATCGTCTTCCTTGACAGAGTTGTACCTTTTATTTATTTGGTGCTACCTCTGAAAGGGCCCCACTTTTAAGTTTGTGAGTACTCATACTCTCTTAACTACAGATTATAATAGAATATAGCCCTAGATTCCAGGGCCGCCAGAACTACGTCAATTTAGCAAAGCTGAAATTTTGAGGACTATTAATGATACAAAAAGCCTGTTAGTAATAATGTGCTATATTGAGAAAAAAAAACGCGAGCGCGGACCCAACAGTCTGGCTTTATTTGCAAACTTTTTAAGAATCCGAATTTTTCCAATATATTAATACAAATTAAAAACCTGCTTCTCAAATATCTGCAGAACCATTGAAAATCGCTGAACATACATGGGAGTGAAATGGATAGTTCCTCTACCCATAGATTATCGTAGATCGCGTTGTTTTCTGTATATATATGTTTATATATTTCGCTAACAAATAAAATAAATGGTAGATAGATACTCAATATAATAGAAAAAATTGTACAGAATAAGAGTAATTGAAAGTGCCACATGGTAATCTTACAATATAGTAAGTTTTACTTTTTTATGTTAATATTTATTAATTTTTTATATATTATACCTTTTCATGAAAGAAGTCTTATTAAGTATTTATTATGTTTATTATGTATATATAATTCCTGTTCATCATACAATATGATGAACAGGAATTATATTTTCAAAAATTCAAGATCAAAATAGAATATAGGTACTTTTTAAACTCAAAAGTATCAGAATTATTGTTATGCTCAAATTTTTATTTCTTTCTGAATAGGACGATTTAGGTAAAATTAATTTTTCTTTTCTTGACCTGTGATCTTTTACTTTTTTGTTACGGTCTAGAAAAACGGTAGAATAATATCATTTGCTGTATATAATTATATATTGGCAGGGTGCATGGCAGTACTAGGTAGAGATATCATAATCGCTCACAGCGCTCATGGTGCCCAAAAGTAGAGAAAATGTAGGCTTTGTAAGTCAAGAAAATGAGAAATTCTACAATGCAAGAAATACATTTACATGTAATAGATATATTTATAGTCAAGTATGTGATGATGAAGTACAAACATAAAAAGACAACTCAATTATTTATATTAAAAAGGACAAAAAAATTAAGAACAAAGTACGTAATACCCCTCAAAAAACACACACAGAAGTGGTAACTTCGACAGAAAAAAAATATTATACTGGGTTTTCATGTATCTGTAATGATGAGCAACAATTATTGCTAAAACCGTCACCAACGAGATTGTTTTAGCTGATAAAGGTTTTAGATATAAGAACAGTTATAGATCGAAGTGGAAAATAGGTGAAGATTGTTATGCCCCCCCCCCCCATTCCTTCAAAATAAGAGTGAATTTTTAGATTAGAAACATATAATATTGCGAGTGTAAGAATTTATGTCGAAAGGATAATGAAAAGATGAATGGTGAAGTCGGGAGTCTTATAAAAAATTTGGTATATTCCAAATTTTGAATAAAATTTCCGAAAAATTATTTAACTGTATTGATTTCAGAACATTGTACATATCTATTTGCGTACGCTGGGTGGCGCTGTAGTCGTGCACGGAGCCAACACGCTGCTTCACTGTTTTCGTGTCAGTGTAGCGTAGTCTCTGAGTGAGGTGATACATAGGAAACTTAACTAGCAAAGGAAAATTGGAAGAATAAAATTAATGTAAGTAAATACTTGCATTAATTACAAAAAATATTTTAACAATTATTAACGTTCAATAAGTATTTGTATTATAATTGGAAACTATAATTGAGATGTAAGATATTTTATTTTTGCTCTTTATAGTACGTAATTAACAAAGAGGGTATTATAATAAAAACGTCGCAAGTTGTTGACTTACTATAACGTATTACTTTCTCGCTTATATTTCATATATTTTGCATTATAGGAGTGGAATGTGTTAATAAATAATAATTAGTATTTCTTAATTAAATACAAGGGAAAATTTTTAAAAATAGGTACCTACCTAATAATTAAGCACTGCACCTTTTATGCACACGCACAGTAAACTGGGGCCCAGTATTTTTTTTTGGGATGAATTTTAAATATATGACATATGTATTTATTAATAGTAGCCCGCCCGCAGCTTCGCCCGCTTAAAAACTACATGATTATTGATTTAATAAACAGAATTGATTGACAACTACTGACTTCTAATATGATGTTTTATTATTTTATTCTGTAATATTCTAATATGATCGTTTTACTACATTATCGTAATTTCTTTAAGAATTTTTGATTGTTTTGAACTAAAAAATACTACCAATGTTGATATTTGACATTTATGAAATATACATAAAGCTAATTATTTATTATACGTATATATTTTTGTAACATTTCGTTCTTTTTACTTATGTTATGTACGTCCCATCATAATTTTAAAATTGTTAAATGTGCTGATGTCAGTGAATAATTTAATGTACTGCTTTAGAAACAGCCTTAAATGGTAAATTATTGATATAGTTAAGGATTCATAATATTCTTTGTAAAATAACTATACTGATTGCATATTAACTCCTGGACAATTTTTTAATTATTTAAATATATTATATATATGAGGCCAGTCGTGGCGCAGCGGCACGAGGTGTGACTGTAAAACCGACTGGTTGTGGGTTCGATCCCCACTCGAGGAGATGAAATATTTACTTAAATTTATATTTCCATTTCTTCGCTCTGGTGTCGAGGTTAAGCGCGGCGTTGAGTTCTGCCACTCGACACGCTATGCCTCCACAATTCGGCAGAAAGTGGGAAACTGAGTGCCTTAACACTAGGTTCCTTCTGTCTACCCTGCTGTGTGCGGGATACAGCGTGAAGCTGATTTATTTATTTAAATATATTATTAGCTAAATGTATAATTGGTAAATATGTAGTTATTACAGTGTACACGTAGAAAGGATGTTTTTAGGCTTTTTTATACAGATTTATTTCAAACGAACGAACGAACCAAAAAATCTATGTATTTACTTGATATTTCTTTTAAGATCAAATCGTTCTCTATCTTTATGTTGAATTAATTACGACTTAAACTTAACTGTTATAATTTATGAAGGTAATCTCCACTAACAATTCAATTTTGTTTACTTTATTGTATAAAATATTGTATGTGTTGTTATATAGTGCTCCAAAAATATATATTTTTATCAACAGTCATATAACCAAGACGTTTCAAATGTCATTCTTTAGCCAGGAATCTTACCAGCGCGATTGTTATATAACATTCGCAGGCAAACTAATGCCTTGAGTTCACTCAAATGACGATAACTTTTTTTTAAATGAACCGACATTGATGAAACAAACTTTAATTGTCAAATTGAGTTAAAACAAAGGAATTGGTGAAATTTAAGTAAATCGGTTTAATACTTTCGGAGATTAGCGTGACCATACGTATAGACAGACAGACAGACAGACGAGAAATTCAAAAAAAATCTTGTTGCTTTCTATTATTCTTTTTAAGTGTCCCTCTATCCATTTCAGTCAAAAATTTTTTAGTTACTTGATGCGACGTTGGCGTTTCCTCCTGCCGGCGTCCGGCCGCCGCGTCGGTTACCGGCCGCCGCGTCGGTTGGCGGCCGGGCGCCAGCAGGAGGAAACGGCAACGTCGCATAAAGTAACTAAAAAAATTGTGTGTAATCTCCACTAATATTCAATTTAATTTTATTTACTTTATTGTTTAAAATATTGTGTAATAGTGCTTCAAAAATATATATNTTGTATAAAATATTATATAATAGTGCTTCAAAAATATATATTTTTATCAACAGTCATATAACCAAGACGTTTCGAATGTCATTCTTTAGCCAGGAATCTTACCAGCGCGATTGCTATATAACATTCCCGGGCAAACTAATGCCTTGAGTTCACTCAAATGACGATAACTTTTTTTAATGAACCGATATTGATGAAACAAACTTTAATTGTCAAGTTGAGTTAAAACAAAGCAATTGGTGAAATTCAAGTAAATCGGTTCAATACTTTCGGAGATAAGCGTGACCATACATATAGACAAACAGACAGACAGACAGACGAGAAATTCAAAAAAAATCTTTTTAAAAAAAATTAAAAATTGAGGCAAGTCGTGGCGCAGCGGCACGAAGTGTGACTGTAAACCCTGCTGTGTGCGGGATATAGCGTGAAGCTAATTTAAAAATCTTTTTGCTTTCTATTATTCTTTTTAAGTGTCCCTCTATCCATTTCAGTCAAAATTTTTTAGTTACTTTATGCGACGTTGCCGTTTTCTCCTGCCGGCGCCCGGCCGCCGCGGCGCCGGGCCGCCGCGGCGGCCGGGCGCCGGCTTCCATCGCAACGTCGCGCGCTGTTGCCACGTCGTTTGTTGTGAAGCATACAAAACGTGACCATTTTTTGGTCGGCTCAAAACGGGACATTAGAGAGTTGCTTTCCGTTTTTTATAGGTGTGGATTTTCTTAGAATGGATTTCGTTTTTTATGGTAGCTTTTGTTATTTTAGGATAGTTTTAAATGTTCTCGACATCTGAGACGTGCTTTCTTTATAATATAATTGGTACTTTAATTATGTTATACTTCCGTTTATGCAAAATAGTGTACTATCGCGATAACCGCGGAGGAACTTGTTTCGATCATCGAAATAAATTTAAAGGTCATTCCGAAAAAACGGGACTTTTGTATTTTTGTATTATATTACGATGTCCCGAAACATTGGCATATCTACCGAGACACACAAGGGAAAAACGAGACAGTCTCATTCAAAACGGGACGTCTGGTCACGTTACACGTACAATACTTTGTGCTTTAGCTGTATCTTGTCTAAGCATGTTGTTTCTTTTATTAATTGACAATATTTTTATGCAACACTTTTAAAAATTACTAGCAACCTTGCGGCTTCGCCCGATTAAGTTATTGAATTATTTATTTAATACACTGAATTACGTAGTTTTTTATACGTATATAATGTATGTTTGCAGTGCACTTAAGATTTCTAATATGAAAATTATTAAAACCTTAGAGTTGCCTTCTTTTGTCTATTTGTCAGTTAAGTTTCTGAAATTGACTGACAAACGCACTGACAAACAAATGTAGTTGTATGTTTAATATGTAGTTTGCAACTTTTCTTTAACATTTATTTCGATGGGTTCATAAATAATAAATATATGCCGCACATAGCTGGGTAGGCTGAGAAAACTTAGTGTTAAGACACTCCGTTTCTCACTTAAAGCTGAATTTTAGAGGCATTACGTGTTGAGTGGCGGAACTCAAGGCTGCGCTTTGCCTGGTTACCAGACCGATGAAATGAAAATATAAATAAATAAGAATTCATTCCCCCGCGTCCATTTGATTTGATTAATTAATAAATTTACTACTACAAAATTTATTTATCATAAGATAATAATTACAATCACATATCCTTAACTTTTATTTTTATCAAAAAAAATTAAAAATCAGCTTCACGCTGTATCCCGCACACAGCAGAGTAGGTAGAGAGATCACGGTAATAGTAGTACGCACACACACAGACAAACAACTAGCGTCGACGCAGTCTTATATACATATTTTTGTGATTGGCGGAGAGCGACGGTAACGAAACTAACTCATAACTATACCATTTTAACGATACCTAGCGTTCTAGATACCATAGATTTAACGATATCTGCGCTTAACGATAAAAGTATCTAAATATAAAGGTAAATATATAACGATATTTGTCAAGTAACGATACCTGGAGTAACGATACCAAAGTTTTAGTGTTATTTCAAGCCTTTTTTTGCTCTTATGGCTGTTATAAATATATATTATTTAATTTTATATATATTTTGTAATGTTGATTTTACCAAAAAGTGTTTATTTTATATATTTTTGAAGTAATCACATGTGATTTAATTATCACATTTTAATATTTAGAAGATATAAAGTACCTACGATCCTATGAGGCGGTTATTTTTAAATGACAACACTAAATCGTCAGTATTGATTTTTAGGTTCTCCGTCTGCCTAGGGCTAACCGGCGTACTAAAGAAAAGACTCCCAACTTAAATTAGTTTTGTGTCCAGCTGTGGTAGTAGTGCCCTCGAACACAAAATGGGGTAAGTGCTCTTAAAAATTATAAATAAGTTATTGAAACTACTAGGTATTTTCTCTCTTTAAAGATTTAGCTCATTATTAGTTGAAATTTTAATGTGTTATTGTAAATATAGAATATTTTTTAGTTTGTTTTTATAAATAAACAGAATGATGGTGTGTCTCTAGTTGTATATTTGTTTGTTATATACAGTTCATGTTTAGGGATGATGTTATTAATAAGAACAACTGTCTTTTATAGTAACTTTTGAAATGTTATAAAAGTTTTGTTTATTATTTTGTATATATCACTTACTAGGTATACATATCATATATGTTATATGCATATGGTGAATTTCCATGGCTAAGCACACTTCTACTATAAAGATGCTAAGAACTTGCTAATAAAACAAATTTATACAGAATAGAAAACAAGTAACTACAAAACATTTTTTCGAACTATATACTAATTTATGCTACAAAAGGATAATAAATAGAAATCATTTATGAATATAATATGGTACTTGTATAGGAATTTTGTTATAAATGAAAATAAAATGTATCTAATTTATATATTTGAATTAATATTAACCATGTTTATTATAAAGTGTAAACTGTTACATTACTGCGACTTGTGTCACTCAGCTTTGGATTGATTGGCTTGGTATATGAATCCATTTCTTTAATAATATTAAATAACATATAAATGAAACATATATATAAATAATTTAAAAAAATGGACAAGTGTGAGTTGGGCTCGGCCACCGAGTTTCTGTACAAAAATTGAGGGTCTTAAGATTTTTCTGTAATTTAAGCTTTTACCGGAGCCCTTTTATTTGATGCCTCACTTGAAATAGCTACTTTAATATTAAATTTTGCCTTTCTTTTAAGGCTTTTGTTTTTTTTAGGATTTAATCACAAATCTAGGTCCATACAGGGAGTGCCCTATTAATTTTGATTCCCTTTATAGTTTCAAAATTCATGTTTTTTGCCACATAGACGGCCATATATTTTTTCTAAGTAAATATAGAAATATGTTTTTTATTACGAAATCATATGGGGCTGTAGATCTTGAGTATATTTCTAGACTGACAGACAGACCGATCTTATAAAGGTTCCTTTTTTCTTTAAAAGATATGGAACCCTAATAGAGCATTTATGTAAATATTTTTTTTGTTCAAATCAATTTCTGCAAAATAGAGGTAATAATATTCATATTTGTATCATATTATTTATATTTAGGTATGATGTTTTGAATGAAAACATAAAAAATCACTGGTTATGTTTGAAAATTTCTAAGCTTATTTAATACTTAATATGGAATCTCACACAAAATATGTGCATGTTAAGCAGTAATAATCACTTGTCTTTCATCTTTCTGATCTTCAATTTTTATATCTCATTGGATGATGTTCATGATGCTCAACAGCTTTTGTTACAGATAGATGAGTAAATGTTGTCTATTATTGTGGACATTTATCAATGTAATAGAACCCAAAACAGGTTCAGATATTAATAAATAAATAATATTAATAACTATTTACATATATATAAGACTTCTGACTAATTATTATATGCTTACAATTGTTTTTACATATACAATTTACTGACATATAAAAATTGAAGACCTGGAACATCTGAGGAATAGCCATAACAGCCCAGTTAAACTATATGAAACAATGAAATCCTGTTATTACATTACATGAAATATGTAACAAAGATTTTCATGTAAATTCCTATTGATTCTACTTAAATAAATTGTTTTGTATTTTTTTATTGCAATTTTCAATATATGTTCAGCTTCTTGTTTTTCTTTGTGATAATAAATTTTCTAAGACTTTTAAATATGAATGTAATTAACTTCTGTAATAGTTGTTGATAATCATGAGCATTTTCTAATGAGATATACAAGTTGAAGATCTAGAAAATTGATGAACAGTCTAGCTAAATTATGACTATATTCCACCATAATAAAAGTTATTGTCGATCGTGATAAGTATCACGATGAAATTATGAAATAAAATGAGATCACGACAAGATAAGGTCTGGAACATCAGATGAACTATCCAGCTAAACTATAAAAAATCATGAAATGCTGCCTTATCAAAAGTTGTTGTTTTTGGTGAGCATTTTTCACTGATTTATAAAAATTGAAGATCTGGAACATCTGATGATCAATCATAACAGTGCAACTAAACTGTAAGAAAAAATTAAATGCTGACTTAACAAAAATTGTTGAGCATAATGAGCATTTTCCATTGAGATATAAAAATTGAAGATCTGCAACATCTGATAAATAAACAAAAGCAGTAAAGCAGTCAAGCTAAACTATAAGACCAATATATTAAAATGTTTATTGTATGTTATATAAATGTATTTTTTTTTCTTACAGAAAAATTATGGCGCAAAGAAAATTCGCTCAGGGCGTGTATGTCCCCCCACATTCCGCACAGATTACAAATCGTAAAGTGACCGATCTTGTAAAAGATCAAACAAATATAATACGCAGACAAACCACTGCAAAGGTTCTATTAGATGTCATATCTTTGGAGAGTTAGTATTATTTATATGAGGTTTTGTGTTTCCATAACATAAATACTTTTTATTTATTGTTGTAATGTATTGTTTATAGACATTCACAAGCACAAACCAGTAGTGCTTTTGGAAAGGCTAAGAAATGTTGATGCCGTTGAAAATATAATCGCAGAACCCGATAACAGCTTGCTTGTTGAAGTAAACTCGACTCCAAGTGTACCTATAAAACCGCTTCCTCAAACACAAATAACTGGAAGAAATCCATTATTGAAAAAATCTGGACCTAAAAAAAATCCAAAACGAAATATAAGAAACAGAAATAAAGTAAAACAACGTCGCAATCCTACCCGAAAAGCTGCTTTTAAAGCATCTTTGCGATGGAAATATACTTCAACAGGTGACAACGAGTTTTCCGTCGATGATGATCAACCATTGACCTATTTTACAAGATCAGGCTATATAAATGGATCGAGGCAGAATTCGATGCTATTGGGGTCCAAAAAGAACAACTCAGGTAACTAAATGTTTTTTTTTTTTAAATAAATATTCAACAAGTACTTCGTTTAGATGTTTAAAATATGTCTTTTCTTTGAAGGGCCAAAATCCACACCATCATATGTTGTTGAGCGTTTGCCACGTGTTAACAATGGTAAGTTTAACTCATAATAATTTTGCGAAGTAAAGTTTGTAAAAATAAAAACTTCACTTATTTAATACTGGATTTTTTTTTATTCATAGGACAAGAGCCTTCAACTATTGCTGAAACCGATGCTGTGCTTGAGCCCTTTATGAATGATGGTAAGTTTATATATTTTATTGTATGCCTCTACCGAGGTGTAATTGTGTATATACGTTATTTATTTCTTTACATTATATCAGCCAGTCGAGTACGAGTAGAGTAGAGTACGAGGCCAGTCGTGGCGCAGGCGCACAAAGTGTGACTGTAAAATCGACTGGTAGTGGGTTCGATCCCCACTCGAGGAAATAAAATATTTATTTACATTTATATTTTCATTTCTTCGCTCTGGTGTCGAGGCGAAGCGCGGCGTTGAGTTCCGCCACTCAATACGCAATACCTCCAGAACTTGGCGGAAAGTGGGAAACGGAGTATCTTATCACTAGGTTCCCTCTGCCTACCCTGCTGTGTGCGGGATACAGCGTGAAGCTGATTTTTTGATTATTACATTATATTAACATGAGATCAGAAGGTTTCATTCATATAGCACATCTTGTTTTGTGTAAGTACATGCAGGGTCATGCTCGTGTGTGTAAGCATAATTATATGCAAAAGTGTTTATATAGTCGTAAACATACACACGCAGTCATTTACCTTCACGCGTATAAATGTATGTACTTTCAAACGGATAAATAATTTGTTGTTATTTTTTTTATTAGTAGAAGCTGGGTCAACACTACACGTAACAAACACAGAGCAGCCTACTCAGAATAATGGTAGGTGTTACTTTTATTCTTATTTAAATGAATTGTATCATCTTTTATTGTAAATGTATCACATCTATACTATCTATACTAATATAATAAAGCTGAAGAGTTTGTTTGTTTGTTTGTTTGCTTAAACGCTAAGATCTCTGGATCTACTAGTCCAATTTACTTTGTTTTTGTTTTGTATGAAAGCTGGATTCTTCAGAAGTGTTATAGGCTATATAACATTACATTCCACACATTTTCTAAATATATTAAAATACTTTCTAATTTGACATGCAATTTATTCTGCCATGTTAATAACAACCGACCGTTGCTAAGCAACGGTTTGCAAAGTTTGTTGTTTTAAGAAAACGTCACCCAAAATGAACATGCTTGCTTAATATTCATCCTTATGAACATAAATATAATAGTCACTTTTAGCATTTTATCTAGATTGAAATTATAGTTTACTGTATAACATTCTAATATATAATTAAGATGTCACTGATTCGCAATGACCTAGCCTTCGTGCTGTATAGTATGACCGACGCGAATAGGCAGAAATTTTCATACATTTACGAAATATTGTTAATTTTTATATAATTATTTGCTATTTATAATTAATTTAAACTACACTTTGGTTCTCTTCTTCTTTTCTTGGTGTGGTGTAAAGATTGGTTCTGCGCGACAGTGCCCGCTACTTTTTATTTAATGTTTATCTATACTATTGAAAATACATTTATATTGAAAACTTACGATCGAAAGTTATTTCATCATCAAGGAAATTTAATAAAGATAATTTTCGGCTTTTATCTATACTAATATAATAAAGTGGAAGAGTTTGTTTGTTTGTCTTTTTAAACGCTAAGATCTCTGGATCTACTGGTCCGATTTACTTATTTTTGGTTTTGTTTGAAAGCTACGTTTTTCTTCTATGATTATGGTGTACGTATTAGTTAGCTTTAAAGAACGAAATAACTAATAATGAACGTCATCGAATTGCTGTAAGCGCGTGCGCTGCAAATATAGTAAAATATATGTACATTGCATGGAAGAAAAGTTCTATTTTATTCGTTTTAAAAAAAAGACCGTGATACGGTATATCTATCTCTTACAAATAAGTCACAATAAGATATTTTGTGATAAAAAAATAATTGAAAATTGCAAGGTGATATTTCAACGTTTTTTATTTGATAAAGATATTGAAACTTACGAGCGAAAGTTATTCCATCATCAAGGAATTTTTATGAAGAAATGCTTTGTCTTTTATAGCATGAGTTTGAACGTATAATTTTTGAAAAAATATAAATTTTAAATAATTCAACGCTCCGTTGACGGCCGCAAGTATAGGCATGAGTCCAGCGGGGGGCGCCCTTGCCGCCGATTTCGTCCTCGCAAGAGCCATGTTAGTGCTTGCAGTTAGTTTCTCAAAATTATTGAATGTATAAATTATATTAATCATTTAATTTATATTAATTATCTTATGGAAACTGCAGGATAATAAAACAATTATAAGTGGTATGCGAGCGAAGCCGCGAGTGGGCGGCTAGTTTAATATATGACGAGAGTTAGAAGTAAAATCAAATAAGACAATATCACAGGACGAACGAGGTTGTGCAAAGAAAAAATACAGGGCGGTGGATATGAGGCATGGTAATGTGTAATCTCTATATACAGGGTGGAAGTGTCAGCACCACATTAAATGAAAC
>JAAIXJ010000069.1:0-74927 GCA_013403705.1 Heliconius hermathena
TTTTATATTTTATAAAGTACCCTAACACTGACAAATCTCTAACAAATATAAGTAAAAATTTTTGTTCGTGTAACTTATGCATACAAAATATAATTTATATACACTCTATTGTCAGTTATGTTCACTCTTTTTGGGCCCGGAAGGAACCTCTAACTTTCTCTTTCTAGCACTTACACCGGTTGATTAAAATCCGTTACGATTTGAGAAAGTCAATCCCTAATACAATATTCTTCGTTATAGTATATTCCATAAGGAATGCCGGAAAATCTATACTCGTAAGAGTACTCTTACGAGTATAGGTCTTCTGGCATTCTTACGTAAATCATCAATCAATTGTATCAAACAATTGTACAATTGCTGCAGTTAAAAGACGACATGAGATGGAACAGGCTAGTACATCGAAAATAGCTGAAATTCGTCCACCTCATACCAGAGCGGGTAAGTGAATCTGATTTTTGTTTTAAAAAATATTGTTTATTTATTTAAAAAATATTGAAAAAAAACTTCAAAAATATCGGTGTAAAATTACGAAATCATTAAATTGCAACAACGTTGCTACACTTAAATTTGAATTCAAGTGTAGCAACGTTGTAAATTTATCTAGAATATCTATTTTGAAGATAGCTCGCACTCGTTCCGATGATATAGCAAAAACTGTTATTGCACGTATTGACTTTCAATATGATTTAGTTGCTGCTGAGGCTAAATACCATGATAATTGTTATAATTCCTTCTTAAGACCCACCAATGGGGGTAAAATCGGTCGGCCTCAAGATGAAGCTATAAATTCTGCTATGGACAAAATATTTACATACATCGAAAATAGTGATGATTGCCAGTTTTCATTAGAAGAATTAAAAAATATTTGTGAAATTCCGACTATAGATAACAGAACAATTAAGATACGATTAAAGATAAAGTATTCAAAGTAATCAAATTGTTCCATTTTAATCATTAATTACCATACTAAAGCACTAATTACCACACACACACATTAATTACCAAACTAAAAAACTTAACATTAAATTACAATAACTGGTGGAATATCCCTACCGGGGAGACTACGTTAAAAAAAAGCGCCGAGCACACTACCTCATAGGTGATGCGGTTATGTGTGTATATTACGCAGAATACGACTTTCCCACCTTTTGGAATCGCGATATTTCTGAAATGGTGATTCGTAGCAAAAAAAGTATTAGAATATTTTTTATAGAAAATTTTATGATTAATAACTTTTATTTCACCTATTTTTGCAATAACACAGCAAAAAAACAGCAAAAAAACTGATTGTCTTGACCTTTGACCTCGTACAACTGTTTTAGCAAACATTGGGTCGATGAGGATTATTGACATATTATTTATAGACATATACTTAAGGTCTATGCCAATTTTCAACTCTATGCGAATTATCGAATTTTGATAGGACTGTTTTGACTGGACTATATATGACACAAAGTTACGCCGAACTCTGCATATCGAATATTTTGCACACGATTGTACATGCGCAGGCTTGTGTCTGTGTTTACAAATTTCTTGAAGTATTTATCGGGCTATGCTAGATTTTTCCGTGGAGTTGCCCTCGTGCTCAAATCGAAATTGCCAATAATATTGAATAACATATGACACATGGACCACAGATATAGTGTATGATAACTTAACTTAACTTAGCTTCACGCTTTATCCCTTGCGGGGTAGTCAGAGAGAACGGAGCGCCAAACGCTACGGTCTCTACATACCTCTTTCGCCTCGTCCACTGTCATCAACCTCTTCATACATGCCCNGAGCTGAGGATACTGGCGCATACGCCGCTAACAAGAATGCTCTTGTTATCCCCAGCTTGAAGCGAATCCAAAGCAGTCTCGGGTTGATCGCCTTGTATTCAACCGTTGCACTAACCAATCGAGAGGACAACAACACACCGACACCTTGACAGTCCCGCTCGCTCTCTGGTACGCCGGCCCGGAAAGCGACCCGACTGCCCGGTAAGTCAGTAGTGTTATTGCCCTTCCGCTTGGTCTCAGTCACGCAGACGACATACAAATCTCTATCATCCATCACATCTATTAGTTCATTCATCTTTTCTTCCATCCCTCCTCTTACATTCCACGTAGCTATTTGTAGCTCCGTCCTCCACCTCCCGCCGTTCCGGACATGGCGTGTTGGGTCGCGGTCCCCAACACCGCACTCGTCGCCACTTGACACACCAGCGGGGACGCACTGGTGCGCATCGCCTTGGGGGGACGCCTATCAGTGCGCTCTAGCGAGTTGCACGTGGCCGATGGAACGTTGCAGCCCTCGTAAGGGCTGGCAGGGGTCGCTATGGGCAAGCCTTCCATCTTGGACCCCCAATGTGTATATGATATCTATACAATATATACTTTTATTACTTAAGTTATAAAAAATACGTTTAAAAAAAAACTCTTCCGAGGATAGGACAAGGGTTCAAGCCATCGGCGGCTAGGGCTGCATAGGGAGATACCTCCTCACAATACGCGCCATCTAAATTATTAAAGTTATGTATTATAGCCTAAAAGTCCTCGATAAATTAGCTACCAAATAAAATTTTTCAATTTAAACAAGTAATTCCTGAGATACGCGTGTTCAAAAAAGTTTCAAAGATACCTAGCGAAATATCACTTACTTTCTCTCTCTGTTTATTGACGTGACTTGTTTGTGAATATTATAAGCTACAATATTATAAATGAAACATATAATTATCACGCATATTTTAATTACACACTTCAATATTATAACAAGAGGGATGTTTTAAAAATTTAAAGCTGATAATTACTGCGAAGAGAGGTGCATTTTCAATATCGATAGATAATTAAAAAATATTTTTTTATATTTTGAGGTCCGTGGTGGCGCAAGGTCACAAGATAACTAGACAGGATCTTTTAGGCTTTATATCGTAACGAAGGTCTGACCGCTTTCGGCGACACCTTTATTAGATAAAGAACAGCGTTAAATTCTGCCACTTAATGAAAAATGAGAAACAAAGTCTTTTGACACTAAGTTCCTTCTATCTTCCTTGCTGCCTGCGGGATAAAGCGTAAGGTAAAAATACAAAATATTTTTACACAATTTAAATATTTTAAATCGACTGGTTGTGGGTTCGATCCACACTCGAGGAGAAGAAATATTTATTTAAATTTGTATTTCTACTTCTTCACTCTGGTGTCGAGGCAAAGCGTGGCGTTGAGTTCTTCCACTCAACACACAATGCCTCCAGAATTCGGCAGAAGGTGAGGAACGGAGTGTCTTGACACTAGGTTTCTCTGCCTACCCTGATGTGTGGGGGATACAGCGATTTAAATAATTTACATGATAAGTAAAAAAGACTAAAGTATCCCATCTAGACTAGCCTCAGTTATTTAAAAAATATGAAAATAATGTATGTAAATACATAAATAAATATATAAAACAATTATACGTTTAAAAAAATATTTTACAATATTATGTCAAACTGAGCAATCACGAAATTTTGCTGCCGCAAAAAGTCATTTGCATGTCATTAAAAATATAACCCTATTTATTGCTTACATTAACTATTTAACCTCATACGGAGGGTATGTTCTTTTTTTATTTATTTTTTAATTTTCTCAAAATAACAAAAAACTTACATCTACTCCGCCAAACCATTTAAACGGTTTACCGACGGACAAAGCTCTCATATACACATTTAGAACTTAGACTTAAAACACTATGAGCAAAAAACAAGCTTTAAACTTATAAGCTAATTTTAAATAACAACAGTTTATATAAATATTTTATATTTAACAAACATAATAGATTTACTATTATTATATTATTATTATTGTTTCAGCATGGCACTATAATGCTTACTTAAATTGGTCAAGTGCGAAGTGGACTCGTCCACTGAGGGTACCGTATTAATTACAGGATTGTAGGTCAACGGGAAGTACAATATAACAGTTGATAAATTAAAGATTGTGGTTGTACACATTCATTATGTATGGAAACGGCTACAAATATAATTTTATTTCTATGACAACATACCCTTAAATTTTCCTTTTTTTTCGGTTTTTTCGTTGTATGTTGTGTTCAAGCAGTTTTAAAAAGTTATGTTATAAAGTAGTAGCAAATATAACTTTAGGTCTATGGAAAATGCCCCATAGGTTTTGATTACGCGGTGAATTTCACACAAAATGTAGCAATAATAGTGCATAAATGCTTGTATCTTTTTATTGCATTGACTTAGAAGCAATTTTTTTCTGTACTCCAAGGGATTCCGTAGATTTGGACATTTAATATAATATAAATTTCAGCTTAATATCTCCACTTAAGATAACGTCTTTACATATGGACAGACTGTCAACAAAGTAATCCTAAAAGAATAAAAATTTTCTTTTGATATACGGAACCCAAAAAAAATATCTGAAATACTCTCATAAAGAATGATATTTTTATTATTTATTGTTATTTTAATCGAACGCCGCTTACAATGAATTTTTTTTGACAAGCTAATAAAGACAAACTACTGATGCCACTAAATGCTCGTGAAAATTTGAAACACGAAAACGAATATATTGTCTTGTTCCAGTTTTACCCGCATACCCAGCTTTAAACTAAGTTACTATACCACCCGATATAGAGTGGTCAATGTCTGAGAAGAACCTTGATTTTTTTATATATTTTTAAAGTAAAATTTTCAAATGAGTTTAAATAAAAAAAAAACTTTTTTATTCGACGCATAATCTCGAATTTAGTTATAAAAAGCAGAGGTTATCTACCTACCCTGCTATATTTGATAAAGGCTGAAGATGGGAAACATACTATCCACACTATACAACATGTGTAATACACAACACTATAATTAACGAGGTAATTATTGCGGAATATAAAACCACAATACGCCTATTTAATTACTTAATTCCTATCACTAGTGGAAAGCATCAACATGTTTTCGTATATTTCTAGCAAACTTGAAAATCCAGACTTTCCTCTTTTAGGACCTAATTTAAATGCCCTAAAATTCTGGGGATTACTATTACCAGATAATCGTCCTAAAAGATTTCTTTACATATTTTTACATTTCACAGTAATTGTTTTTACAGCAACCGAATATGCTGAGATTTGGTTTGTTAAATATGATATGAATTTAACACTGACGAACTTAAAAATAACGCTTTTGGCGACAGTGAGTGTAAGCAAAGTGACCAGTTTTTTGATTCGGCAGAAACATTGGAAAGATATAATCGATTATGTTAACAGAGCTGATAAGGTTCAGAGAGGAGATTCAGATGTTAAGGCCACAATTATCAATAAATATACCAGCTACAGTAGAAAAATTACCTATTTTTACTGGATTCTTATGTATACAACGGTAATAATAGTCATGAGTCAACCAATTTTCAAGTACATACTATCTGAAAATTATAGAAATAACATAAAGAATGGTACAGAAGATTATGCCCAAGTTGTCAGTTCTTGGGTGCCATTTGATAAAAATTCTCCGATTGGGCATATTTTTGCTTGCATATATCAAAGCTACGCTGCTATTTACGGGGGTGGTTGGATCACCTCGTTCGATACAAACGCAATAGCGATTATGGTTTTTTTCAAAGGTGAACTGGAAATGTTGAAAATTGATAGCAGCAATGTCTGCAGATCAGAAAACTTGGTTGAAGATAGACAGGGATTTTATGATAAATTTAAAAATTGTCACAACAGGCACGTAGAATTGATAAAGTAAGTATTTTTGAACATTTTGTTCTTAATTATGGTAATTTGATTTCCCTATTTTATAACTTGATTGGGTAGACTATACGTTGTGAAAAAAGTTTAGCTAATTTAATTATAAACTGTTTCAAATAGTAAAAACGTCTAGAAATACTTTAGATATATATTTAAACAACAAGCGGCAATATTTTATTTGATTTTAATTTTCATATTTGACATTTGTAAAATATATTCCTACTACTGTACTAGTGTTAAGACACTCCGTTCCCCACTTTCTGCCGAATTCTGGAGGCATTGCGTGTTGAGTGGCAGAACTCAACGCCGCGCTTAGCTTCGATATCAGAGCGAAGAAATGGAAATATAAATTTAAGTAAATATTTCATCTCCGCGAGTGGGGATGGAACCCACAACCAGTCGGTTTTACAGTCACAATTCGTGCCGCTGTGACACGACTGGCCTCAATTGATTTATTTGTTTATTCTATAACTATTTTTCGAATTATTTTCAAACTCACTACTACCGCTTTCAACCAAGCATATAACATGTCGAGCACCATAGTACAAAGCATATGAAGAACTATAAATATATCCGACTAAAATATCAAGAGCTCAGCTTATTAGCTAAGCGAGTAAAACTTATACAAACATGTTTAAAATTCCCAGAAGATACTAAATTTTTAATCTTATATAAATAGATGTCAAAGTCCTGTATATACAGACGTAAACTTACTCAAAGTAAACTAATTCAATTAAATATACACCTAAGCACTGATATTTTAACTAAAATGGCTTAATTTTACAGAATTTTATAAATAAATACGGATTTTAAGTTTGCAGTGCGAATTACACTTAGTAGTTTTACTTTTTTTTTTATGGAAAAGGACAAGGCAAACGTGCGTTGCCGGCCTTTAAAGTGGAGATAGACGCGCTTTTTGAAGGTACCCATGTCATATCGACCTGGAAACCTGGTAGGCCATTCCACAGTTCAGTGGCGCGTGGAAGGAAGTTCATACGAAACCGCACAGTAGTGGATTGCCACGTATCCAGGTGGTGTGGATGATTTTTTAGTTTATGGCGTACTGTGCGGTTAGAAAATTCGGCGGCAGGTAAGTCAAACAGTTCTTCAGAACACTCCTCATGATAAATGCGATAGAGAACGCACAGCGAGGAGACGTCTCTATGCAAAGCAAACGTATTAAGCCTTTCACAGATTACTGGGTCCCCAATGATTCGAATGGTTCTACGTTGTATGCGATCAAATGGTTCAAGCTGATACTGGGGTGCACCAGCCCAGAGATGAGAACAGTACTCCATATGAAGCCGAACCTGGGCCCTATATAGGGCCAAACGGCGTTTTGGCGTGAAGTACCGTCTCGCTCTGTTGATGACCCCCAGTTTCTTCGAGGCCAACTTGGCCTTGCTTTCCAGATGATCGCGATACTATGTGATATTTTGTGGTTAACGCGCAAAATTGTGTCTTCTTGTGTATAAAAAATTATTTAATATACTTTTAAAATACGTTTTTTAGAATAGAACAAGTAAGATACATTTAGATTAGAGAAATATTAATCAAATCAACCGTATACAATTAACCCCGTTTTCGATGCCTGGCGAGAGGATTGTTCATTTACATCGATATCTGTTAGAGGCAATCATCCCTCGACACCACGCAACATGGCGACTTGGTACGTTTTTATTTTCGTAGAGTTACATAGGTAAACGCCATTGCCCCTTCTGATATATAAATACGACTACATCAACCAAAAAAAATTAAGAACAAGTATGACAAATATTTAAAATCGGTTAAATTTTTAAAAGCCGCCAGAAATATTCTGTGTGTGGACACTCAATACCTCAAAAATTATTGAATCAATCTTGATGAAATTGAGACTATTCTCTATTTTATAATATATGCCGTCTGCTTACCCTGCTATTGCTGCGGGATACAGCGTGAAGCTAAAACAATATTAATATTGTCTAATTGCAAGACACCTCGTGTGAATACCCTCCGTTTCTACTTTCCGTTGAATTTTCGAGTCATCGCACATTGAGCGGAACCCAACGCCGTGGTTTGTCTTGTAACCAGACTGCTAATCGAACCTACCTGACGTATACTCCGTTACGTATACAGTTATGCAACTGCGTACATTATATCAAGGACTTTTATTAAAAATTATTATAAATTTACATGTGCCAAAGAAAAGTATTTTACCTAAGTACTCTATTAACACTTAACATAATAGAATCATTTGTATATACTTATAAAACAAACAAGTTATAATTTGAATACTAAGTTCGATTGAAATTTCACACCCGACTGTAATTATTTAAATAATTATAAAATAAATTGAATTGAATAATGTATCAAATAATATTGTTTCTGAAAAGACTAATTTTGTTAGGTGATGGGAAAAGGTTTTAAATTGGATATATTATAGGTAGATTTAAAAGGTTTCTCTTATTTTAAGTGCGTCGGTATATATATTATATTTATAATTTTTTAGAGGCCGTTTGTGGCGCAGCGGCACGAGGTGTGACTGCAAAACCGACTGGTTGTGGGTTCGATCCCCACTCGAGGAGATGAAATATTTACTTAAATTTATATTTCCATTTCTTCGCTCTGGTGTCGAGGTTAAGCGCGGCGTTGAGTTCTGCCACTCAACAGGCAATGCCTCCAGAATTCGGCAGAAAGTGGGGAACGGAGTGTCTTAACACTAGGTTCCCTCTGCCTACCCTGCTGTGTGCGGGATACAGCGTGAAGCTAATTTATTTTTTAATTTTTTCAGCTTCATGCTGTATCCCGCATATAGCGGGGTAGCCAGAGAAAACCTAGTGTTAATACACTCCATTCCCCACTTTTCATCAAATTTTTGAGTCATTGCATGTTATAATCTACAGATATTACAGATTATTTATTAAAAAATCTGCAATACCTGTGCATAATATAAAAAAATATCTTGGACCAGAAGTCATTGTGGTGTGAAAATAAAATATATTATTATATATATTATATAGATGTAATGGTCACACTACATTCTACACTATTATTCGGAGTTAGTCATATGCAGTGTGAATAATTTAAAAAATATGATGCAAAAATATTATTTTCACATCACTAATCGAAAATAACGCTTATATATATAATACAATTTTGTTGAAGTAAATACAATTCCAGTTAACGATTTCTCAACATTATAACATAATGATATCGGATATAAATAAAAATAAAACATTAGTAAAACCAAAATATTTACTAGATCTAAATGTGACTTTACTGAAGATGTCAGGCTTATTGCCGATAAACGGTAAAATTCACATAAAACATACAATACTGCTTTACTTGACAGCGTTTTTTGTAGTCACTCAGTATATAGAAATATGTATAACCAGAACTGTCCTCAAATTGTTACGAAATATAAAGTATTCAATGCTCAGTTCAGTGATAGTGGTGAAGGCAACATCATTTTTGTTTTGGCAAAAAAATTGGATAAGCATAATAGATTTTGTGAATGAAGTTAATTTAGAGAGATATAAATCAGAAGACGCTATATCAATCAAAATCAGTGAGAACTTATTTAAACATTGCAAGTTTATAACAAAATTTTACTGTTATCTAACAATTTGTACAGTTGTAATGGTGATAATACATCCGGCTGCCGAATATTATCTAACTTATGCTGAAGATAAATCAGCATATCGAGAAGATTTTATTGATGATACAGACAAGTATATACTAATTGCCCCATCTTGGGTGCCATTTGATAGAAACAATCTAATAGTATATCTGGGACAATTTTCTTATCAAGCTTATGCAACTATACATACAGGAATATTTATGGCCACTTTTGATACCTGTGCAGTATGTATAATGGTATTTTTTCGTGGAGAATTTGAATTACTCAGGATAGATTGCCAAAATTTATTTGGTACTGTTGATGCTTCTGCCACTATGAAGAACGCGAGATTTCAAATTACTAAATGTCATAAACGATGTAATGATTTAATGAAGTAAGTATAAAATTTAATTAATGTGAAAAGTTTACATTCAGACGGTATGCCGCTTTAGTCATTTAGAATAAATATCGTTAATATGTCACCACGTCTTAGCTCAAAGACAAATCGCATCGTAGATTTCTGCCATTC
The DNA here is from genome assembly GCA_013403705.1 of Heliconius hermathena. NCBI lineage: Eukaryota > Metazoa > Arthropoda > Insecta > Lepidoptera > Nymphalidae > Heliconius > Heliconius hermathena. The sequence goes on from JAAIXJ010000069.1 coordinate 9,846, forward strand.
AATACGCCATGTGTCAATAACGGGTGATAATAATTGAATAGGGAATGGAGTGTCTTGACACTAGATTCTCCTTGCTTACAGTGCTAAAATAAATATATAAGTTTAAGTAAATATTTTCCTTATTTTCTTTTTTTTTTAATATTACCTACGTATAATTTAGAGGTAAACGCAAAAGTTGTGCTTTGAATTCGAGCGGAAAGTACAAAACGGAATAAAATAGATGGAACGGAATAAATAAAAAGTTAAACTAAAAAAAGTATAACTACATACATACATATATTATATAACTCATAGCACTGTAATTATATAAATTTCAGCATATAATTAAAATATTATAATGAATATGAAATTCAGTCGAAATTTCACATTGCGCTACTGCAATTATATAAGTCATTATAAATTGGTATCACATTAAATATATATTAATTAATATGTCTTATAGCAGGTAAAAGGTATTTGGTGATGGGAAATAAAATGAATTTTCATTCGATTTCTATATTTTGTGTAAATTTGTAAATTTGTTACATTAGAACGGAACATTATATAAAATTAAAAACTACAAAAAAACGAAAATTTCAATAAAAAACTGGGTAAGTTCGAGTTGAACTAGCTCACTGAGGCTTCCGTACTAATTTGAAGATTGTAGGTCAACAGGAATACAACTCATAAAAATTGATAAATCTCAGTTTGCAAACATATACACTTATTTCTTTTGAAATCGTGTACAAATATTATATAAGTTTGTATGCTTATCTATGAAATACCTATTAATTTTCACATTTCAGGTATTCCCTCTATTTGCTCTGTAAGTTTTCACTTTGTGCCAAATTTCATAACTTTTTCTGTCTCTATGAATAATCTCAATGCGCTACGAAAATATGTTAAATTTATAAAATTAACTTAAGTTGCAATGTACGTATGTAATGTTTTTACTAACATATCTATATAACGCACATTTTTGTACGTTTTGCCTTTAAAATTATCTATATTTATATTAGAATTACTTTCACGACACTATTTTCCATATAACTTATAAGTATTATATGATAGAACTGTATAAAAGCGAGTACCTACGTACTTGATAAATTACCATCATAAATATTCCTTCACATTAAAATGACGTCACTTATAACAAAATTTCATTCCGCTTTGGAAGATTCCAACTATCCACTAATTGGTCGTAATGTTAAATTACTAAAAATGTCATATCTATTACCAGAACAGCCTGAATATAGACCCACTGTAAGAGTGAAGGCAGGAATATTATTATCTTTTATGGTATTCTTTGCATTAACACAAACAACCGATACGTTTATAAACATATTAAATATAGTAAAATTTTTAAGAAATATGAAATATGTAATGATGAGCATAATGATTATTGCGAAAGTGATTTCTTACATGCTATGGCAAGATAGATGGGAGAGCATTATTCAATTTGTAAATGAAGTAACTGTGGATCGATTAAAAACTGATGATCAAATATCAATTAAAATTAACAAGAAAATGGTAAAATATTGTAAAATTATAATTTATATTTACATATATTTGACATCAGCTACTGTATTTTTGGTATTGATTCAACCAATATTAATATACTATCGAAGAATGTATTCATCGCTGGAGGATGATTTGGATAAATATATACCCATTACCGATACTTGGGTACCATTTGACGAAGACAATCTGATAGTGTACTTGTTCAGCATGCTACTTCAGATATATGCAACGGTTTACTGTTTAATATACATTGTGGCGTTTGACGCGAATGCTGTATCCACGATGGTTTTTTTTCGTGGCGAACTAGAATTGCTGCGAAGAGATTCTCAGATTTTATTCGGTACAAACAATTTGGTGAATGAAGAAACGGCTAGAGTAAATTTAAGTAAATGTCAAAAGCGGCACCAGGATTTGGTGAAGTAATTCAAATAGTATTTTTAAATTTATGTTTTATGAATAAATATAAAACGATTGAAATTTATATGTCCTTAATATAATAATATTTTCTGCTTATTTAAAAATAGTTTTTGTATAAGATGTTTTTATTAATTGGTGATATTGTTAATAAATTATTGTTATTTAATGTTATTATAAGAATAACAACCTTTAGTTGAGGTCAGTCATGGCGTAGGGGCACAAGCATACGAGTGTAAACGCGACAGGTTGTGGATTTGATTCTTATTTATATAGTTTTATAGTTCTGCCACAGAACACCTCAAAAAACCTTACCAAGTACACAAAATTTTCGTCTTGCACAAAGGAACTTTCCAATTATTATCATAGAAATCTGTTCGTTCTTCTTAACTCCAATTATGGGCCAAAGCGTAATGCTATAAATTCAGTTACCTTATAAATTATCAGACTTATCAAACAATTATAGAAGAATAATAATTTGTACATCCTATGCAAACATTAATTATTAATCATAACATAGCTAAAATATTTATTTTAATAGGGACTTAAACGTAGTTTCACCTGCTTAAAGTTTTTGTTATATTATTGCCAAATTATGCAAAATCTCTACATAATTTGTAATATATGTAATAATCTGATGTACATATAAGCTATACTATTTAAAAATTTTATCTTAATCCATTCAGTCATTTTGAGGCCAGTCGTGGCGCAGGGGCACAAAGTGTGGCTGTAAAACCGACTGGTTGTGGGCTCGATCCTCACTCAAGGAGATAAAATATTTACTTAAATTTATATTTCCATTTCTTTGCTCTGGTGTTGAGGACCAGCGCGGCGTTGAGTTCTCCCACTCAACACGCAATGCCTCCAGAATTCGGCAGAAAGTGGGGAATGGAGTGTCTTAACACTAGGTTAACTCTCCCTACCCTGCAGTGTGCGGGATACAGCGTGAAGGTGATTTGATTTTATTTATTCCATTCATTCGTTATTTGCGTGTAAATGGAACAAACATACTCGTCCAAAATGTCACATTTATGTATGTGCTATAGTCGAGACTGTCTGTGGCACACTGGATAACCGTCTTACTGTAAATGCAATGGTTGTGGATACAACATGTGCGGGATACAGCGTGAAGCTAAAAAATACCATTCCTTCGCCGTAGTAGACAAAGCGCGGCATAGAGTTACGCCACTTAACTCGCAATATTTTGAAAAATGGAGTGCCTTAACGCTACAAGTAAACGTGAAGCGATTAGTAGCTAGGTTTTTGTTTTAAAGTCCATACAATACTTTCATTATCATCTTGTTCCAGGTACGTCAAGTTATTCGATTCTTGTCTTTCACCGATTATGCTGCTATACGTGATCGTGTGCTCCGTTATGCTGTGTGCAACTGCTTATCAATTGACAGTATGTAATGTGACATTTTACTCATCTCCTCTTACCATTTTACGATAAAAGAAAAAAAGCTATAATATATAAAATAAGAAGCTATAAAAAAATTACAAATAATGGAACTACGTTGTTAGTAATTTTTTTTATACCTTCATCCTGTATCCCGCATTAAGCAGTGTAGACAGACACCTAGTGTTGAGACACTCCGTTTCCCACTTTCCGCCCAGTCTTTGAGACATTGCGTTTTAAAGTCGGGGGAATAAAAATAGATTAAATATAATCATTCTCTTGAGTGGGGGTCGAACTCACAATTTTCTCACTAGGTTCCCTCTCAGTAAAGAACGTGAAATTGTTTTTTTTATTCATTATTTCTTATAGCTGTTTTATTATTAATATTCAATATTTCGTAGGTAGAAACGAACGCAATGCAAAAGTTTATCACCGCTGAATATCTTATATTTGGAGTGTCACAATTGTTCATGTTTTGTTGGCACAGTAATGAAGTGCTTTACGTTGTAAGTATTTTTATTAATAAAATCAAAATAAATCAGCTTCACGCTGTAGGCAGAGGGACCCTAGTATTAAGACACGTCGTTCCCCACTTTCCGCCGAATTCTGGAGGTATTGCGTGTTGAGTGGCGGAACTCAACGCCGCGTTTTGCCCCGACACCAGAGCGAAGAAATGGAAATATAAATTTAAATAAATATTTCATCTCTTCGAGTGGAGATCGAGCCCACAACCAGTAGATTTTATAGTCACGCTTTGTGCCACTCCGCCACGACTGGCCTTTTATTAATACTTGTTGAAAAATATTTATAGAATTATGTACTTACTCTATTTATGTATTTTAGTAAATGTTGAGGCAATAACGGCACATTAGCCGTTAGACAAAGTCAAAATTAAATATTTATATTTTTTTGAACATCAAACCTCAAGTAATAGTTTGAGGTCAGTCGTAGCGCAAGGGGGTTGGCGTGTGACAGCAAACTCGACAGGTTATGAATTTGATTTCCACTTCTCTTTTCTTCTGTTATTTGTCTGTTATTCAAAAACTTTATCATTTTTGAATAACAGAAGAACTGGAGAATGTTTTTTAAACATTTTTAAAGTGTTAATCCACACTTAGGAAAAAAATACATAGTATAATAGTAGTAGAAGTATAAAAATTTGAACATGGCGGGATTCGAACCCGCACCTCCTGGAAACCGACCAGGCGCTCTGATCACTAAGCCATACGTTGAACGTACGACTAAATAAGAACTGGAGAAATTCCTACAAGAACGAAAAAAAACATAATGTTCCGTTCTATATCTTAAACTTCCTATATTTTTTGCAGAGTAAAGATTTATCTCTAGGCCCCTATGAAAGCATGTGGTGGACACGTAGCGTCTCCGAACAAAAGGATATAAGCATTCTTACAGATCAATTCAATAAGGAAATAGTATTTAGTGCCGGCCCTTTTACTAATATTACTGTTGCCACTTTTATTAGTGTAAGTTAATATAAATAAAAAAAATCAGCTTCACGCTGTATCCCGTACACAGGAGGGTAGGCAGAGGGAACCTAGTGTTAAGACACTCCGTTCCCCAAAAGTTAATAGTTTTATTAGATTCAAACTGTATCCTGCATATAGCATACCAGAGGGAGTGTAGTGTTAAAAACTCTGTTCCCCATTTTTCGCCCAATTTTACGGACATTGCGGGTTATTAAAAGTTTTAAGATAAAAATAAGCTTAATAGATTATTTTTATTTCAAAACTATCTTTTTTAACATTTGAGTTAATTATAATATTAAAATATATGGCAACCGTCGTAGCACAGCCCCACTGCGTACCAACGATGCGATTCCAACTCGAAGAAACTCTCTGTGGCACTCGCTCTGGTAAGAAGATAAACCGCGGCGTTGAGTTCCGGGACTCAACAAATTGAGCACAATTTGCGGAACAGTGTGTCTTAACATGCGGCTCCCTCCGCCTACTCTGCTTATATGCGGGATATAACATGAAAATTGAGTTTGAATGATTACGTATGGACGACTAACAAAACATAATAACAAATTCGAATTTATTTAATTATTTTATAACATAATTTTGCTTTCGACAAAATACTTGTATAAATATTAATTTAAATTAATTTCAGATTTTGAAAGGAGCGTACAGTTACTATACACTGTTGAGTCAGTCTGAAGAAGATTAATTTAAAGTGTAAACACTAACAATGCAACAGTATATTGCTTTTAGTGTAATTCAAATGGAAGCTTTATAGTGAATATCTAGAATAATTCAAATGTTCATTATATATATTTTAATGGTACACTTCGTCTTCGCCCATACATTGTTGGCCATTTCCCATTCCTGTAGCAATTTCGAGAAATCCTCTCTTAGTGCTCCCCCAAATTCCCCCTAACTCACCTATTAACCAAACTTCAATTTTCTAAGTTCCGCAGTTTCGTTTGTGGGTTGTCTGTTAGTCACTCAGTAACGGAAAAGTTTTATGAACATATATTTAAAGAATCGATTATAACTATTAATATAAAATTATATAGTGAACTTCAATGATATAAAAAATAAAAAAAAATAAAAAATATATTTTTTTGTCACAGCTACTGCTTTGGTACATAGTTTACTTTATTATGCACACAAGTAAAATACGTCTGCATAAATAGTACATTACTAATTTGTATCTATAAAGGAGAATCGTGGCGCAATGGCACAAGCGTGATACTGTAAACGCGCTGGTTGTGGGTTCGATTCCCACCCGGGGAATAAAATATTTAACATTTTAATTACCTCGCTATGGTAAGGAGGCAAAGTATGAAGTTGTGTTCCGCCACTCTACACGAAATGACTCAAGAATTTAGAAGAACGTGGAGAACGGAAGTATCGTAATGGAAACGAAGCGTCTTAACATTAGGTACTCAAGAAACAGTGAGATGGTAAAAAAAATCTTATAAAGGCTATCGTGGTCCAGTGGCGCAAGGCAGTGTTTGTAAACGCAACAGTTGTGGTTTCGATGAATGAACAAGGGAAAGCCCGGTGGTAAATTCCTCCACTTAACACGCAATGTCTCGATACACAATAGGTTCCGTCTGTCTATACTTTTATGCGGGAAAAAGCATGAAGCATTTTTTTATACAACAATATTCCATTTTAAACAGCTTGTCTCGATATATTATTATGTATATTGTAATGAAGCACTATCTACTTATAAGTACAACAAACAAGTACAAGATTTGATTAAAGTTATAGATAGCTTATGTTAGATAAAATATAATAAAAGTTTTATTGTGTATTTGTTTTTAAATCTACCCTTAGAGATATGTTATTTTTGGCAATGTCGACCTGATCTTAAAAAAAAATATAGGCAGAGAGAACCCACTATTAATATACTCCGTTTTCCAATCTCTGCCCGAATTTCGGTAAAGTGGCGGATTTCAACACCGTGCTTACTTACCAGAGAGAGGAAATAACAATAACATCAATATAGTAAGGGGCGGCATGTAACTGTAAACACGACGGTTATGGTTCGATTCCCACTTGGGAGAATGAAATTATTATCACGCAAAACTTCAAGAATTCGGCGGAAACTGGGGAACGAAAATGTTTAAATGGAAACGGAACCTATAACTAATACTTGAATTTACAGCCATATTTTAAAATTAAATATTGTTGACTTGTTATATTTACTGGTAATAATATGTCTTACTTATCTGTAATATTATGGCATATATAACTGCTATGTTGATAATTAAATTACCTTTATAAAATTCATTTTCTTTGAGATAATATACTACATTGGGCTGGAGCAGTGGCGAAGTTGGGGTATTTGCTACCTGGTGCAGCTTAGGACTTGATGCCCTTTAAAATGGTCAAAATAATTTCAGATTTCAAAACACAGTAGAATAGATATATATATATATATATATATATANCAAAACTATAATAACTATATATAAGTTATAACATTAGATTTTGGTAAAAATTATTGCAAACATTTAAAAAAGGACAGGAAAGGCGCTTTTTGACTAGCAAAGTCATTATTCACATTTTCAAAATCAATAGTATCCACTAGTTCATGTTCGATTGACATGAGAGCAAGATTGTATTTTTCATTTTCATTCTCTCATTTTTCTTGTACATTTCTTGATTCTTGATTGAAAAAAAAATAGAAGAATTGATCGTAGACTTTGATGCTCCTTTACTTTTAATGCCCGGTGCGACTGCACCGCTCGCACCTCCCCAGCTACGCTACTGGGCTGGAGCAGTGAAGGTGAGTGTTAGTGCGTTGTAAAGGGGCTCTGAAGCTTACACCTGCCTTCGCAAGTCTCAGGCACTCCGAGCCTAATAGTATAAGTATTAAATTAATAGAATTGCTGTAACTAAAATATTCCAAGAAAAGTACACCATTTTAATTCTGAAGATACTAAAATCCGACTTCAAACAATAAGCTAAAAAGCAAAAAATAAATTGACTTAACATAAAGTAAAACGTACTTTGATTTTGTAATTTTATAATTTAAAGTCTATGTCAAGCTAAAGCTACAACAATCTTATGTAATAAAGTGTTACATATGCTTCATATCAAATTACTAAAAAAGTACATAAAAATATATTCGCCCGAATTAGGAGCCTCTCCCTTTTTAGAAGTCGGTTGAAAATGAGAACATCCTTTTTTGAAGTTGCTTGAGTGGTTTTTTTTATAATAATGTTTTTCCTTGTCCAATTTTAAAATAATGTTTTTCCTTGTAATTATTACAGTATAATTATATTTTTTACTTAAAAAAACTAACTTATTCAATTTCAACCGAATCCCATAATCAAAACCAAACTTTCACCAAATTATCCTTGAAGTCCTTTCCAATAAAAAAAGAATCATCGGAATCGGTTGGCGTGATATTGAATTTTGTCGCGCACATACCTAATGCAAATTTATGACTTATGTGATTCTCTCACAGATATCATTGTCAGATATAGACCAAATTAAAATGGGACTAAACGGGAAGCACTAGCCTTCGAATACGAAAATAATAATCAAAACTGGTTCACCCAGTCAAAAGTTCTGAAGTAACAAACATAAAAAAATACAGTGGAATTGATAACCTCCTTTTCTTACAAAACTCGGTTAATAATGGTGTCAAATTATTTTAATTGTAATTGTCTTCTAGTCTAGAGTAGTGTTAATATAAGTTAGGACTTTGCTAGTAAAAGCGGTCACATTGTTAGACAAGTCATAACAATTATATTAAACTTATTATTATTCGTAACGACAGGGTTATACACTAATAAACTTAGATTCTCACATACTTGTATGTCTAAATTAATTATATTAAAAAAAAATCTACATGCAGTTTCACCCACGCGGCCAAATGGAATTAGTTTCATTCTTAGTTTTGACACATTCTAAGTGACCATGATAACTCTGACCTCAGGCCAGGGGGCTACATCGAAGTGATTAACGTGATGTACAATATAGCACAGGCCATATGTCTTATACAAACCATGGTGATGTGACATAAATCACCATGGTCTTTGTCATATCATGTCATGGGTATAGTCATCACCATCCATTCATTAAAAAAATGGAGTTTTTTTATTCGAATCAGTAGTTTCTGAGATGAGTGCGTTTAACCAAACAAATTCTCTAGTTTTATAATATAATATTAGTATACATGTCATGTATTCATTTTTAGCTTCATGCTGCATGTATCCCGCACTCAGCAGGGCCAGATAACCTAGTGTTAAGATATTCTGTTCCTCATTAGCCGCCGAATTCAAGTGGCATTGCGTGTTAAGTGGCGGAATTTATCGCTGCGCTTTGCCTCGTTACTAGAACGAAAAATAAAAATATTATACAGAGTGTTTTTGTCAGCACCACTTTAGATGAAACCACTATAAAAGCCTAATACAATTAAAAAAAATCTTTTTTCCCAAAAATAAAAAAGTGATATTATCAAACATAATAAATGACTTAATTATCGTTGTAAAATAAAGCGCCATTTGTCAAGAACTACTCACGCAGACATAAACCTATCAAAGGGAAACCGCCGCATATGCCTTTAGTAGTATTTTTGTAGTAGTATGTGTTTACGTTATTGGTATCTATGTGTAACTGCGTCTGATGAAATACAGGTATGTATAAACATCGTGAAATGAAAAAAAATCCTACCCCTAAATGTTGAGGTGTCTTGATTAATTTCTTTGGGCTTAAAATATTTTAACCTGTATGCTGTTCCCGTAAGAGGAGCGCTGACGCTTCCACCCTGTATATTTAATTTCCTCGAGTGAGGATCAAACCCACAACCTCACGCGTTTACAATCGTACTTTATTCCACTATGCCACGACTGACCTCATCATTAATAATAGATATCAAATAATTTCGTCAATGTGCGTTGTTATTGTTGTAGGAAATGCTTAATTTATTTTGAAAAGGCCTTCGTGGCATTGTGCTCTCACCTGTACATGCGTTAATAGAGAATAAATCTCTACGTTAATTTCCCCCACTCAACGGCCAATATTTCAAAATTTTGCTACAGTTGGAATACCTGCTGGAGATTTGAAAGTAAAAGATTGTGGTTTCTTTAAATACCAATGTATTTAAAACAATGAAGCGTAAGAATACGGAGTGATTTACTAATAGATACCTCTCAAAATATATAATAAGTAACTAGTTATAGCTCTTAACCACGTGAAGTAGGTAACGCAAAACCTAGTTTTTCTCGTTCTAGTATAAAATTTAGGAAATCCTCCCTGAGTAGTCCCCTATATTCCCCAATAACCCTTTATGCCAAATTTCAGCGATCCACGCCACTTAGTTATGGCCAGGCATTGTCTTTCGGTCACTTAGTGACGGAAGAGTTTTATAATTATAAAAAAAAAAGACAACCGAGGCCAGTCATGGCGCAGCGGCATAAAGCATGACTGTAAAACTGACTGGTTGTGGGTTCGATCCCCACTCGAGGAGATGAAATATTTACTTAAACTTATATTTCCATTTCTTCGCCCTGGTGTCGAGGCAAAGCGCGGCGTTGAGTTCTGCCACTCTGCCTCCAGAATTCAGCAGAAAGTGGGGAACGGAGTGTCTTAACACTAGGTTCCCTCTGCCTACCCTGCTGTGTTTTATAATTATGAAAGTATATAAATTATAAAAATAATACAGATTATGATATTTACTATTATAATTTCTTTAAAAAAAACTATTCATATTCAAGGAACATCTACACAAAATATTATAATAGTGCATAAAAAGTGTACTTTAAATCTAATATTTAATACAGAAATATTGAAATAGATAAGAATTGAAAAGAAATTCCTCTTCGTACTAATCTTCTTGGGATTGACTTAAGAGAGTATAATAACTGTAAGCTCCTTTCAAGATCTGGAAAATTATACACAATTATAAATCATATAATTTTAAATATTTAGTTTAATTATTAAGGTTAACACGGGGCGTCAGGGAAATGAATGAATTTAAATATTTTAATATTTTCATTTACCTGTTCCAGTAGATAAAGTGCAGCAATGAAATCCGCCACTCAACACGGAATGTCTTGGAAATTGGGCAGAAAGTGACTTAACAAAATAATTTATTCCCCCGAGTGGGGATCGAATCCACAACCATCGCGTGAGCCATCGTACCTGACGAGTGTAAAGTCAAGCGTGGTTCTACTATGTTGTATTTAGAGTATGCTACTTTAAAGTTGATGCCAATCTGGGTCTCTTTTTTTTCATTTTACTAGCTTTTGTTTGGAATGTTAAGTATTCAGTTGTAAGTTTATTTTAACTTACGTTAATAAAAGTTGTAACGGTGATACTGCTAAAAGGGCCAGCGCTGAATACTATTATTTTATCCAGTTGATTTGTTAAAACATGGATATTCTTCTGTTCGGACAAACTACGCATCCACCATATACTTTCATAAGGGCCTAACAAGAGATCTTTACTCTGAAATGTGTGAAATTTCTCTGATTATTTCTCTTACGCCTCATTTTTTTCAAGTGTGGGAAATAAGAACGATTTAAATATAATTATACTCCCAAGTTGGATTCGAACCCAAAAACGCGTTGGCTTACAGTCAGATGCTATGCCGCTGTTCCACAACAGCTTCAAATGTAATGAGTAAATAACGCGTAATAAAATGTGTAGGTTGATGAAAGTGGATGAGGTCAAAGAGGTATGCAGAGGCTGTAGCGCTTGAAGCTCCGCTCTCTCTTTGGAAACTCGATGAAAGAAAATACAAAGTGAAGCTTAAAATATATTTTTTCGATCTGCTTAACAAAAGGTAATTGAATTGTAGATTCTCTGATTTAAAGCCTTAGTTAAGTACTTTAATTTTTAGAAATTTTAGAAGGTATCGACAATATATTAACACGCGCTATATATATTGTATAAAATTTTACCGCCAGCAACACTCAAGTACTAAAATTTTCTCATTACCTTCTTATTATTTCACCGTCTTTCTCATACCAAAAATCACAAGACCACCAGCGGGTTAGGTTAAACTTTAAGACGAGCCTTCACACGATTTAAGAATACTTACAGTGTAATATGCTTCGTTACTATGCCAACAATATAAGAATAGTTGTGATACAGCGAAAATGAGGTATTCAGCTGTTATTATCTTTTGCAATGGTTCGTTTTCAATCTGTAATATATAATAATTTAGATTTGACTAAATGATTATTTATTTGGTTGTAGCATGGTTGCATTTTCTTCACTCTGGTAATGAGGCAAAGCGCAGCGTTGAGTTCCGCCACTCAACAATGAGCGTAGGAAAAGGGGGGGTAGGTTGGTTTGTGTCCACCTCAGAATATGGTGCCCGCCCCATTCACGTTGGCCGAAAAAATCATCTTCTTGACCTCGAGACGTACGAGTATCTTATCGGTCCATTGATTATAACAATCTATATATAATAAAAATACTTAAGAAAGTAGCATTACTAATGAAGTTAACCATATTTCAAGAAAAAATATTAAATGATATAAAAAAATAAATACGGTAAACAAAATTAAAATACTAAGCCTACAAAATAATAGAGATAATAGACAATTAATAAATAAAATAGATAGAAGATGTTACGGAACCACCACAAAACACAGTCCAAATAGTAAAACAAAAGAACTACTCTTTATTAAGGAAATAAATGAAGTGATGGAAAAAAATCCTAGAAAAATATTAGTAGGAGATCTTACATTTTTCTAGAATCTTTCAATAACCTCTCATCAACACATTAAAATCGACGACATTAACCAACAAATGACAAAACAAATCATGATTAACAACAGGTGAGAGTAAAATTTGTGGATATCTAACACTTTCTTTTGTAACATTTGCGTCAAGAGTCTATTGACAGCAACGAAAATCATATATATATTGTATACATTAGTAGTTACAAAAAAATCGAAAGAGTGAAATATATCTAAAGGTGGTAAAAACCATCAACACTACTTTATGCGCCATACTCTATTGAAATCTGTAATCATTTATAATATATACGTTCGTATATCTTAGTAATGTCATCAAAATATGCATATGGTAAAAATAAATTGAAAAACTATCGGTTATATAACACATTAGATACGATGATGTCGTTTGTGAGCTACAATCGACGAAACAGTACGGTACCTACCATACGTCATCATTACACATCAACTTTACATTAAATTACAGTAAATAGAGTATTAGTAATTAAATATTCCCCATCAATTATTTTATAATATTTCCAATTTTTTTATTGAAAACTTACTCATACTGAGGATATTGCACACCGTGCGAAGTGTGCCGTGTGCCTTCCGACTCAACTTACTCCAGGTTGAGTCGGAAAGCTGACTTTGATAATAAGCGCCAGGAGTAACTTCTGTGTTGATTCTACCAGAAGTTATTATTAGAAGACCTTTATTACAGAAGTACGTGGAGAGAGTGCAGTTCAAATGGGCATTAGTCTTGTAAGTAGTTGGTTAAGGCTAAATTAAACACTACATATATGTAAAGATGTTGAATAATAACTACTAAGCTATATGCGGTATCCGGAATACCGGAATTTAACTCGATCTAGCATCAAAAATATCAGTTTTGTTAAAATGGTCCTGCATTGCGATCCCTAAAAAAATATTTCGTACATTATGCATTAACTCAACGCTTCTAAAAGACTACTGGGCGCCAGGCCCTTGCTAGTAAAATATCTCTAGATACACCAATGTCTCGAATGTCTCACGAGAATTCAGCGGAAAATAGGGAAAGTGGGAATGGACTGCTAAGTGCAGGATACACCGTGAAGCTAAAAAATACATATTATTATATTAAGGGTAGTTTAAAAAATGAATCTTTTTTTGTTGTTAAATGAACATAATAAATATTGAACTCGTAACGATCACATGCAAAATTAAACATTGCTAACCCAACTATGAAAGATATGTCCCCATTCTTTCATCATAATCATCATCAGTAAAGTATATTTTTGTTAAATAAGATATCTAGGCTAGAATAGAAAAAAAACTGAAATTTCTACAAAAATTGATGATTTTTAAACACAAAACAAAGCGACTTCAAAGAAACTTAAAAGTATTAAATTTACTTAACATAAAGCAATACTACTTTGATTTTGTTAAAAAAAATTAAACAAAGATTTTATAATTTTAAAGTCAGTGTCAAGCTAATGCTACAACTACCTCACTACAATATCAAATTACTAAACCTTTTTGTTTTACTTGGACATATTGACAAGAACGTACATAAAAATTATTCAGGCGAATAGAGAACCTTTCCCTTTTTTAAAGGCGGTTAAAAATGAGAATATCTTCTTTTTTGAAGTTGATTAAAAAGAAATGTGACGATTGAGGAATCTCATTTCTGGTAAAAAGTTGTTACAATGTTTGTCCTTATAACTATTACAGTAAAAGTAGTTAGTTACACGTCATCAAATTATGATTTCCGAGAGCAAACACATGTTTTTTCACAAAAAATACTCAAATCCTCGTGACTGTGCCTATAAAATTTAAAGAATTCCCTCGATTTCTCCAAGATTCCATAATCAGATCTTGACATGTGACCTTTGACAAGTGGTCACTTGTAAGGTATACCCTTTCAAACAAAAAAAGAATTATCTAAATCGGTTCAGGTGTATTCGAATAATCGCTGAACATAGATTTAAAAAATAAGAAAGATTCCGATGAAGTCGGTTAAAAAGAAATTTGGTTCAAAACTACCACGTTGAATATATGATATGAGTATAAATTTATTTTAAATACTTACCATAAACTGATAAGCAGTCGCGCATAACATACATGAGCAGATGACAACGTATACTAACATAACTGATGAAAGGCAGGAATCAAACAGTTGACTGCATCTAAAAAGATACACGCACCAAATAGCAAATCTGGTAACAAAAATATGAAAAAAGATTATGATTATATTTTTTAATATATATCTATATATATAGAAAAAAAGATGAGAAATGGTATTAGAATCGCGAATTTTATCTAAAATAATGAATGTGTGATTTCGTCTCTCTCTTAACGAGGAGAGAGGGAAGACGGTATCAGGGCTAGGCCCTCTTGCCGTAGTATCAAACGGCGATCATGACTATGACCGCGGCGTTGGGGTGGAAGAATATTTCCGGAAGCCTCGGGTCAAGCTTGCGCAGGACTGGGAGGGGTGAAAGGGAATGGGGAAAGTCAAGTGGTGAATGAGCAGGGAGCTGAAGGGGCGGTCAGCCCAGCCAGGTGAGACCCTTGGTTGACCCAAGGGAGGCCCAGCTTAGGCGACCAGCGACCACGACAGCAGCTCATGAATCAGGTAGTAGGATGAGATCACGGGGTGTTGGAAGCGCGGCAGGATCTGGAGGGCGCGAATGCAATGGTGCAATGCCTCGGATGTGGGCATGGCGGGAGGCGTCGGCGCGGCGAAAAGCTAGGGTGGTCTGGCGTCTAATGTGGTCCTCCAGGCTCTCTACGCGGAGGTCTCTATGCAGGGTTGTATTCCTCACGCAGAAGGGAGCCTGGGCGACGAGTCTTAGAGCGATGTTTTGGACAATCTGGAGACTGGAGCGTTGACGCTGGTTCGTAAGAGCGTACCAAGCTGGCGCAGCATAGGTAAGTCGAGATCTGGCATACGTCTTGTAAAGTAGCAATTTAGTCTTGATAGGGAGGCGGGATCTGAATAGTGGTCGTAGTACGTGAAGAGCGAGCTTGGCAGAATTGGTGACTTTTCTCACCTGAGGAATCATAGAGAGCTTACGATCAATCACGACCCCCAGGTAAGTAACTTGCTTTTTCCAACTGACTGGCTCATTGTTGATAGTCAGCGGTGGGGGTGTTCTTCTAAATGGGCCAAACAAAATGGCCTGAGTCTTGGCGACATTTAGGTTGAGTCTCCATTTCGCCAGCCAGTCGGGTATTTGTTCCAGTGCACTCTGAAGCTTGCAGGCAGCACTCGCAGCGGTGAGGGATGTCGCGACTAGCGCTATGTCGTCAGCGTATAGCGCTAGGGTGGCACTGTTCGTAGAGGGGAAGTCATCGGTATAGATGGAGTAGAAGACCGGAGACAGCACACTCCCCTGAGGCACTCCGGCGGTGATAGGGTGGCTGCTAGAAATGACACTCTCCACCCTAACACAAAACGATCTTCCCTGTAGGAAGGCAGCGGCGAATTTTAATAGGTACAGGGGGAAATCGGCCTTGATCATCTTGTGTAACAGACCGGGATGCCAAACGCGGTCGAACGCGCAGGCGACGTCCAGGAAGACGGCCGAGGCGCCCTCCCTCTTGTTCACGGTGCTAGTAATCAGGTGTAGAATCCTTACGGCCTGAAGGGTGGTCGAGTGGTCGCCTCTGAAGCCAAACTGCTCGGTTCTGGGCTGAAATTGAGCCTGGATGAGGGGCAGCAGCAATTTCTCGAGCAGTTTGGAGGTAGCGCTGAGAAGAGTAATTGGCCGATACCCTTTCGCCTTCCTGGGATTCTTATGTTGTTTGGCAAACATCACCACCAAACCCTCCTTCCACGCCCGGGGAAAGTATCCCAGACGCAGAATGGCGTTGAAGAGCCTGGAGAGAGATGCGTAGGTCTTCACAGGCAGATGTCGGAGAGCCCCGTTCGTTACGCCATCACGACCCGGGGCCTTTCTAGGTTTCAGTTTCCCTGCAGCCTTCCTCACTGCTGAGGGGGAGAAAAAAGGAGCTGGTGGTAGAGGTAAGGTGGAGGCGCGCAGCACGTCGTCCACTTCTCGCTCCAACTGAGCATGCACTTCAGGACAGCAGGACGGGTTGGGAGTGAACTGACCCCTCAGATGGTTTGCAAAAATTTCGGCACGGTCCTCCGCCTTGTATCGAAGGGAACCGTCACTGCCATGATACAACGGCCCAACCGGTGCAGGCTTCTTAGATATCTGACGACAGAGTTTATATAGTGAAGCTTGATCGTCGCTGGCTTCGGCAATGCACGCATCCCAAGTAAGGGTGGCAGAAGTGTTAAGAGCTGCGCGAACGGACTCAACAAGACCATTAAGTCTGGTCTTGGTCGCGGGTTCCCTCGTCCTCTGCCACTCGGCACGGACTCTTCGCTTCTCCAGGATCAACTGGGAGACTTTGGCAGAAGTTTTGGGTAGTCTGCGAGGATGGAGGGGAGCGGTCGCACCGTCCATGGCTTCCTTGATGACATTAGTTAATTTCGCCTCCAGACGATCGATGCTGTCCGGAGTATCTAGTGGCTCGGACCTCACTGGTGTCGTTTCACATAAAGTAGCAGCGAACTTCTCCCAACAAATTATTCTCCCCGCTGGTGGTCTGCGCGTCACAACTGGGTGGCCCGTGATGACTGCGAGCACTGGAAGGTGGTCCGACCCAAAAGCGTCAGGCAGCACCTCCAGCGCCATCGCCATCGCACCCCTGTGCACTACCAAGTCAATGGTAGATGGGAGAAGAGCACGGTTGCGGTGGTAGTGGGTGGGCTCATCAGGCCCAGAAATCTCATACCGATGTCTGAAGGCATCCTCAAAAAGCTTCCGCCCAATGCTACAGGCACGGCGGTTTCCCCATGTTGGATGTTTAGCATTCCAGTCTCCCGCGAGTAGAGTCGGAGCTGATCTGTTGAGCGCTTCGCGCACCTCCCTGAGGTCTAGCAGAGAGTTGGATGGTCTGTAGGTGGCGAAGACGCATAGAGCCCTGTCGCCAAGGGAGATCTCTACACCGAGAGACTGGAAGGTCTGCGAGTTCAAAATTGGGAGCGGCTGGTACACAAGGTTCCTCCTAACAGCGACAAGAAGACCCCTGTGAGCATTGGTCTGAGGAGCGTCCAGACGAAGAACATGAAATCCTGGGATGTTAGCTGGATCAGATAGTCGAAGATGCGACTCGTTTATGAGAGCCACATCAATGTTTTGCTCTCGCAGAGTGTGTCGCAAGAGCAGGATTCTTGATTTGAGCCCGGCTGCATTCCAATAAATGATCCTGAGCTCCTTACCCATTGGAAAGCAGCCGGGTCATGCCTTCTAATACTGCCTTGACAGGGTCGCGACCTTCCCTCAAGGCAAGAAGGACGTCCTTAAGGGTGTCGAGAGCCCTGTCGATAGAGACAAATGTGCTCTGTTGGCACGCTGGAGTTCTTGGAGCGGCTAAGGTGGCAGAAGTAGGATGAGGATGAGGATGAGTGGAGGTGGTGGCGGGAGGCACAGACGATGATGCTTGTGCCGAAGAGGGGGGAACATCTTCTCTACGGGCCTTCTTCCCCTTCCCCCTCTTTTTCAGTCTAGCACCCCTTTCGGTCGGCGGGTTTGCTGGAGCCATCAGCGAGGAAGCCTGCGTCTCCACAACAACCATATTAGTGGCGACCGGAGCGACGGACTGGACGTTTGTTTTCGTGGGCCTGGACGCAGTGAAGGCGACAGTGCCGGCTCTCTTGTTTCTAATTTCTCGCCGAAATTGCGGACATCCAGAATGATTAGCAGGATGGGGCCCTCCACAGTTAGCGCATGTCGCAGGCTCCTCCAGAGGGCGCGGACAGTCCCGCGCGAAGTGCTCCTCCCCACACCTCACGCAGGCCATGCGTCTATGACAGCCGTGGCTGGAGTGTCGAAAGGCCTGGCACCGATGACATTGTGCCGGGCCACGCTTGCTGCGCCAAGATTCAATTGTAATGCCTGACATAAAAAGTAGCTCCGTGACACCAAAAATTCCGGGCACCAAATCCGGAGTATTAGTGAGGATGACGAAGAAAACACAACCGGGGCGCCCCATCCTCGCCCTAATTGGTTTTACATACTCCGCCTGATATCCTTTCTCTGCCAAGGCTTCTATAATTTCGTGGGGAGCCGTTGATGGTGGCAGTCCTCGAATGGCCACCTTCTTGCTCAGTTCTGAAGGCAACGCATACGAGAACCAAGACAGGCGCTGATATTTCTCCAAATCACAGAGATATCGCTGTATAACCCGGTATTCAAGTATGGAGCTCGGGGTAAAGCGAATACCTCCCCCCAGTGGACGCGCATTGGGAGCATGGCCCAGAAGATCTTTAAGTGCTCTAAAGTGAGTGGTCCACTGAGGGAAATCCTCCACAATGAGCGGTGGCAGTCTCGTTTTGGGAATCGACGGAGGTGGAGGAGCGGATACAGCAGAAGTGGATGCAGACTGGCTAGGTACAGTACTGTCGGTCATAAGAGCATCGGCGAAAGACCGACCAGCAGGATTCGGACAGGAAATAGGAGTCGCAGTGGTTGTGGATGTGGTGGCAGAAGGAAGAATGGTAGGCCCAGCGGGAGGTGCCGGAGCTAAATCCATATTCCTACGTAAGCGGGGATCACGGGATTGTGGCGGCAACGAGTCACCCTCAAACGTGACCTCCATGTTCTCGCTCGAACTGAGTTCGCGGCATTTATTGTTAAGAAACACGCTTATGTGCTCCATTAATGATTTGGAGAGGGCCCCACGTTGGCGGAGCTCCGCCACAGCCACCAAATCGGCATTCAATTGCGATTTTGCATTAAGCTCTGGGATATCGCAAACCACAGGTAGTGGCCGGGGAACCGTCGGGCCGAAGCCCGAGGTAGGAGTCAACCTCCCACTAGAAGGCGGGGAGGCAAAGGAATCCGAGAAGGTCTGGTTCGCAAGATCAGCGGTCGCTACATCTGAGTCCGGCAAAGCACGGAGAGCTCGGCATCTTGCGGTCTCAGGGGAATGCGGAGGGCGGGGAGAGAGGTTTCTCGAAGATCCCTGCTCGGTTTCAATCGACACAATGCGAGGGCGCGAGCGAGAGCGGTCTCGCCTCGCGCCACTTCGACCATTCATCGCAAAACACAAAAGTTCGGTTTAAGTTCGTAAGGAAACGTACCCGCACCGGCAGTCATCGGCTCGAAGAAAGCCGAAAAGATCGAAAGCAGCCGACGTCGGCGAGACGTCAGCGAACGCGACACGACGCTATCCGAGCGTAGACAATACCGAAAAAGGACTCGGGCCGGAAGTTAGAAACTAAATCGCGGGCAGGCCGATCCAAAAAATCTCTTATCTAAAATAGTGCTGTATTTAGGGGTTATATAATACACTGCCTGAAATTCGTTCTTTTTCGGATCTATAGACGACTTTAGTTGACACGCTATAGAATCGGATGCAATGGATCCTTTATACTTTGTAGCATGGCCCTTATAGTTTTAGATCATGTGAATGTGTCAAAATTTTAAGCATTTATTTAAATTAAAATCAACTACAAAAAAGGTTATTATTCGTACAAATATGAACAATACATACAAGCTAACGATAAATATTTTATTTACTGTTATCCTAATATTGGGATACCTCAAGGTTAATTTTTATCTTTTCTTTATCGTTTCAATGTTATGCTTATGATCTGTGAATTTATACTACTAATGATTTCTGGTCATTAGGGGTACTGCAAAATCTATAGAGCTAAATATTTATAATATGTGAAAAAGCAGATTACGCAGTCTGTAAATAAATCATAGTATTTACTACTGGGTAAATCGTTAGTAATTTAAATTTAAAATCATGGCCTACTGGGCTAGGAGAGTAATAAAGGTGCTTTAGATTAAGGTACATTTTCTTAGGAATACTATAGTATAATAACATAATTACAGAACCAAATCATTATGTCGCTTATGGCATTTGGCTAATTTAGCTTTAGCCTCTTCTTTTGACGCAGGCTCTTCGATAGTTCCAAATAAAATCTGACAGTCCCTTCGAAGCAATTCTAGTTCACAACAAACAAAAGTCATAACAGCAATAGCGTTAGTATCGTATGATGTTATCCAACCACCAGAGTAAATAAGTGGTAACATTTGAAAAATAATCATAATAATATATCCTGAAGACGTTCTTTTGTCTACTGGTAGCCAAGAATTCACTACTTCTAAGGGTTTTTCTTTACCGCTCTTTAATTTTTCTCTATATGACGATGACAGAGAAAATTGAACTGTCGGCTGTATAATCATCATGGCAATAGTACAATAAGTTAAATAAAAATACAAATACGTCACAATTCTGCTTTGAAAAGTATATTTTAGATAAATATCTTTCGATACTTTGTCCTTTGTAGTCTTTCTCTCTTCATCAACTTTTGTTATGAAATTTAGGATAAACTTCCAATCTTTCTGCCATAAAATACATGTACTCACTTTTGTAACGTTTACAGAAGCGAATATAGCATATTTAACATTACGCAAAATCATTATTATTTCTGACCGACTTGTGAAAAGTTCCATCCATTGGGTTACTATAAACATTAGTACACAAGTATGAAAAATAAAATACATTAATTTCAGTTTTTTGTTATTCTCCGGTAATAATAACCCAAATATTTTCAACAATTTTATATTTCGTCCCACAAATGGTTGATTTGGATCTTCTAGAAGATTGAACAGTTTCTGTATGAATGATTTCATGTTTTTTTTTTTTGTAGTTCTGCCGATACGAAATGAGCATGAAAATAGTGACATGGACTATATTTATACAGCTTTTATAATAGTGCGAACAAATTAAACATTCATGTTCAATAAGTATTTAATCGCTTAATATTAAACGTTTAAGACAATTAAATGTAATAAAGTTAATAAAATTTAAAAGTAAATAAAATTTTCAGATTAATTTTAAAGTTTTAGGTCCTTTTACAGCAATCCCTAACATTAATGTTAATGATAAAATGATAAAATTTTGTACGTGATCTATACTCAGAGGTAACAAATAGAAAAAAGGTTTTCTGGATAAGCCGTTTATTTATTTTTTCAAAAGTAAATCTTAAGGCCATCTTGGCGCTGGGTCACAGGCGTGCGACTATATGCGACGATTGTGTGTTCAATTCTACATGCCACATTCATCATGCTCTGGTAACAAAGTAAAGCTCAGCGTTGATTTTTCCTACTCACGAATGCCTTGAGAATTCGGCGGAAAGTGGGAAACGGAAGTGTCTTAATGGGATTGAATGAGAAATTTCTTCTGTCTAGGGAAGGCTCTGCGCAAGATACAGCGTAGAGCTAAACAAAATGTTATAGCTTTATGCTGTATCCCGAGCAGGGTAAGCAAAGGGAACCTAATCATAAGACACTTCGTAGTTCGTACCCAATCTTCCGATAAATTTTTGAGATATTATGGACTCAACACGTTGAGTCCATGAGTGTTCACAAAGCACGCTTTGTGAACACGTGAGTGAGAAAATGAAAATAGTTGAGTCAGTCGACTAGGAATCGAACAAAATAACCGTCGTGTCTACGGTCAGACACTGTGCCACTATGACACGACGGCCTCAATAAAATAATATACTATAGTAATGTAATTGTTAGTCAATGTTCAAAAGGCATACAATTTGAGAGAAAAACAAATGACAGTAATTTCATTTATGATTACTTTGAAACACTTTCATAATTTTATATGAACGTGAGAATCATCTTGTGTGGTATTAAGGTTAATTACATTATTTAATAGCTTTGTAGAAATGCTTATTGACGTCACTTTTTGCAGTTAAACTGTAAGGGCACCAGCGGTGGTTACAATTTTTTTTACAAATACACTTTTTTCTCTTAGTTCCGCAAGCTTTGTTTCATTTGGTGAATAAGTATATTAAACTCTTAGATATTGTAACTAATAGTTCAATATAGTACATTCTATATACGATGCTTTATAGCATTAGTATATGTGGTATAAATAAAAATATATATAGAGAACCATAAATTCTTAAAATATATTCTTAACTTCGTCGTCGTGGCGCAGTGGCAGTAGCGTGTGATTGTAAACGTGAAGGTTGCGGGTTTGATTCCCACTCGGCGAAATGAAATATTTAATATTTTTATTTCCACGCCTTGGTAACGAGGTTGGTTGTCGATGGGGAACGGAAGCGCTTGGAACTTGAAATTGGAACGGCATCTTAACTCTTGGTTCCTAGGTTCCCTCTGCCTGCCATGATATGTGCAGGATAGAGCGGAAACCACTTATAATACATATATTCTTAGCAAATAGTAACAAAATTGGGTAAACAATGAAAAAAGTTAAATAATTTAAATTGACTTTTACAATTCAGTTGTATCACATACGTGCAACACTTATAATTTATATGAAATAATTTCTAACAAATTTATGCTATTTTCGAACTAAATAGATATTAATTACTTAATGGTGAATTTGAAATTATATACGTTTATAAGTTGCAGCCCGCAACTTCATTTGCGAGGACTAAAATCCTTTTCTTTTATGATAATAAACGTCACAATATTTTTCAGTTTTACTTATCATTTGTTTCTTTTTTAATTATCAAAACAAAACCGACCGCGGTTGTGAGTTCGATTCCCATTAGGTATCAGAATGAGTTGTTTTAATTCCTGCTAACAAGACAAAGCGCGGCGTTGAGTTCTACCACTCAAGATACAATATCTCAAAATATCCGGATAAACCGGTAAGATACAAAAGTAAATATTTTATTCAAATGAATCTGACCATAGTCCTAGCACAAATGGAACACATTAAATTAAGTAAATAAGACAACCTAAGTTTATATTTCTTTATCAAAGTAGTTCATGATTCATGAAATCCTCCTTATTACACTCTTGAACCCGAAAAATACAAAACATCTTGGAAAGGCCCATTTTTACGGCATCTTTTTATATATTGTAATATAAAAATCTCGTATCGAGTTATGCCTTTGTTTATATACGTCCTTGGACTTTTTATAGAAGAGTGTACATGTAAAAATATAGAAGAGTTACAGTGACTCAGTCACTGAAAGTTGCTGGAGGTGGAAGGTTTGTTTCTTGTTGCCTGGGTGTATATAGAGAACAGAAATATTTGCTAAAAGGGCTTCGCTTCCAGTTTAAGTTTAATTTCGATGCGGCACAACAAATTAATATTATTAAAAATAATATTTGCGTATGGCTAGCGAAGTTGTTAGCGAGAATGGAGCGCCAAACGCTACGGTCTCTACATTCTTCTTTTTCGTTTTCTCTCTCTGGTAATAAGACAAAGCGTGGCGTTGGATTACGTACATCAATCAATGTCTTCATATCTGGAAAGTTAGGCAGAAAGACAAAAATGGAGTGTCTTAACACTAGATTCACTCTGCCTACCTTCCTATATGCGGAAAAAGCATGAAAAATATAATGTATATTATTGAATCACAAATGCAATATTCCATAAAATCGTGTTCTCACTTCGTGCAATATAGTATAATACAAACTACATATAGATATATACGTAAAATTATACGAACGTGGAGTTTACAACGAAATTAATATTTAGTTAACATGCAGCTCAACACTTTAGCTTCACCCTATTAACCATAGGTGTATGCAGTTGGTTTATATTCCGGCGCAAGTGTATAACAGTTGCCTGCAACATTGTCTTAACAACTATCTCCCACGGACTTACTATTGGAAATTGTGATGGTAGTTTTCTATCGATGCTATAGTAAGAATATTACTATTATACTATATAGTAAGACTATAATTGTATATGTATCTTTATCAATTACTTCAAACTGTGAGACTTGAAGTAATAAATTATTTACTTTTCCTTGTTTCGTAATAACAAACTTGTTTGGATAAGAAAATCATGGTATTGAGTGCCGCCGTTGAACACGCAATATCTCGAAAATTGAGCGGAAAGTAGGAAACGGACTATCTGTCGGACTGTCGGAATGTCTCTAGAGTGTATTAACACTAAGTCACCTATACTGCTACATGCGGAATACATTGTGAAACTAAAAATATTACAATTTTGACATGAGATTGAGATTTGAAATTCTAAAAGTACTTTTCTTTTGTATTATATGTATATAAATTAATTCTAGTAAATATCATTTGTGTATTAGAAACGTGCACGAAAGTAGCGCCATCTTGCAAATGCACATATTATAGAGGCCTATGTCAAATATAAATAGAAAATATAAAGAAAGAAAATAAATAATATTTTATATTATTTATTTTCTTTCTTTATATTTTTTAAAAAATAAATGATATAAAATATTATGTATTTTCTTCCTTTATATTTTCTATTTATTTTTTATAGAAAATAATAAAATAAAATATTAGAAAATAAATAATATAAAATATTATTTATTTTCTTTCTTTATTATCTGTGTATACCAAATAATACTAAAAATGTTAAGTCAGCTTTAATTTTAATAAAAAAAGTAGAAAGTGGTCTTTAATTGAAACTGTGTTTTGTCATAATTAATTGTCAAAATAAAATGCAGAAACAGATTCACAATATTTTTATTGATGAAATACTAGCAAATACTAGCTCTCGCTCTCTTTCTCTTTTTATTTATGAAAATTGAAAAAAAAAATCTATATTTACTTGGGAGGGCAAAATCTGCCGCTAATTCAAGTGGGGTACGAAATAAAAGGGCTCTGGCTAATCTAAGCTTAAATTTCATTAACTTTCTGCTTTCGATATATTTTAGGGAATATCTTGGGAACATAGTTCGGATCCTTACATCCTTGTGCGTCTGATTTTCACTGCAATTTTTATTGGATACCATGGCGACAAAATAAAAAATAGTCTCCCAAATATTAAATACCTATTTCACTGTATTGGTTACAAAGCTCCAATACGCGTTCTCTAAACAGTTGTGATTCTTGGTAGGGGTATTGTTGATAGTTCTAATTAAAAGTTTGCGAATTCTACGCTTGTTTCTAAAACTTTGTTGCAGACACTGTTTTTTGGGCTTTATGCAACGAATACGTGTAAGCCTATATTTATGGAATAGTTGCCAATTATTGTGTTCATATGAATTGGTTTGAATATATCTGATGGAGACAGAATTTGATAATTTTATAACGTAAATATAATTAAGAAAATAATGTTAATTATATGATAGACGAAGGGTGAGGCACATAAGTGTGGCCCTGCGCCACAACTACTTCTAACTCGAGGAGAATAATAAATATTTTTATTTCCTCGCTCTGGTAACGAATCAAAGCGCGGCGTTGACTTCCGCCACTTTAAACATTACGTTTAAAGTGGCGGAAGTCAACGCCGCGCGTTTCAAGAATTCAGTGGAAATTCTTGAGGCATTATATTTTGAGTAGCGTACGGAAGTGCTTTGATGGGGGACAGAATGTCTCAACACTAGGTTTCCCCTGCCTATCCTCATTTATGCAGGATACAGCGTAAGTTTAAAAAAAAATATAAAAATCGCTCACACAAAACATTATTATATATACGACAGATGGATATAATATAATATATTAGTATTTTATGTTATAATTATGTTTGTTCCTTTGCTTCGTGAAGCCTTTAGAATATTTACAATTATATCGGTTAAACTGACAGGAAAACATTGTTTTATGCAAATCAACTAAAAGTTTAAAATTTCCCTCAACTTTGTTACTGTAGGGATGTTTATATTTTCTCATATGCAGGATTAAAACAGATGACTCATTTTATTTAAATTTTTTACTTATTTATATGGTTTACTGATTGATCAGTTTATATGCATAAAATTGATATTGAATTAACCATATCCAAAAATGATAGTTGTGGGTTTGTTCCACTCGGGGGAATTTTTTTTTTTCTTTTTAGCAAGACAAAGCACGGTGTTGAGTTCAAAAATGTCCCCGAGTGGAAATCGAGCCCACAACCGCCGCGTTAACAATCAGCCGCCTCTACTATTTTTTTTAAAAGGATCAGAATTTAAAATTAATGTTTATATAATGTTTGGTCAGCTTTAGATACAATAATTATCAATATCAACAGGTAAACTAATTATTGGATTGCGGTCAGATTCAACGCGCTTCCTAATGCGATTTCAAACATTTTCACACTACGACGGATTGCATACATCTAATTATAGATAGCGTTAAATATCAAAAGTTGACAAATAAAATTTATATGTATATATATTATGTGTATATATATATATATATATATATATATATATATATATATATATATATATATATATATATATATACATACATATATACATATATATATTATATGCATCACAGAAAAGTCATCTCGACCTGAAATTTAATCGCTCTTTTTCTAACTGACATGACAGGCCTTCTGCCTTAACCTACTCCGTTTTGCACTTCTACATCCTGAATAGTTCTACCATTTGCTCTCACGTCTTGCTATATCTTGGGGGTCCAAGATAAGATCATTATGATGAAAAAATATGTTTTATTCAAATAGACTTTTGTTTTTAAGGTACTTGTATGCCAATCTAAAGTAGCTCTCTACTATACATAAATAAAATATAATAATAATAATAATATATAAATTTTTACTTATTATAAAAATATTCTTTTCACTAAATCAAAGTCTATAATAATTTGTGAAAAAATAATGTCTAATGTCTGTAACAAGACAAAAGTTCTGTTATTTGAAAGAAATGTAAAAAGGACGACTTATGTTCAGTACAGATGGAAGCTAAGCTACGCAACACGTTTGGCCGTACACAATGCAGTGTTCGTACCGACGCTGTTATACGGCGACAAAACGTGTGTATTACAGAAAAAGAATGAAAGAAAGATGAATGCTGTGGAAATGTGATCTCTTCGTAGAATATGCGGAGTCAGCTTAGCTGATCGTAAATCGGATCTGATCTGCAATAAAGAGATACACAGGATGGCAGCTACCAGAGAGGATGTCACGGTGGGAATGAAAAAGAACGTGTTCTGTTGGTTTGGGCACGTCGAAGGAATGAGTGACGAAAGAATAGCATAAAATATTTATGATGGAAAAGTGAGTGGTAAGAGAGGTAGAGGGAAACCTCGGTTGACCTTCCGAAACAACCTTCCAGTATATTTGATAATATCAAATATACTAGAGGAAAGTCACGTAAAAAACATGATGACCCCCCGAAGGGCATGTATGAAAGGAGATGACATTGGATGAGGCGAAAGAGCTATGTAGAGACCGTGTTAACGTCGTTGTTCAGGGGATTGAATTACTCATTTCTTTCCTCTGCCTACCTGCTACATGAAAAAAAGTGTGAAGATGTTGTTCAAAATAAATATATTATATTAACACGAACAGTAGTATTAATAGCCACTCATAGAGGCCAGTCGTGGCGCAGGGGCACACAGTGTGACTGTAAAACCAACTGGTTGTGGGTTCGATGTCTACTCGAGGAGATTTATTTAAAATTATATTTCCATTTATTCTTTTTGGTGTCGAGGCAAAGCGCAGCGTTGAGCTCTGCCACTCAACATGCAATGCTTCCAGAATTCGGCGTGTCCTAACACTAGGTTCCCTCTGCTGTGTGCGAGATAAAACCTGAAGCTGATTTATTTGATTTTTTATTAATTTTTTATTTCATATTATTTACCAATTAATCATTATAAATGTAAAACTAGCTATAATTTTTTGTTTATTATAAATGAAATATAATATATATACATATATATATATATATATATAATNTATATATCTTTGTCCTTACTAATCTCTGGAACAGCTCTATGGATTTAATTGGACTAACGAACGGAAATAAAAGAAATATCTAAAAATATCTTTAAATTAAATTTCACAATTTTATATTACCTGCATAAGCCAAAAAAACATAATCTTTACTAATACAACGAAATCTAATAGAGGTAAAATTTACATTTGGACATACAAAAACAATATTATAATATTTTTGTCGAGGAAAGTTTTCGTTTGACTTTGGTACAGACAGATATTTTTTCGTCATATTTTCTTCTCTAACATTCATTTCAAAGGGTTTCGTTTTTTTTTAACGTGGAAATTGAACCATCTGTTCATTTTCATTGTCTTTGACACGACATTTTAGGTTTCCAAATAAGAGAAATCTACACATATGCCCAGTATGGCGCAGTAGTGCAGTGTCTGTTCGTAGATAGAAAAAAATCTTTTCCGTGCTTTCGTATTAAGACAAAATGCGCCGTTCATTTCCGCTATAACATTCAATGTCTCGTATTCGAGCAGTAAAAGGGAAAGGAATGTGTAGCCTTAGGTTATTTAAAAAATGATACATGGTAACTACCATACCAGTTAGGTAAAAATGTATATAATTTTTTAGATTTTTAAAATAATAAATGACCGGTATAATAAATGATCGTTTTATTTCTAAAAGAACTTATGAATTATTGCTTGTATTTACAATCACTCAAGAATATTTTACGAACGCAAATAATAAACATCGTTTTTAGATCGTTTTTAAATTTTCCCAATGCTTTCTATTAATATTAGCAATTCAATTTTTTTCCCATTTCGGAAGCAAGGAATAGTAGACTAAATAGGATAATTATATATTTGGAGTTGTATCCCCCGGACTAGTTAAGCAAAGAAGGTGATTGGATACTATCGATTTCTGCCACCAAATCGCTGTGTCCCGAATATAGCAAAGTGGCAGAGAGAATCTAGAGTTAGGACACTGTTCCCTACGCACCGCTAAAATTTCAAAATATTACCTTAATTGGCAGATTTAAACTCAAAATTGCTAATTATAATGATAAAGCGATCCCCACTCAGGAAATGAAATATTAAATATTTTCAGCCACTCAACACGCAATGCCTCTAAAATTTGGCGGAAAGTCTGAAACGGAAGTAGTCTTAATACGAACGGAGCGTATTAACACTAGGTTCCCTCTGCCTAAGGTACTGTATGTGCGAGTAATATTTATTTATTACGTTGTAGATAACAAGACTAGAAACTGACAATAAACGAAAATAACCAAACACTTTGTCTGGCCTTAAATAATGTTACAATTAAAAATAAACAAAGTATTACATTAAATTTAGAACCAAATTTATTACAATATAAAAACCCGACTAGCGAGTCGGGCACCCACTGAGGGTTCTGTACAAAAATTTCGGAAATTCAAGCTTATTTTAGACAGAGCCCTTACTTCTGATATCTTACTTGAAGTAGCGTTTTTATTACAAAATTTCTGAACTCTTTTAAAGCTATTATTTTTTTAAGATTTAACCACAAATATATAGTTTTAAGATTTTTAATATATAGCTTTAAGATTTTTTCTTAAATAAGTATCTACTATCTGCAGATGCTAACTGCCAAATTCATAATTTTAGGTTAACCGAAAGTACCTTTTTTTAAATTAATTTTGATTCTCTTAATGTCAAAATACTCATTTTATGCTATATTTTTTAAGTAAATGTAGAAATACGTTTTTTTAGGAAATCATGAGGCTGTAGATCTAGGTATATGGTATATTTCAACTCCATATCTCGAAGCATTCCTGAGATAAAGGCTCTTGACAGACAGACAGGCAAACAGACGGACGAACAACAAAGTGATCTTATGAGGATTCCTTTTTTCCTTAAAAGGTACGAAATACTACAAACTTGGGTATTGACTGCTAAGCGTAGTGTTCTATGTAAATAAAGTAATTAGGGTACAACTTATAAAAATTGATAAGCTTAAGATTAAGGGCGTCTGTACATATTTTACATGAAATGAATTATGATGAGTAATAAGTTTGTAGTTGTTTAATAAATGTTCGT
This sequence comes from Heliconius hermathena, assembly GCA_013403705.1. Lineage (NCBI taxonomy): Eukaryota > Metazoa > Arthropoda > Insecta > Lepidoptera > Nymphalidae > Heliconius > Heliconius hermathena. Next base: position 40,067 of record JAAIXJ010000069.1, read on the forward strand.
GTTTTTAGTTGTGTTGACTTAGAAGCGTAATTTTTCTGTGCTCTAAGAAGCTGTAGATCTAAATATTTAACATTTTGTTATATCTAAGGTACGGAATTCTAAAAATTATTACTAGTAGTAGAAAGGTCAGATTCTGACCGGAATCTTGAAAAGATCGCAAAAATATACAAAACAGTATGAAGTAACCGTCAAAGGATATTGAGAGGTGCAATTAACTCCGTCTCATTGGATAGTCGCCGATGGGGCAGAAAACACCAACCCTTGTTAACGTCAGCCCTTAAATTCGGGTAATCTATGTATTGACAACTGAAGCGGTAGGATTTTTCAGGATGTTTTAGCTGAATGAATTATAGAATTGAATTTGGATAAAGAATGTGTGCTAAAAATAAAGTTCTTTTGTAAGTTCAAAGTCAGTTTTGTTGTTTTTGTGTTGTAATGTAATTTTTCTTAAAAATTTAAAAGACAGGGAGCGGGATCCTAATCTTAAAATACTCCGTTTCCCCCCTTAACGCAGGCATTTTGAGATATTACATGTTAAGTGGTGGAAATTAATGTCGCGTTTCTTTTTATTACGAACGTGGAAATCTAAATAACTAATTCCCACGAGTGGAACCCATAAACATCGCATTTACAGTCCGACTCTATTTTGTGCCACGAAAAGAGAAGCTTTTTCCTTTCTAGTGTCTTTATTTGATCATTAAATGATACCTTCAATATTTGTAACACCGTTATATCTTAAGTATTGATTATATTTGTAAAGACATTTTCATTCTCTACTTTGGAAGAACCCAACGCGCTTTGCCTCGGTACTAGAGCGAGGATATTAAAATATTTAATATTTAATTTTCTCGAGTGGGAATTGAACCCACAACCTGTCGCGTTTACAGTCGTACTTTTGCGCCACGAATGGCCTCTGAATCTTTTGAAACTACTATATAATTTTCAATGTATGGATACTGTCTTTAAAATTATATAGTGTAGAACAGTAAAGTAATTTAGTGAATAAATATGTAATTATGTAGTTCAAGCAGGCGAAGCCGCGAGCAGGTAGGTAGTAAAAAGGCAATTCAATCAAAAAACAAAGCATTTTTACTGTTTTATCCTAAAATAAATAATAAGAAAAAATAATGACTGCTGGAAACGTGACAGATTCAACGAAACGAGTATAAGCTTGAGATTAATTTTACGGAGGCTCAATAAGCGAAAGTATAAAAGATTAATCCAATATCCGGTGACAATAATGAATTGCTGAAAAACAGTTTCATTTCATATTTTCAAATATATTATTTCCCGGATCACGCTGTACTCCGCATATGGCAGGGTAGGCAGAGGAAACATAGTGTTAAAACACTCCGTCCCCAACTTTCCGCCCAATTTTCAAGACCGTGTCGTATCTAAACGCCGCGTTGCGCCTCTTACCACAGCGTAGAAATAAAAATAATTCAATCCTCTGTATGGATATCGAACTTACAACTGTCGTGTGTTGTTAATAGTCAATGTCGTGCCTCTTGAAAAGATTGAATTTTCAAGATTTCCAAAATGTATTTAAGAATTTTAAATGAAACTTACTAAATTAGCATTTTTTATTTAGAGCTTCCTTTGCATTTACCCGCTTTTTCCTGCATGTCAAGGGGAAACCTATTTTTAAGATACACCTTTAGAGTGTTGAGCACTTCGTGTTCCAAAGTCTAACCCACAATATTCGCGTTTACTAAAACAACATCCCACTGCGCCACGACGACCTTAATTTTTACACTTTATATTTATTTTAATTCCACCAGAACACAGGTTCGAATACAGAGAATTTAATAGCAAGTAAAAGTTAATTCTCCTTCAATACTGTAAGTGAGGAAATTACAAAGCACGTAGTAGCAAGTTACTTTAAAAGTTTATCGCCGTTTTAACTCGGAAATAAAAGCTACTGTATTTTATTTAATTTTCTTTAGTTAAAGAATAAAATTCTATACTTTACTTACAAAACTATAAGTAATTCATTTAATATTCCTATATATACTACTTTACTTCCGAGTCACTCGCCCACCGAAGGTTTAGTGTCAGTTTTAAGATCGACAGAAAATTATAAAAGTGAACAAAATTAAGTTTGTGGACGTATTTACTTATTGTGTATGAAATGAAAAAAAAAATCTTATTTGTGGGATCACTGCAAGTATTATATAAGTTTTGATAATGCGGCGTATTTCGTACAAAATTTCGATTGTGTTGACTTACGATCTTCATATTTTATGTATTTCAAGAGACCATTGATCTGAATATTTAATATAAACTTCAGATTGATATCTCAACTCGATCTCGAGATAAACGTTCTTGACAAAAGAACAGACGGACCACAAAGTGATTCTAATAGGGTTCCGTTTTTATCTTTTGAAATACAGAACCCTAAAAATATGTTTTTTACAAGCTTTTATTTGACTTGCCGTGTTAGGATATGTGTTGTGTATATGAAATCTTCCTCAATTTAACCCACTTCCGAGTGTCCGATTGAGCTGAAATTTAGATTAAAATTTCAATTTTGATGACAATGAACCTTCATATTATAATCAATTATAATAAACACTATAAAATGGCGTATTACTAATTTTTGCACAAACCATCTAATATGCGAATCAAATGACCCTTGATTTGTAAAATACAACACTCAAGACGGAGTACCCTATACGTTTTGATTACGTGATAGGTTTCATATAAAATGCAGCAAAATGATGCAAGAAGGCTTATAGCATCTAATTATGAGACTTAAAAAGATTTTTTGAGCTGTTACGGACTATAGATTTCATATTTGATATTAATTTTAGCATAGAAAGCTGGCTGCGGGGGTTTATGAGAAAAATGATCTTATATAGACGTATATAGACGAACAGACGGGCAAATAGACAGACAGATGTCAAAGCTAGAAAGGTTTTGTTTATTTCCTTTGGGATACAAATCCCCAAGACAGAAAATCTTTAAATAATAACATTTTTTTTTTAAATTTCTATCACTTACATGGTGCCTCATATTCTCTTTCGTAATCATTCTTCATTTGTTTAATGATGATAAAATGAAATTTTCCAATTTTAATTTAAAATTCGGTTCCACAATTTTTTTTTAACAGAAACATGTATTTCCATTAAAACATTGCCTATTTATGTACCTACCTGTTTCAACCACTTTCGTAAGTAAATCCTAATAACGTATATCCAAACCACGCTATGAAAGCCTCATTAATTACAGCTATCGGCATTCGTATAATGATGACAAATGTCATATTAATTTGTCCTTACATATATATGAGCTTATACTACGCTTTGTAATGTTTCTTTGCACATTACGGTTGTGAGTTCGATTTTTGTCCGGTAAATGCAAATGTTTATCTTTTTAACCAAATTCTGTTAGAAATGGAGGTTATATTTTTTTTGTTTGTTACCTCAGAACTTTCGACTAGGTGAACCGATTTTGATGATTTTTTTTATTTGAAAGTCAGTACATTTCGTGTTGTCTCATTTTATTTAATTTATCTTAAAGTTATTAGGTATGTGTGCGACAAATGGACGAATAACTCAATGTCACGTCAACCGATTCCGATGATTGTTTGTTTATTGGAAAGAGTACACTTCAAGGATAGTTTGGGGGAAATTTTGGTTAGGTTCAGATCTGGTTGAAATTGAAGAAGTCGGTTCTTTTTTTGTTTAAAAATTATAATTATAAAAATATTAGACACTGCCCAAAAAAGCAGCCTCACGCTATATCCCACAAACAGCAGTATAGAGCGAATCCACACCATTCCCTACTTTCTGCCCAATTTTGATTACATTGAGTAACGTGTGGCAGAACTATTACACCGCGCTTTATATTGCGATCAGAATCGGAAATTGAAAATAATTAATTCCCCCGATTGGTATTCAAACTTACAATAGCCGTGTTATTCAATCACCCGGCACGTGTCTGCGCCACGGCAGCAAATAAAATATTTGTCAAATTTAATCTATCCGTATGTCACGACAAAAATGGTCGTATCTCCAAAAATTCGCTTATAAAATCCTCCAATATACGTTTTTCGTAGCTATTTCTGTCACTTCGTGCCGATCACTTACCCTTTGTAGTACTATAATACTTTAAGCGTAGCAATCTGATGAATTGCTACTAAAAATTCAATTGAAAAACCTTTAAAAAATCGCGTAAATACTCGTATATATTTTTTGGTATATTTATTTATGATGTGTTTATTTAGCTGCTATAAAGATGTCTCAAAAAGCTTAGGAACGCAGTATTTTTTGTATTGAAAGTAGTCAGTTTTTGCTGCATATTGTATGAAATTTGCAGCGTAATCAAAATCCAAAAGCAAAAACTATGCACAAATGTTCGATTATATTTTGATTATATTGATTTAGAAGCCTTTTTTTCTGTACTCCAAGAGTCCTCAAATTACTATCAAATATTCAAATCTGTGGTAAATTTGAATATTTGATATTAATTTGAGGTTGATACCTCAATCTCGAGGTAAATGATCTTGACAGACGGTCAGACCGATGATCCTATATATAACGGTTCCGTTTTGTTCCCTTTGAGCTACGGAACCCTAAAAATAACTAAATTTGCATAAGCCCACATATAGGCTTTCTATATGTGGGCTTATGCATTGCTTTCTATATAGATGTTTGATAAACACTTTTCAACTAAGCTACGGATCTCATCAGTTCTGCCTAATTTTTGACACGTTACGTGTTGAGAACGGAACTCAACACCGCGTTTTATCTACCAAAGCAGTGAAATGAAAATAATTTATTTATTTATTCAGATTCACCAGAATACATACACAATTTTACAATATTTGTTGTTTTAATATTTCTTATCACTTTATGCATTATACCTTTTAAGGTGATTACCGCTTGCAACAGTGGAGATTAATATGCAAAAGTTTTTATATTATATTAATTATTGACAAAAATATACATAAAGTTTAATTACAGAAATTAAAAAGAGCAGGTTACTATATTTATAATTTTGCTTAAAAAAAACATTAAGGTGTTTAATTGTTGCGTTTCTGCGAAATCTAAGCAAAGAGTCTGTAAATGGATCTAAAGCGCATTCCTCGTTTAAGATTATACAAAAGCGAGACATTTACCTATAGATTCGAAAATCACTTCGACAAATAGAATTACTTTTTCAAGTTGGAATTAGACCCACAACCTACGCGCCGCAGTGCCATTGCGCCATGATGGCCACACATACGTACAAATATGAAGCGTAAAAAACAAAAGCTGACAGTATAAAAAATGTTAAACCATATTTAAGGTTTTACAACGCGGTGTTTGGAGCGAGGCCAGGCTATGGAAGATTTATGTGTACTCGTTATTCACCACAACTTTGTCTAGTATTTTTTCGTTTTAAAGGTTTTTTTTGGTAATTCATTCTTTTTAATGAGTTAAGTGTTATTTAATTGCTGTAAAAAGTGTTAGGTGCTGTACTGTAAAAGTATTTAAATTATTTTTAAAGTAACTTTAGCTGGACCATGCCACGCCAACGCACGGTCGAGCCTTGCATAATAATTAACCTGGGAACCTAGTGTTAAGACAATTTAGTTCCCCAACAGATACATTCAACATTTGTGAATTCAATTCAAACTTGGCGGATGCACTTTTTTCATTTCCTTGTACAGGTACAAAGACGAAGCGCGGCATTGACTTCTACCACTCTACTAGCAATCTCCCATTGAAAGGAAGAGAAAGAATAAAGCTAAATGAAAGCCTTTTTTTTATAATATATATACATATAACATTTTCTCACAGTTTTAGAGACAATTAAAATGTGGAGACAATTTTTACTAAGAAATTTCTTAGCGATTGTCTTAAGAATGTTTTCTTTACATTCCTTTATCCTTAGCTGTGTACTGTGACCATGGTTGGTTATGTAATTTTGGTACAAAAAAAATATTGAGAACCTTACATATTTTTTTCTAGCTTCATGCTGCATATCGTAATTGATAAAAAACGAAATTTCATGATGGTAAAAAACCACCGATATTTTGAGATTTATAATTCTCCAATGTAAGTTGACCTCAGATCCACAGAACCAATCATTTTAAAAACGGTTCAGTTTAGAATAGAATGGACACGCTGTTAGAATCAATTCACGGAAACTGCAAATCTGCAAATGATAATCTAAGCTCTACTTTGAGTTACTTATCGTAAAGTCGTGTGATTATAACCCTTACGCGAACCCCAAGCTCAAACGCCTGAGAAGAGTCTTATTAGACTCAGATAACTACATTACAATTGCTAATGTTTTGTATGTAGGTAGAAAAACAGTACACATATACGACACAAATACACACACAGACACACACATTACACATTTTATTAATCGACGAAGTTCAGTTTATTTGACTATCATTTGACGGCTCGACCACATATTAGCGTGGCTTGCTTGGTCCAGTGGTTAGGGACCCGTTTGGTTCGCGTCCTCACGTCGCGGCTGGATTGCTTAGAATAGAGATCTTCCCAGTCCGATCGGCGACCGCAAGCCGAGCTTCGAGTCCTGCAGGCGGTAGCTTTGCCGCCGTGGATATCCTCTTAAGCAGCGAGAGCACACAATACAAAAAATAATAATAAATACTAGTAGGTATAATATATTATAAATCAAAAATACTAACGATGAAGATGACGGTACAGAGCCCATCGTGGCGCGGTGATTATAGCGTCTGAATATAACTGCGACAGTCGTGTATTGGATTTCCACTACGGAGTAAATTATTCTCATTTCTTTAATTTGGTGAGAAGATTACACGACGTTTAATTTCGCTTCTCAACACAGGGACAACACTCGAAAATAAAGAGGAGAATAGGTAACGGAGTGTAGTCTTATTACTAGATTCCATCAGCTTACCTTGCTATATGCGGAATGCGTGAAGTATAAAATAAATATACAAAGAATCACTTTCTCGTTAAGGACTAGTTGATAATATGAAACAATTATGCACAGATTCGGTATGAAGCTGTCAAATTATATTAAAATAGCGAGTAATATACATATATGTTATATTTTTATGTTAAACTAATAGCATGGTCACCCTACATTGTAACAACAGGACTTTGAGATAAACTTTGTATAAGACAATATAATTTTTATTTACAAGTGCTTGCTTCATTTTGAGTTAAAGTATCGCATTACATAAGCATTTTATCTAGAATGGATCTTTTGAAAAACTGTTACAGCTTAAAATATTTTATTATATAGGTACTGATTATAAACAAATTTTAAATACTTTTTTTAGCTTCACACTATATCCTGCATATAGCAAGGATGAACCTAAAAAATCTAATATTAAAACATTCCTTTCACATAAAGATACTTCCGTTCCACACTTTCCACTGAATTCTCGAAGACAATGCAATAATATATAAAATACAATAATAATAAAAATAAATAATAGTAAAGAATGCGGAATATAGCATGAAACTAAAATGATAAAAAAATAAAATATTTTTGTGTAACTTGTTAAAACCAACCCCACTGTCTCCTATATAATCAGCTTTACGCTGTATCCCGTACACTGTGGGGTAGGCAGAGGGAACCTTTGTCCATAGTGTAAAGACACTCCGTTCCCCATTTTCCGCCTAATTCTGAGGCGTTCCGTGTTGAATGGCGGAACGCCGCGCTTTGCCTTTACACCAGAGAAAAGAAATGAAATCATAAATTTAAATAAATATTTAGTGTCCTTGAACGGAGATCGAATCCACAACCATTCACGTTTACAATTACACACATGTGTCCCTGCGCCACGACTGGCCTCTCAAATAAGATATGATTATGATATATCATCATAGACTATAATATTGTCTAATCGCGGCTATTATGCTTGATTACGTCGATTTGATTGATTAAATTAGTTACTTCCGGGTCAATTGTATGTTATCTTATAATATACATAATATGTAGGTAAATAAGAGGACTTGAGATTTTCAGCAATGTTTCTCATGATAATCAAATCAGCCTATTTCAGTCCACTGCTGGACATAGGCCTGAATATTTGTTTTATTTTTTCAAATATAATTAATATTTAGCTCATGATAATACTTGTATTAAATTATTTTATAAATTGATACTGTCGTCGTGAGGTGTATGGCAGTTCTCCTAAAATTGTTATTTTTAACCAAAAATTANTTGTGAGTTAGATTCCCATTCAGAGAATATTGGAGATACTTTAATTTATTCACTTTAGTAGATAAAACGCAGCGTTGCATTCTGTCGCTTCACAGACCCTGTCTCGATAATTTGACGAAAAATGAGGAACTATGTGTATTTTCTTTTCAAACTTTTATATATGACCTTTCTAGAACTCTACGGCCGGTGTCATCGGCACTGTTTTCGAAGCTCTCCTTTTTTCTCCTTCTACCTGCCTTACCACTTAAGTCTTTCATCCTTTTCTTTCATCTAACGCGATTTAGTTAGCTTCATTCAATACTCCTCATTTACCAGGGTAGGCAGAGGAAACCCAGTATTGAGACACTCCGTTCCTCATTTTCCGCTGAATTTTTTTAGGCATTGCGTGTTTTGAGTGGAAGAGCTTAACGCCGCATTTTGTCTTGAACCAAAACGTGGAAATGAAAATAAATCATGTCCCCGAGAACAGTGAGAGCCACACAAGTACAAGCAACTATTGCGCTAACTATTAAATGCTGTGCCTCACTGAAAATTACTCATAACAAAAAAAATATTCTTACTTACTTATTCATAATAACAAAAAAAATCTAATACAATTTTGTGCTCAATTATGTTGAAAAATCACTTAATAAACAGTGGCTTCCTGAACAAAACAATAAGAAAACGAGCTTTGTCATCGTTAGCAGTTCGTGTAATACTTGTACTTGTAACAAATCGATACAAAGGAAAGTGAAATTTCCCCTCAAGATGCTCATTACCGTGTTGGCGTCACTCAGCGTTGAAACTTTTGAACACTCTAAAAGATCTCGTCAGATTTGGAATGCTTTAAATACGCTATTTAATATGGAAGTAGGTACCTAAGCTTCTTAATTGAAAAGTTTTGTTGCTTTAGAAAACTTTTCGTTAAAACTTTTGTTTATTTTTTTTTAATATTCTCTTAATTTTGTTTCATATTTTTGGTGTGATAATAAAGCGCTACGCGAGAAATAAAGGGAACCTAGTGTAGAGGCACTCTGTTCCCTATTCCCTAATTTTCGAGACATTGCATTTTGAGTAGCAGTACTCAACGCCACGATTTGTCTTGTTAAAAGAGAGTGTGAGAATAGAAGTTTATATAGAGCTTTAGGAATTTAGTTATAAGTAAATGAAATAGTAATTTAAGGTCATTGAAGTAAAAGAAGTTATGAAATTCATAAATTTATTATATTTATTAGTAAAAGGATAATACAACACGAAATTATAAGAAGAGAGGTTTATGATATTAACCATTTTATTATTTATACACTACATAACAAATATGGATAGGTTTCTATACTGTACAAATATTTATATTTACTAACGTTAATTTACAATTTATTTATTTATCTAGCAAATAACAACATATAATAACCTGATATTTGAAAAAAGTAACAGTTTGATACTTAACTTACCTTCTCGAACCCCACTATTTAAAGCTTTAGCCATAATCAAATGTCAATTGCCAATTACTATTGGCCTTAAATAAATATTATTTACAATAATAATTCTATACATATATTTCTTATTATTAAGATAGTCATCCTTTTTTAATAATTAAAAAAAAATCAGCTTCTAGTAGCTAGCAAGCTAGTTTAGTTTAATTAAAAATACCACCTAGATGGTCAGCTCAGCGAGGTGAGAACCTCGGTTTCCTGAGAGAGGCCCAGAATAAGCGACCAGCGACCGCGGTGACTGCTCAGGAATCGGATTCGGGGGAGGATAGAAAGTCTCCTTAGGTGCAGGTGTTCCGATACAACGCGCGGCGCGGCGGAACGCGTTGGATGCGTGTTGGCGGCTTTCTTGACTTGCACTATCATCGAAAGTATTTTGTCAATAACGACCTCCAGATAAGTCGCTCAGTTGATCCAGGGGCATGCTGGCCCTACGGGTTCAGTAGAGGATGTAATCGCCTGTATCTTGGCGACGTTAAGGGCGCGCTCCACTGCGCAAGCTAGTTCGGCAGGACGTCAAGAGCTCATTAGAGTTTTAATTGCGTGGTAGGGGTTCAAAGACTTCGAGAGCAGGGCCATATCGTCGACGTCGTAGAAAGTCAACATCGTATCCTGTTTTGTTGGGATTAGGGATGCCCGATATTAGAAAAACATCGATTGTCAACATCGAAGCTAAATCATCTATGTTCGATACATATATTCTTTTATTTATTTATTTAGGATCGTCAACAGAAGACACATTACAACATGGCCAAACACAGAAGACAAATTACATCGAGATCTATTTATAGACTAAATGTTTTTCCAATTAAAGACAATCACAGCATGTACTAAAAATAAAAAGTGGTATTAATAGCATTAACATTAAAGTATAATATTATAGTATTATAATAAAATAAAATTGATTATAGTAATTAAAAAAGGCTAACAATAAAAAGTAGAGTTTTAGAAAAATGTTAAACAAAAAATAAATGTCTTGATGAAGAAATCGGGAGAAAAACATCAATGTCAACCAACAACGATATTTTTTTGCACATATCGTCATCAATAAAGAAAAAAAACCGGACAAGCATGAGTCGGGCTCGCCCACCGAGGGTTCCGTACAAAAATTGGACGTCTCGAGCTTTTTCTGAAGTTCAAGCTTAACTTAGCCAGAGCCTTGCCTCACTTGAACTTAGTGGCTTTACAATCAAATTTTGCCCCACTCCTGTTTAAAGCTTTAAATAAAATAAATAAATCAGCTTCACGCTGTATCCCGCACACAGCAGGGTAGGCAGAGGGAACCTAGTGTTAAGACACTCCGTTCCCTACTTTCTGCCGAATTCTGGAGGCATTGCGTGTTGAGTGGCAGAACTCAACGCCGCGCTTAACCTCGACACCAGAGCGAAGAAATGGAAATATAAATTTAAGTAAATATTTCATCTCCTCGAGTGGGGATCGAACCCACAACCAGTCGGTTTTGCAGTCACACCTCGTGCCGCTGCGCCACGACTGGCCTCAATTTTTTAATTTTTTAGAATTTAATCACAAATGTATAGGTTTTAGATTTCTTCCTAAGCTAGTACTACCTGTAAATGCTAATTGCCAAATTTTGACAATTCTAGGTCAACCGAAAATATCTTATTAATTTTGATCCCTTTATTGTGTCAAAATACTTGTTTTTAGATATATAAACGGCCATATCTCTTTTTAAATAAATTAAGAAATACTTTTTTTTAGAAAATCATGGGGCCATAGATGTGAGTATATTGTTTGAATTTCAATTCGATATTTTCTATTTTGAGATAAAGGTTTTTGACAGACAGACTGACGGGCTACAAAGTGATATTATAAGGGTTCCTTTTTCCTCAAAAGGTACGAGTACGTTATCCGGTACAAGAAACCCTAACAACTACTACATAACACGACTTTTTAATTAAAACAAAAATCAAAAAGTTATTAAACATTTAAAAAATTAAGGAATAAAAACACATTATATGTCCCAATATTTTTTGTAATCGACTGTAAAAGTAACAATTTTGAAACCACGTGTACGGTAAAACATCGATATTTTAACTGTTAACATCGATGTTCATCGAAAATCGATTATCATCGGGCATCCCTAGTTGGGATGTCATCAATGCGTAGTCCGTAGAGGTAACAAAACGCTGCCCTGGAGAACTCCGGCAGCAAACATGAATTAATAAAGCTATTAGCCGACCTGATGTATCAACAATTAAGTATATTTTCTCTAACACTATTTGTAATTTCGAAATGGTGTAAAGAGAAAATTTTGCCTTCGTTTAACATAGAAAATTAATAAAGTATTTAATAGGATAAGGATTAATACCATTATGGACAAACATCCTCACAATTAAAATATATAATCAAATTACTATTTTAGACAGAAATATTCTTACTATACGTTATCCTTAAAAGATACGAATATATTGTCACTGAATTTTTATAGATTTTATTAAGAGGAACAATACTTCCGTACATTATTTTCATGTACTACTTACCATTAAAGCAGCGCATACACGGAAGTGTCTCAACGGGTAGGACTTTATACACATTTATCGTATTTATGTCAAATTACATAAGAATTTACATACATAAACCTTCCCTGAGAAATACTCTAATTAATGGTGAAAACTGCATCAAAATCCGTTGAGTAGTTTAGAAGAAGAAGACTTAGTAAGGCACAGACAGGAGGGTGACTTTATTTTGTAATATTATGGATAAACAAACATTTATTATAATGGAAATCGATAATCGCACGTTTATTTAAGTACCTATAGGATATATCCAACAAGGGTTTTTCAAATCTAATGAAGTTATTATAGTTACAATTATATGAATATATAGTAAAGATAGCATCATGTAACCTTCTTATGTGATCAGTTCTACACTCTCGGGCGTAATGAGAAAACTTTGTAAGCTCCTTTTTTTAGAGTAATCACAATATCTCTAGAAATTTGTGAATCCAATCTTATTTTCTGGTTAAGTTTTCTTATATTAAATGAAATATACATATAAAAGTTCTATTTTTTTTTTGGAATATGAGATCTAGTGTCAACACATTCCGGACCCCATTAAGACATTACATTCCCCACTTTCCGCCCAATTCTGTAGGCATTGCGTGGTGAGTGGTGGAACTCACCGCTGCGTTTTACCTCGTTACCAGCAAAGAAATGAAAATATAATAATAAATATTTCATTTCCCCTAGTGAGAGTTGAACCTTTAATATTTGTAAGATAGTATAAACACGTTTATTAATTAATACTGTATTTTTTATTTCTGCGAAATTAAAGATACAGTATTCGAATACACGTGTTTTAATAAGAACGGTTTTAAAAAATCATTCTTATTGAAAAGGGGCAAATATTTTTCAAAATTAATAAATACAACGAAATTAATATCTGCTACGATTATAAGAAATTGATATAAGATATATATATGTTATTAGCTATATCACGTATTACAAATACTAGAATTACTTTGATGTTTGTTTAGCTTCACGCTTTATCCCGCGTAGCAGAGCAAGCAGAGGGAGAAATATTATGTCTTGAGTGGCGGAACTTAATGCCGTTAACCAGAGCGAAGAAATGGAAAGAAATATAATAATTATCTCGAGTGAAAATCGTACCCACAACCATCGACCTTTCCGGGTTCAGACATGCAACAAGCAGTATCTCTAAATTGCGGAGAGTGGAGTGCCTTGCCACAAGGTTGCTTAAGTTAAGGCAATGAAACCAATCTTTTCAAATTACAAATTAATATCAGGTACACGCAAAGGCCTAACGACACTCGTTACCGTAGTCCGTGACAGACAAACTAAGCATTTCAACCAAAAGTAAATGAAGACCTTTAATTTTTCACTCGATCCCTTCTAATGAGTTGGACTTGGTTAAATCTTTATCTCCTGATGTCAAAAACATTTTTTAGCTCGTATTTTCATAATAAGTAGGGAAGACAAGAAAAGCTGAGTGTAAAGACACTCCGTTCTTCATTTTCCGTGGAAACTTAACATATAAGTGGATTACTACGCCGCACTTATTATAATTTTATCAACATGGGGAATTAAAAAAGCCCTTAAGTGGGGATCTAAGACAGTCGTGGCGCAGGGGCAGAAGCGTGCGATTGCAAGCGCGAACTCTGTGTATTTGATTCCACTCGAGTAATTAAAACATGTAATACTTTCATTTACTTGCTTTGGTAACAAGGCACGACGGAATGCCTCGATAATTCGGCGGAAAGTGAGAAACGGATGTATCTAAATGGAGAACATAGTGTCTTAAAATTATGTTCTCAATGTACCCTTTAACTACCTAGTGATGTGCGGGACGTGAAATTTAAAAAAATAATAGTAAAATTGTAACCTTTATATTGAACATTTATATCAATAATGCTCCAATACATGACATGACAACGCAAAGTTAATTAAGACGGAAAATCTAAACGTTTTAATTCTTATAAATAATGAATGTTCTCAGAAACGACTAATTACAAAGAAAACATGTTATTACAGTACTGAAATATAAATAATAAATATTTCGTTATTTAATAGTTTTTACATTGTAAATAGTTTGTTTGATTTTGATTTTTTTAGAAAATGTGGAAGAATTCTAAAAATATTAGTACATGTCAAAGAAAATCCGATCGAGGCGTAGTGGTACAGTATCTGACGAGGCGACAATTGTGGGTTCGATTTCATTCGATCCCAATCGCGAAAGGAATATTACTGCATATTCAATAGCGGAATCTAACATCTGTCCCACATTGGATATCGAATCGATTAAAGATTGAGATTGAAGATGCTTATCTTTCTTAATCTTAATAGCACAAAGATAATCTACAATCTAAAAATAAAAATAGAGTGGGAATAAAGGGTTTGTAAGTAATAGAAAATATTATTATTAATTCAGGACTGATTTACATAAAGTTTGATTACACTAAGTTAATATGCTCGCAGCGTTTTTAAACTTGACTACGAAACCTTTCAATTCAATTAGAGAACGGTAGGTATTTTATTCTACCTGACTGATATTTTAGTTATAGAAAACGTTATTTTATTTAATATTTAATAATTTTCATTAATATTTAAGTTATTTTTACATCTCTGTTTTGGTAGATAAATCGGTTGAGGCGTTGAGATCCGCACTTCAACACGCAATTATTTAGAATTCTGAAAGCCACTTTCCTCTATTTGAATAGAGTGTATTGATAAAGTAAGAAACTATAATGTCCTTGCTTACTCTGATAGGAAATAATGTATAACTATGAAAAAATGTCAAAGATCTATAAAAAGCCTTTATTTAAGAGATAGAACAAAACTTAAAGTTATGCAAATGGTCGTAAATTTCATTCCTACTCGAGAGAATTATAATGTTTAAATTATTTTCATTTTCCTTCTCTGGTAAAACAAAACACGGCGTGTAATTCCGCCACGCAACACGTAGTGTCAGGAAATTGGTCAAAATGTAGAATGGATTGCCTAGGTTCTACTAGGTTCTCCTATTCTATTTAATTTCCGACCCATGGAACAAGTTGTTTATACTATCCTGTAGATAGATGCTATATCTTGAATAATATTTGTCTTCAAACAGAGCACTTCTAATCTAAGGTAATATTATACGACGAGACCTCATTTACACTCAAATCTAAAAACGAGAAATCTACACTGAATAAATTTTATAAGATCGTGACTATATAATATTTATATTGTTGAAAAGTCTGTTTTATACAGGACTTTAAGTTAGTCTTATATTATATACAGGTTAGGTCATACAGTAAACAGCAGGATAGGTAGAAAAAACCTAGCGTTAAGCACTATCCAATTTTTGAGACATTTGCGTGGCGGATCTCAATGACAAGCTTTGTCTACCAAGACAAAAACCAGAGCCAGGAAATCAAAATAGTAAAACTCCCTCAAGTAAAAAGCACAACCACAACCGTTGCATTTAAGCAGCTGCACCACAACGGTCTAAAAGCTAAAAATATTGAAAATTTCGTTTATGATTATGCAAGAAGCATGATTTGGCATTTCTATTTAACGTTGAAACTTTTTATAAATAGTTTAATATGCAAAATAAAAATTAAAAGCAAAAGAACAATAAATGACCATAAAAAATTTTATCGATTCAAACAAGCAGGTAGTTCCTAAGATATGTGCGTTCAATTAAACAAAGTGTTCAGGCTTTGATCAACTATTCATATTGGATAGTTGATCGATGATGTTCAGCTTTGTAGTATTAGTGCATAATACGTATATCAATTAATCCTCTTCATTATTATTTTGAATAGCTTAAAGTCATGAATGATCTAACCCATATTGTATTGTCTCTATTATATTATATTGACTGAGCGTATATTGACTGAGGGTATATCTATTAGCCGTCTATAGCTATCACATCATATACAGGGTGTAACTCGATCGACAGGTCAACGGTTGTCAATCGGAAGGAACCTCAGTATGTATCCATTTCACCCCATATATTTTGACCGTTTTTCAGATATTTATCGGCAGTTATTTGATAATTTGTGATTTTTTGGAAAAAATGGGATTCTTGAAAAAAATTGTCAAATACAGCCTGACTGTTGAGACTGCACTCGTGTTTTTTTCTCAATATAGCTCGATAGTAGGCCTTTAGTATAATGTAATATTTTAAAACTATCGAGGGATGAAGCGAGGTCCTCTACCTGTAAACTACCGTTGATCCTTCGATCGCGTTACAGCCTGTATATTAAATAATAAGGTTACATAATATTAAATAGTAAAATTTCATATAATTCATATTTGCTTTTTTTAGCTTTATGAAGTTTCCCGTATATAGCAGGTAGGCAGGGGTAACCAACCTAGTATCGAGACACTCCATGTCTCCTTTCCCCCGAATTTTTGTTACCAGAACGAAAAAATGAAAATATTAAAAAATAAAGGAATCTGGCCCACAACGTGACGTTGCGTACAGTCATAAAATCTTACTGCATTTGAACACACTACGTTCAAATATTTATACGTTTTCTAAATAAATACTTTTTCTTTCCTAAGTGTGGAATAGCACTTCAATAATGTTAAAAAAAAAATAAAAATAGTATTCTCTCTTGCCAAACTTTAATTCTTAGTAATTATCTTTGGATAGCGGAAATTTGTAAAAATCTCCCTCTCTCCCAGAGATGCTAATAACATGAATAAGTTGTAAAAAGTGTATAAGAATTTCAACGTAGCTCGATGAAAACGTATGGCTGATTTCTGGTCAGAGCATTTGGACGGTTTCCAAAGAGGCGCGAGTTCAAATCTCGCTACGTTCAAATTTTTATACGTTTTCTAAAAAAAGTATTTTTCTTGAGTTCAATAAGTGTGGAATAACTCTTTAAAAATGTAAAAAAATATTAAAAATATATAAGTCGGTAGAAAAATTCATTTCATTGGTGGTACAAGAATAAGGAAGGTATTATAAAGAATCCATAATAGTAACGAAACGTGACCGAGCCAAACATTTCGTCTAAGGTGTAGAGCTTGTGAAACTTAGACTTATACGTAGAGTAGGCGTGTAGAATAAGAATTTTGATTCTACACAGATCTAAAAACTTTTTGATAGTGCATGCCATCGTCGGTAATATTTTATATGACATTGTTTTTAGTGGGGTTTTATTTACTTTTGTAAAATACCTACAGTAAAGCGCAACGGCTGGTTGAGTCTACTTTTTTCGGGAACACTTAAGCCAACTCCCGCCTAATTTAACGGGTAATTCAATTGAATTAAAAGGACTAATTCTTGAAAATCTTGAACGATGTGTTTTTATTATTTACAACGAGTAGGGACTCCGGTATTATTTTACAGATATCTAGTATTAAATTGGCAGTAGTCTAATACATACTTCTATCCTTATTTAAAAGGGTACGGGGATAAAAGATCAAAAGTTTATGGTTTTTTTGTTGTTTATTAGTTGAACAACAAGAAAAATCGTAAAATTTTTAATTATTAAACTTCAACTTATTAGCACCAAACTGGCGGAAGTCTCATATAGCCTACCTTTAAGTTATAATTTAAGACTTGTTATTTGGATATAAACATTATAGTATAAACAAATTAAACTTATATATATATATATATATATATATATATATATATGTATATATATATATATATATATATATATATATATATATATATATATAAATATATATATATATATATATATATATATATATATATATATATATATATATATATATATATATATATATATATATATATATATATATATATATATATATATATATATATATATATATATATATATATATATATATATATATATATATATATATATATATATATATATATATATATATATATATATATATATATATATATATATATATATATATATATATATATATATATATATATATATATATATATATATATATATATATATATATATATATATATATATATATATATATATATATATATATATATATATATATATATATATATATATATATATATATATATATATATATATATATATATATATATATATATATATATATATATATATATATATATATATATATATATATATATATATATATATATATATATATATATATATATATATATATATATATATATANTTTTTATATAGATTTATTTCAAACAAACGAACGAACCGAAGAATCTATGTATTTACTTAATATTTCTTTAACGATCAAATCAGTCTTTATTTCTTTGTTGAATTAATTACCATTTAAACTTAATTGTTATGATTTATGAAGGTAATCTCCACTAACAATTCAATTTTGTTTACTTTATTGTATAAAATATTGTATAATAGTGCTTCAAAAATATATATTTTTATCAACAGTCATATAATCAAGACGTTTCGAATGTCATTCTTTAGCCAGGAATCTTACCAGCGCGATTGCTATATTGTTATTGCGAACGTTAGTTCGCAGGCAAACTAATGCCTTGAGTTCATTCAAATGACGATAACTTTTTTTTAATGAACCGATTTTGATGAACCAAACTTTAGTAGTTAAGTTGAGTTAAAACAAAGATCGGTTCAGTACTTTCAGAGAAAAATGCGGACATAAATATATCGACAGACAGACAGACAGACGGACAGACAGACAGACAAGAAATTAAAAAAAATATTTTTGCTTTCTATTATTCTTTTTAAGTGTCCTTCTATCCATTTCAGTCAAAATTACAAAATGTACAGACAAAATATTTTTACTGTCTTATTATATATAGAGATATTTAATAAATAGCATTCTCTCTTGCCAGACGATAATTCTTAGTAATTATCTTTGGGTAGCCGAAATTTGAAAAAAAACCCCAACAGACATGCTAACTACATAAATAAGTTGTAACAAGCGTATAAAAATTTCGACATAACTTGATAAGAACATATGGCTTAGTGGTCAGAACGCCTGGTCGGTTTGCAAGGGGCGCGGGTTCGAGTCTCGCTACTTTCAATTTTTTATACGTTTTCTAAATAAGTACTTCTTATGTTTTTTTTAAATCACCTACATACAATACCATTAAGAAATATCCTTGAATTGTTCTACACGTCTAGTTTCTCGACTTATCCAAAATATTTTTCTGATATCACAAAATACGTATGATATATGCAGAACATGTGCGCATAATCCTATCACGAGTGTTATTTTGCTTACGAAATATATGATTGACGATTGTTCCTTTCACAACCCTTCTACAGAACAAATATTTATACATCGATGCTTTTATACGATACGACTAATTATGTTTTCTTTTTTTCTTTGTAATATCTCTATCTATATCTATCTATAAATATAAATAAAATTGATGTATCTATCTATGATTTCACATTAAGTCCATAGGGGAGATCCATGTACTTTAGGGCACCTGGTACCTAGGGACAGTGATAGATTTACTTCAAATTTGGCGCTATAACTACCACAAGCGAACTCGCGCTCTTTTGTGTCCAACATCTCGATCGTACCCGTAAAATCGGCGATTTTGAATGTTTACGTCAGATAGTTGCGCATTAGAAAAAGACCGCATCCCACGACGTCTCGCTGCCGGCCATGGCCTTGACCACGGCCGGCAAGGAAAGATCGTCCCCTATGACGTCGCGCAGAGCGCGACTTTGAGACGCCCAGGCTGAGCACACCTCCAACGTGTGCTGGGCCGTCTCATCGAGGCAGTCGTCGCAGTGGTAGCAGCGAGCGTCGAGCTCCCAGCGATCCGACACAGGTAGCCCCCGAAGCAGCCATGCTCTGTGAGCACCTGTGTCGTGCGGAATGTTAGGACGCCGTGACGCCGCGCTAACCACTGACGAAACACTGGACGAACAGCCTCGATCGTCAACCGGCCGGCAGATGATGTCGCCAGCCGGGATTCCAGCCGTCATGTCAACGTGGTTGTTCAATTTGTATTTGGATAGCTGTCTCCAAGGAGTGAAACAAACTAATATGGGAGTGAAAGTAGGTGACTTGAGTGTAAATTGTCTGTTGCACGCAGATGATGTAGTGCTTATAGTACTTATTGGAATGCGACTTGCAGAATGCAGGCATTCATTATTGCATGCATTATTTTCACGACTGTGAAAGAAGACAAAGGTGAAAGAAAAAACGAAATTCAAAATCTGTGTAAATGGTAAGGTTAGAACAAGTGAGTGAAAAAGTAGTGTATGTGGCAAGTAAGTTCAGTAGAGATGGAAGATACGAGACGGAAGCAGAAAGGCGTATTGCCGCCAGTAACAGAGTTAATGGTGCCTTAACTGCATTGACAAGACGGCGAGACGTCAGTAATGCTGCACGTACACGATGCAGTCCAATATGGTAGCGAAGCGTGGGTATTTTTTTTATGGAAAAGACAAGGCAAACTAGCGTTCGGGTCACCTAATGGTAAATGATAACCACCCCCCACGACCCGTGCAACACCAGAAGAGCTACAGGTGCGTTGCCGGCCTGTAAGGTGGAGATAGACGCTTCTTGAAGGTCATATCGACTTGGAAATACTGTCGTGAGTAGGCCATTCCACTGTTCCCTGGTGCGTGGAAGGAAGTTCCTATGAAAGCGCACAGTAGTGGATTGCCACGTATCCAGGTGGTGTGGATGATATTTAAGGTTGTGACGTACTATGCGATTAGAAAATACGGGGGCAGGTGACAAGTCAAACAGTTCTTCAGAACACTCCCCATGATAAATGCGGTAGAGAACGCACAGCAAGGAGACGTCTCTACGCAAAGAAAAAGTGTCAAACCTTCAACAGATAATATCACAGAAGAAGAATGAAGGAAAGATGAACGCTGTGGAGATGCGATCTCTCCGTAGGATATACAGTCGGCTTAGCTGATCGAAGCCGCAATGAAGAGATACACAGAATGACAGGTACTAACGAGGGTGTCACGGTGAGAATGAAGAAGAACGTGCTTAGCTGGTTTGGACATGTCGAACGAATGAGTGATCAAAGAGTGGCAAAAAGACCTATGACGGAGTGTTAGTTTCCCACGCAGCACTCATATTACATGCACCAGTTAAAAACAAAAATAATTCATTTTATAATATTATCGGTCTGTCACTGTGCTACTGCGCCGCAATAGCCTTAGTTACTCAGTTACTTTAGTTAGGTACATAAATAATATTTAAAAAAAACAATAAGTTGTAATAATTATATCAATAATATTTATTTACAGTTTCTATTAAGTCAAACATCCTTTGGCTTTGAGACGTCAAAAGTCAACATATTAAAGCCATTTGACCCAGCCTCTACAAATAGACTACGGCTAAGCTAAATACATATTTGAGAAGACCGTAGCGCAAATAAAAAATATCTATATATAGATAGATATAGATTTGATTTTAGGAAAATATTTACCTTGAAAATAATTTTATGGTCAGTCAGATTAAACGCAGCGTTGAGTTCCGCCATCAAAGAAAAAAAATCTAAAGCGAAGCGATCTGATCTCTGATGGTGAATCTAAAGCGGCTAAAAAGATAGAGAACAATGTTTTAACGTTAGCAGTTTTGCCTATCACGCAAAAAGTACGACATTTGTGAAGAATTAAAATATATCCTAAATCTTAATTATATTTTATTATCATTGTATATGCGTATATAAATACCTAATATTTGTTTTATTACAAGGCGAAGATATAAAAAATAAATTTTAACTTGCATACATATAAATATTTATATTTTAACTCTTAGTGTTGAGATACTACCTTTCTGAGTGGCATAACTCAACGCAGCGGTTTCACTTTTTACTAGGCCAAAAATGAACGTGAATTGAACCCAAAATCGTCGTTTATAATGTAACGCTTTGCCGCTTAGCCACGACGGTCTAAATATTTAAATTGTAAATAATATATTTATATTATAATAAATCGTATCGTAACGACTAAAAGTTCTTAAATAACATCCCTTCTGTGACTATCCTGAGTTTTGTTTTATTCGTAACTATTGAAGGGTAATATTTTTGCAGTTGTTCTTTGTTTTCTATATTTTAAATTTATTTAGTATTCGTATTACAAAAGAACTTTTTTGTATTGTAACGATAACAATCTATATATCCATAGGTTAAGTGTCGAAAGTGACCTAACCTATGGAAAGTCTACTAAGAAGCGTAGTGTAAAAAAATTGTAATATTTAAACGTGTATGTAATCGAAATCTACTCTTAACCGTAGTTCAAAAGGACAATAAAAGAAATATATATATATAATAATTTTTCTCTTTCAACACTTTACATATTATTCATTAAATCATACAATCTTAAAAACTAAAATATATAAAATACCTTTTAATATAGACATAGCAAATTTTACGAAATTGACACAGACAGGTTGACACATTGAACAGCCATAAAAAAGAACCTTGGTATAACTCTAGATTCAAATTCGGTGCTTCTAAAAAAACATCACAAATTAACAACTGCACTCAGACTAATTAGACTTACAAACTAATTGAGAATGTCAAAAATGTATTATAATTAATTTTAAAAATGTTTAACTTACCGTCTAATTTTCCATATATTACGAGTGAGTGGCAGAACTTGACAGCACACTTTATCTTGTCACCAGAACAAGGAAAATGAAAATAGTTAATTCCCCTGAGTAGAATCGAACCCACGACCGTCGCGCCAACAATCAGACGCTATGCCGTTGCGCAATGGCGGCCTCAACAACTAACTAATTGAGAATTTCCATACATTTATTTCCATACATTAGCATTAATAATAAATAATTATTTACATACATATGTAATAAAGATGTATGCAGGTATGTACGTTTGTCAATCACCGAAGTACTTTAATCTCGCGTAACGATTCAACTTTGCCCATTAAACCGAATAGGATTTGGTACGCGGTTTCATCTGGTTACGAGTTTCAGAACATAATATATGAATTTGAGATCTCATGTGAGGAGAAAATAAACATTTATGACTATAATATGATATACATACAATTCAAGTAGCCGACGTGGTGGAGAGCTTCTGACTGAACACGACGATTGTGGGTTTGATTCCCATAAGGGAAAAGGAACTGTTATTATTTCCTCGCTCTGGTAATAATATAAAGCGCAGCATTAAGTTTCGATACTCACCAAGCAATGTCTCAAAAATTTGGAGGTACATGGGTACGAAATGTCTTAAAACAAGTGTGCCTCTGCCTATTCTGCTATATGTGGAATACAGCCTTAAGCTATTTTTTGAATCCAATAAATACATATTTGAACATATGAAATACTTATGGCCATCATGGCGCAGTGGCATAGCGACGAACTGTTAACGCGATGATTGTGAGATCGTTTTCTACTCGAGGGAATAATTAAAACAAAGTTATTTTCATTACCTTCCAATGATAAGATTGTGGCGTTGAGTTTCGCAACTGAACACGTGGTGCCGTGCCGCAAACGTTTAAAGCTGGAAAAATATGTTATAGATCAATATAATAGAAGTACATAACCTATACAATAAAAGATACAAGAAAGAGATACAAGAAAAGAGATATAAATATTACAATAACAACAATTTTTTTATCTTCACAGTGTATCTCGGTTACTGTACCTGGGAACCTACTGTTAAGACACTCCGTTCACATTGGTACACTTTTCCGTTGCCCCTTTTCCGCATTTTGGAGGTATAGCATGTTGAGTGGTGGAACGCAACGCTTCCTTTGCCTCGTTACCAGAGCGAGAAAACGAAAACTTTAAATATTTCAATTCATCGAGTGGAAATCGAACCCACAATCTGTCGCGCTTAAAGTCGCACGCTTGTGCCCCTGTGTCACGACTGGCCTCGACTTTAGTTGAATGTTAAATACAAAGTTATAATAGAAAATGTAATGAAAACAAATCACAGTCGGATCGGAATGTAGAGACTACTCTCTTTTACGACTTAACTTGAGCCATTACATAAAATTACATTATTCTACGAGTGATAAACAAACATAACTAATTCAATCTTCTGTGTGAGGTTAATGCGAGAAGCACTATCGCGGTATAGTTAGCAAGTGTTCGCGTGCATATGACGATTGTGTATACAAATTAGTCGGTTACCTAATACTTAACAATTAGATATGGCTGTCTGAAAGTTAAAAACCCCTTTTTACGAAAATAACGCATAAGTACAGGACGCAGCAAGCCAGTCGTGACGCAGGGGCATAGTGTGACTGTAAAACCGACTGGTTGTGGGTTCGATCCCCATTCGAGGAGATGAAATATTTATTTAAATTTATATTTCCATTACTTCGCTCTGGTGTCGAGGCAAAGCGGGGCGTTGAGTTCTGCCACTCAACACGCAATGCCTCCAGAATCCGGTAGAATGTGGGGAACGGAGTGTCTTAACACTAGGTTCCCTCTGCCTACCCTGCTGTGTGCGGGATACAGCGTGAAGCTGATTTATTTATTTATTAAATGCAGAAGTATGAAATTTGGAACAGTTATCTATATTATATAGCTGAAGAGTTTGTGTGCTTCTATTTCAATTCCAAAATTATTTATTTATGTATCGGATAGTCCATCTATTGAGGAACTCTATGTCTATTATCCATCATGCTGTGACCATTAGGAGCGGAACAACAAATGAGAAATAGGCAACACGCATGGGCAGACTCGACCGGAACATTACCACCCCCGGCATTTAAAACCAGCGTGACCAGCGTGAGTGGCTTTATGCCACTGCGTTTCGGATCAGGTAATGCCGGGCTCCGACGCCCAACCCACCTTACAGGCAGGCAACGCACCTGCAGCTTCTCTGGTGTTGCACGGGGTTGTGAGCGGCGATGATTATTTACCATCAAGTGACCCGAACGCTCGTTTGCCTTGTCTTTTCCATAAAAAAAAAACACTAGTAAAAGAGTTTCGTTATTTCCTGTTTCGGTGAGCAAAACATATGTTTTCTTACATAACATAAACTTTTTTCTATCTTTGATCGAATATATTATATTATGCATATGTTACGCATCATATGAGGCCATCGTAGCTCGGTGGCACAAGGGTGTGACTGTAAACGCGATGCTTGAGGGTTCAATCCTATCATAATTCGTTCGTCGGGTGCAAAAGCTGGTAAAAAGGCAAATCGAGGTGTTGAGCTCCGCCACTCAATACCCAATGCCTCCAGAATTTGGCGGAAACTGGTGAACGAACTGTCTTTACACTACTTTTCTTTCTGTCTATCCTGCTATACAGAGGATATAGCGTGAAGCTAAAAAAATGTATTACGCAAATTAATCTTCACTATGTCATCACTGTTAATCTCTACGTCTATTAGTGAAAAATCCATCACATATTATAAAATATTGATATTATATAATAAAATAAATATACTACCGATTCGCTCGCGGCTTCACCCCTGTTATCACGTAAGCATTGCATGTGCTTTAGATATGTAGTAGAGACTCATACGGGGCTTCACTCGCTTAAATTTGTTTTTATATTAGAGCCAAAGGATAACATATATATTTTTAATAAAAAGTATTGTAAAGTAATGCTCTGGTGTGGAGGCAAAGCGCGGCGTTGAGGTCCGGTACTCACCACGAATGCTTCTAGAACTCGGCGGAAAGTGGCGAACGGAGTGTGATACAGCGTGAAGCTGATTTTTTTTTAAAGTATTGTAAGTCCTTTCCTATACCTCTCAGAATATGCATACAAAGTTTCATTATACTCAATGGAGTAGTTTAAACATTTATACTACATTCACATTTATACTATAAGTATAATGATGAACATACATAGGTGAAAATCGGCTTTCTTTACTAAGTAAACTAAAAATCTACAAAAAATATTTTAATAAAAGAAATGGGAAAAATGCCTGTTAAATCTAATCTTATTTAGCAGATAACAAATAAATTTTAATAAGAACATCTGAAGTGAACTTCTACGCGTTATAATATGAAATGCGATTTGCATAAACATAACTTTCGCGAATGTGGTTCTTAAAGAGATTTGTAGGAATATCAAGAAAACGACATTTTCAAATAATCTCTAAATTAGGTTTTATGTATTTGTATGTATGTATTTATATGTATTTGTATAAGCGTATAGCTGGCAACTTCATTTGCGTTTGCGCTTGTTGCCGTTGGCGTAGGAATTTCGGGAAATCCCCTCTTATTGCTGCAATAAAAGCAGGATACAATTTCTCCACACATTTGATTATTCCATAAAATTCAAAACTATGTGTCGTCACACTAGAAGGAGAAGTCGATTGCAGCCTGTCCATTGAGTATGTACCTACGGGTACGAACCAGTATTCCGTAATATTTACAATAAAATACTTACAGAACCCTACAATCATTTACGGTTAGTCTTAACGATTTTCCATTCAATAGTAAACAAGTATAAATGCTTTTAATTGGTCACAAACAACATTTAATGAAAGCATTATAATTTTCTTTTAGGACCCCGCAATTAATTTTTGACGCTATTGTCTTTAGGTGGGTTGTCCATTGAAATTTGAATAAATGTTTATTAAAAATCTTAAATATTTTATTTCTGTTATATTTATACAAAAGCATGTTAATTAAGCATGTTGAGGCCAGTCTTGGCGAAGGGGCACTAAGTGTTACTGTAAAACCGACTGGTTGAGAGTTCGATCCTCACTTGGGGAGATGAAATATTTACTTGATATTTCCATTTCTTCGCTCTGGTGTCGAAGCAAAACGCGGCGTTGTGTTCTGTCACTCAACACGTAATGCCTCCAGAATTCTCCAGAAAGTGGGGAACGAAGTGTCTCAACAGTAGGTTCTCTCTAACAGTAGGCTCTGCCTACCCTGCGAAGTGTGAAGCTGATTTATTTATTTTTATTTATGTTAATTTAAATGTACGTATGTATAATAAAAAATATGGTGAAATAATATATTTGCTATAATAATAATATTTCAGCTTCACGCGTATTCCACACATAAAAGGGTAAGCGGAGAGATCCTGGGAACCTTATGACGAATGATGAAAGGGGCAGTAGAATATCAAAGTCGATTATCTATAATATATATTTTTTATGACGTGATAATTTTTCCAGCATATTATGGTAGCCCTAGAAAATTAAGTGTCAAGATTATTTATTTGACTGTTCTTCTTGTAACTAATTTCTTAAAAAAAAAACAACAGCACATAGCAGGGTAGGCAGAGGGAAGCTAATGTTAAGACACGCCGTTTCTCACTTTCCCCCAAATTCTGGAGGCATTGCGTGTTTAGTGGCGGAACTCAACGCTACGCTTTGCCTCGACAGTAGAAAAAAGAAATTGAATAAATGTAAATAAATATTCAATTTCCTCGAGTGGAGTCCACAGCCAGTCACATTTACACGCACACCTTGTGAATTGATTATATTTATATTGTGTGTGTGTGATTTGATTATATTTTGTGTATATATACACACACACACATATATATACATATATATATATATATNATTTGGTAAATAATTGATTATATTTTAATGGTAAATAATAGATTATATATAAGATATGATCAATTACCGCAGTCAAACAAATCAACATTACTATTATATACTACTACTACTATATAAGAAATACATCGCGCTATACTTTCAGTGGTTATATATTTGAAATGCTTAATGGGGTGCAAAATAGTCGTTTTGTAGATTATTTGCGTTTTCCTCTCTAAGTTGCTTTAGAGCCAACCTATTAACTGTTTGAATCAACAATGTTCCTTGACCTATATAATGATAAATAATTTATTATTATTTTTACTCAAGCACGGCATTGAGATCCGCCATTCAACACGCGTTGTAGGTAAAAACTAGTCCATAATGTAGGTGAAAATAAAATATATTTTTTTCAATAAATTATTCCACATCAAAGTATTATTCCACTTAGGAAAGAGAAATACTTTTTTTAGAAAACATATAAGAATATCCAGGCCAGAGACCAGTCGGTAGCGTAGGGGCTTGTGTGTAAATGCGACAGGCTATAGGTTCGATTTCTACTCCAGGAAATGGAATAATAAATACTAAGACATTCCATTCCCATTAAGACTCTTTCGTTTCCTACTGTCCGCCCAATTTTCAAGACATTACGTGTTGAGTGGAAAAACTCAACCCTACTCTTTAACTTCTTAGCAGAGCAAGGCTTAGCAGAGCTGAAGACTCTTTACTCCAGTGCATGACTGACTTAAAAATATTTATTTTAGCAAAAAAAGGCAAAAACATAACACTCAACATAAATCCGTGTGCCAAGTTTTAATTTCGTCACGCCCACATCATTACTCACATTGAAGGGCGCGCCTCTAACAACTCTTAACGACCTACTGTTTTGTAACGTTAATCCAGATTTAATGCTTACGTTTACTTATTTTAATATAAGTTATAAATTTTAATAGAAAATCTTAAATGAATATTTGTAAATATTGTAATAATTTTTAAAAGTATAAATGGATCGATGAGGTCATGTGGCATAAACAGCGTCTGGCTGTAAACGTGACGGTTGTGGGTTCAATCTTCACTCGGGGGAATGAAATACTGAATATTTTTATATAATCGC
Source organism: Heliconius hermathena (assembly GCA_013403705.1). Taxonomy (NCBI): domain Eukaryota; kingdom Metazoa; phylum Arthropoda; class Insecta; order Lepidoptera; family Nymphalidae; genus Heliconius; species Heliconius hermathena. Next base: position 68,675 of record JAAIXJ010000069.1, read on the forward strand.
TATGGTAATGAGGCAAAGTGCGGCGTTGAGTAATGTAAAGGATACAGCGTGAAACTTAAAAAAATATCATAATTAAACATACATTCTTTTCTATCCATTCATAATCCTTATCACATACTCTTATCTATTTAATTATAAATTTCATTAAGAAAGCAAATATCTTTTGGCACACATAGAGGATACTGTAATAAAGTCATCTAACCTAAACGAACAACGTATTAGTGGGACGCTAAGTCCTGTTGATTCAGGACACAAATCTCCGTCAACAATTTGAAACATAATTTTTAATTATTCTTGCACACTGAAGACGATTTTGTCTGTTTTTTTTTTTATTTTGTTAGAAAGAAGGTAGAAAGGTAGGAAGGAAAGAAGTAATTCATCACTCTTTTTATCACGCTCAGCTTATTTAGAGACACTTTATATTATTATGTTTAGTAGTTTAATATGGCTTTGTCAAACCATATAGGCCGAATACTAATTTATATAGGATCTGAACGTCTACGTGAAAATTGTGTCTATTCCCAGTTGAGATTTCAGCATCCAATGCATCAAGAATTCGGTGAAAAGTGGTGAACGAAAGTGTTAATGGAGAACGGAGTGTCAAAACACTAAGTTTCGCTCTTTTTATTATATGCGTGCGTTATTTCCCTCTGCCTATGACTCTGCAGCGTGAAGCAAAAAATAAAGAAAATTACATCACGCAGCATCCCACATACAGAGACGGAGTTTCATCCATTTTCCAGACATTGCGTGTTAAGTACCGAAACTCGACGCAGGGCTTTTATACTATTTAATGTTATCTTGTAACATAATTCATTCCCCCGAGTGAAAATTGAACCCACGACGTCGTGTTACAACAATTAGACGCTTTGCTAGTGCGCCACACATACATCAAAACACACATATTATCAAAAAAACTGTCGTTTCGTGTGTAAAATCACTAAAACAGATATTATCCTAATGCTATGATGCTGAACAGGTTTTTAGATTTCCATACCTTGTATAGCAAATTTTATGATGGAGTAGATTCATTATGAAGGATTTTCAAGTAAAGATCAATCTCCATCCAAAATCCATCTTTCTCCACCATTACTTGTTTTCCTGACATTTTTTTGTATAAATTAAGAAAGTAAAGAGAACTTAGCGTCCTGCTTACTTATATTTTATTTTTATACCTATAATAGCGACGATTATGGGCTTGTTTCCTCTCTGGAGCTTGAATGAATGTTTAAAAAATTTAGGCAAAAAAAAGTAAAGGTACTATGTTGACTATTTTTTGCTTAGTGTTAAGGAACACTAGGTCATTTCTGCCTACCCTGATGTTTGCGGGATACAGCGTGAAGTTGAAGAATAACTTTATCATAAAATAACGACAGCGACGAAAACATTCATTTACTAGCAATTTTAAACAAATAGATTAATACATAATTATTACACGATTTTACAACTTATCCACGGAAACATAAAAAACTGGCCAAATGCGAATCGGACTCGCACACGAAGTATTCCGTACCATTACAGCTATAAAAACGCCAAAAAATCATGTCTGTTGTATGGAAACCGCTTTAAATATTTGTTTTACATTCTGTTTTTTAGTGTGTGTTGTTATTTCTACTAACTAACTAATACGGATTATGAGACACGGCCTGGCATCAAAACGAACGGATATACTGCAGTGTCTTAGTAATAGGATCCCGTTTTACCCTTTGGGTACGGAACCCTAAATACAAAGTCGCTTCAACTTTGTAACTAATGCAGTTTTCACTAATAGATAGAGTGCTCCGAGAGGAAGGTTTATAGGTTGTCATGACAGCGCACAACACTTAAGAATGGGATACATTTAGTTACTATTTTGAAATTTCAGCACCAAAATGCACCAAAAGCACCAAAATCTAGCGTCAGTCAGCGTCAGCAGAATAGTTTTCCCAATAAAATGTCAAATATTTACAAACGAACTCTTCGCAGTTCTCATATGATATGTCAATATCGATTCATTACAGAATATTCAATATCTTGAAGGAAATTTGATTGAAAAGTTAGATATTGAAGAAAATTGAAGAGAAGTTTTAGATATCGCTTGGAATAATTTCGTAAAAGATAGATACATTGTTACAATATTGTTCATTTGCTTTTTCCCAATAAAGAGAACGTTCTTTAGTGCAAAGACACTCCTCAAGACACAATCTTGAGACATTGTGTATTGAGTGGTGGAATTCTTTCGGTACCGGAGATACAAAATAAAAAAAATCAATTCATGGAGTGGGAACCCACAACCGTTGTTACAGTCGGACTTTGAGTTGTTACGCCACAACGGCCTCAAAAATGAAAATATTTTCCTTTCCTTAATATCGAATAACACTTTAAAACATAATATATCTACAACTAAAACCTGTTATTGATTAAAATTCAAATTGAGCTAAGTTAAAACGTTAACACTACACGATGGCTACGTTAAACGAAAATAGAATTTTAAAATGCTTTAATTAACATTGCTGAAGCTTTGATAACCATTGAAATTACATGAAAGTGAAAATTTATGTCGCCTTCTGTGTCTCATAATGACGTTTCGAGCTGAAGCTGTAGACACATATAACATACGAGTGTTCAAATGAGTGGAACAAGATATAAGATGTTGTCTATAATTTTACGTGTACCTATATTATCCGACTGCATACGTGACGCTTGGGAATTCGATTCCCACTCGAGAACAAGATTTATTCTTATTTTTAAAGTGTTATTCCACAGTTAGGAAAGAAAAATACTTGTTTAGAAAACGTATAAAAATTTGAACGTAGCGGGACTCGAACCCGCGCCTAAAAATTTAATAATAATAAAAATTTCGACGTAGCTTTATGGTTGGAACGTATGGCTTAGTGGTCAGAGCGCCTGGTCGGTTTCAGGAGGCGCGGGTTCGAGTCCCGCTACGTTCAAAATTTTTATACGTTTTCTAAATAAGAATTTTTCTTTCCTAAGTGTGGAATAACACTTTAAAAATTGTTTAAAAATATTTAATAAATAGCATTCTCTCTTGCCGGACGATAATTCTTAGTGATTGATTATCTTTGGGTAGCGGAAATTTGTAAAAATCTCCCTACAGAGATGCTAACAACATAAATAAGTTATAAAAATTTCAACGTAGCTTGATGAGAACATATGGCTTAGTGGTCAGAGCGCCTGGTCGGTTTCCAGGAGGCGCGGGTTCGAGTCCCGCTACGTTCAAATTTTTATACGTTTTCTAAATAAGTATAAGATTTATTCTCATTTGGTGCAGGGGCACAAGCGCACGATTGTCAACGCCAGAGGCGGTGGGTTCGATTCTCGCTCGGGAAAATGAAGTAATTAACATTTTCATTTCCTCTGTGGTAACAATGTAAAGCGCGACCTTGAGTTACGCCACTCCATACGCAATGCCTCCAGAATTCGACGGAAGGAGGAGAACAGAAGTTTTTTAATCGGAATGGAGTATCTTAACGCTAGGTTCCCAGATTCCCTCTGCCTACTCTGATATGTGCGGTAAGCAATATGAAGCAAAAAAAAAGGAAAAAAAAACGACAATCAGCATATTTCTTATCTAATCAAAAATACGCTTATCCAAAATCTTTTAACTTGCACCATCACAAACTGTGGGTAGAATTGAGAGGCAGATAAGCTCACTTCCTGCAACTCGGCTTCCGGAGGAGCTGCGAGTACGAGTTGAAACGTTACGCTTAAATATGATGTTATCGTATATTTTATTTTTTACTTTACTAACTATTATTATTAGACTTTTTATACTTTGCATACTTAATAAGTGTGTTTTAGTATTTTGTTTTTAATGTTATTTTAACACATGTGACACAAGTTTGTGAATGTAAACGTGACTGGTTGTGGGTTCGATCCCCATACGAGGAAGTGAAATATTTATTTAAATTTATATTTTCATTTCTTCCCTCTAATGTTGAGGCAAAGCTTTTTGATTTTATTTTCCACATATAGCAGGGTAGGCAGAGGGAACCTAGTATTAAGACACCCCGTTCCGTATGCAATAACTATTTTTATTGTGACCGAGTTCAACGCTGCACTTTTCATTCGCTTATCATTCCTGCGAGTGAGAGTCGAACTCATAACCATCGAGCTTACAGTCAGACGCAGTCTTACTTTCCAAAGATTGCCGTTATGGATATAAGTTTAATATTTTGATTTAGAAAGTTATTATATTTAAGTTAGGTGCTTAAAAAAGAAGCGTTAGGTTTCGTCCCCTGTATACAACATAATATGTGCGACAATATTTAAATTATCATATATAGCAGCTAAGCGGAGGGAGGGAGAGGAATACTAAGACACTCCATTCCCCACTTTCCATAAAACACATTACATGTAGAGCAGCTGATCAGAAACAAAAGTTGTTCATTCTCCCGAGTGAAAATCGAACCGATAATACTTTTATAAAAACTTACTTCTGTAAATAGACAGTTTGAATTTAATACTCTAGACCAATTACATTCTAAATTAAAATGCCTTCATATAATAATAATTTTACTCTACTGATAGATCGAAACTATGATAACAAACGATTGTGGTTAACTCAATATTGAAGTTCGATAGATTTTAAACATCAAGTTAGTTTGTGTGCGGTTAGTTTCATGCTAGCTCTAGTCAGTCCTTTTTTTTAGGGAACTTAGTCTTAAGGCACTCTGTTTCCATTTATATCTTTTCCTTAAAAAAACATATGGCCGTTTATATGGCATAAAATGCATATTTCGGCACTATAAAAGGAACCAAAATTAATAGAGTACTTCTGGTTAACCTATAATTATGAAATTTGACAGCTAGCTTTCATCTACAGGTTGTACTAGTTCAGGAAAAAATCTGAAAACTATACGGTATATATATTTGTGGTTAAATCCTCAAAAATAAATATAAATATTTTAAAATAGTTTGTTTGTATTTTGGTATCGTGTAACCAAATATCTATACTAGGAAAAACTCGATAATTTTGAAATAACAGACAGACTCTTAAAATATATTTATATGTAGAAACAATAATATATTTATATGTTTTAAAAAGAATCATTCTATTATTCGACTACTTTTTTGGTTCGTTAGCTTATCTTTATATCCATACCTATATTATAAATTCGAAAGTAACTCTGTCTGTCTGTCTGTCTGTCTGTCTGTCTGTCTGTGCCGCAATCAGGGCCAAACCGCTAATTCAATTGTAATAAAATACTCATACAGAGATACTTGAGGGTCTTCGGATGAACATAGGTTACTTTTTTTTCTTACATTTGTAATATTGTCGATATATACTAATATATTAAAATATTTTTCAATTTGACAGGCAATTTATTCCGCCATGTTAATAACAACCGACCGTTGCTAAGCAACGGTTTGCAAAGTTTATTTGTTGTTATAAGCAAACGTCACCCAAAATGAGCTTGCTTAACGCATACATGGCGTGCGCCGACTCAACCTTATGAGATACATAAAAATAATGTTTTACAAAAATATTGTCCTTTAAATAATGTTTAAAAAAGTCCGCGATACACATACCATATTTATCTCTGAAGCTTGAGCAAAGTAACACAGTAACAACAAGTAACCATTTTAATTAATTTACTTTATATTTATCGGGTTTTTGTTGTATGTATTTTCTATAATTTGATATTGATCCTTATGAAAATGAATATAATAGTCACTTTTAGCATTTCATCTAGATTGAAATTATAGTTCACTGTATAACATTCTAATAAATAATTAAGGAGATGTCACTGATTCGAAATAACCTAGCATACGACCGGCATAGTATGACCGACGCGAACGGGCAGATGACTTTGACGGTTTTGTAAATTTTCATACATTTTCGAACTACTGTTAATTTTTATGTAATTATTTGCTGTTTATAATTAATTTATACTTTTCTTTGGTTCTTCGCTTATTCGAGGAGCAGATTAGTTAGATTTTCATAAATTTCTTGGTGTGGTGTAAGTTGCGGCCCTGCGCGGCATCGGTGTAATATTATTTAAGTATTAAGGAGAGAATTGTTGGTTATTTCATCTTGGTTGGATGGTTATCTATACCGTTGTTATACACTTAATAAATTGTGGTTTTAGTTTTCTGGGATTTTATTTGATATTGCTCGCAAAACTTATCATATTTAATGTAAAAAGGACTTTAGTTATTTCATATAGTATCTATGTACGCGCGCAAGGAAAACGAGTAAAAAGATTTTTCCCGGGTAAAACAGTAAAATCTTTTTACTCGTTTTAGATGT
>JAAIXJ010000069.1:75375-208118 GCA_013403705.1 Heliconius hermathena
GTGAGAATGAAGAAGAACGTGCTCAGCTGGTTTGGGCACGTCGAACGAATGAGTGATGAAAGAATGGCAAAAAAGATTTATGATGGAAAAGTGAGCGGTAAGAGAGGTAGGGGGAGACCTCGGTTGACCTTCGAAAACACAGTATCAAAGATACTGGAGGAAGGTCACGTAAAAAGCATGAGGACCCCCCGAAGGGCATGTATGAAGAGGTTGATGACAGTGGACGAGGCGAAAGAGGTATGTAGAGACCGTAGCGTTTGGCGCTCCGTTCTCTCTGACTACCCCGCATGGGATAAAGCGTGAAGCTAAGTTAAGTTAAATGTTAAGACACTCCGTTCCCTCCGTTTTACAGTCTCACTTTGTGCCGCTGCGCCACGACTGGCCTCAACATTATAATTTTTTTTTGTTATATTATTTTTTTTCACATATTTCTCTTAACGTCCCGTTATGTCTCTCCTTCTCCTATTTATAACGGAATGAATTCATGGAACGCTGAGTAGTTTCTTCTTTTCTGTTTAATATATCGTTATTCTGTCTTTATAACGCGAGGACAGTAGCAGTGATCGCTAGCTATAAAACCATAGACTGTTTGAGCATAGGTCAAGCTAAAAAAATATAAAATCCACAGTATATCAGTTTCCATTATTATTATTATTATATTATCTAGTCCATTTTCCATAAGTCCGAATGAATACTGTGACTATTTTCTCAGTTTCATTTCTCAGGTGAAAGAATATTTACAAGATATGAAAGTAATTCATTCCCTCGAAAAATAATTCAGTCCTTCGTGTTTATGGTTTAATTAATTTAAATAATTCTTTCATTCCATCTAAGACAAAACCCTTCTAAGGAAAAAACTTAACTTGCAATCCGTCTCAACACATTTCTTAGACTACTAAGCTAGAATGTTCAAGTGAGAAAGCTTAGAACAACTTGTTACTCTGGGGAACTACGCCAACTATTCACTGAGTGTGGACATAGATTTTGTTGGTCATTTTATACCTGTATAAATATACATATGTATAGTTCATTGCACAGTTGGAATATCTTGAGATGATTGGGAGTTGGAACTCGGCTTGGGGGAATTTTTATATCTTTTGAGTTTCATCGTAGTTAGAAATCACGAATCGCTCATATTTAAGTGACTTAATCTTAAGTAGTAAGTACCTAAACGCTATTTTTTAAATATAATAAATTATTGCATAAAATGATATTATGGAATTTTCTTAAAAATCAATTGCAAAGGTTTTCGACGATTTTCACTCAAGGAACTTAATTATTTTTATTTCCACTCTCTGGTAATAAAACCTTACTTTAACTAGCCTACCTGCTTAATGTGGGAAGCCAGAAAAAGTACATTAAAGGAAATTAAAAAATATATATGTGCTAATGCCCATAAAATTACCCATTTCATTTTTAGATTCGAACCCACACCCACGATTCAACATCACTTCACGCTTCACCATACTTTCTCTATCTATAGAATTGCATAATTTAATAATGTATCAAGGATTTATAGCGCAACCCTTACCAATGTAAGGTAAGCCCGCGCGGGATTATTTGTAAATACAAACGAATAAATAGACGCTTTATTTCCCCAAAGATTTCTTCTACCTGTAATGTTTAAATTTTCCAAAAATATACATCTAATTTGTAAAACATATGATTTGCATGTATAAATATAGGCAATTTTTATAAACTTTGGTTTGGACAAAGAAAAGTGTTTACTTAAGAGTCAATGTATTAAAGATATTGTAATATGAAGGTATTATACTAAAAAATCTATAATACATGTTATATTACTGAATGACTGAAATTTAACTTACAGGTTAAACTACTGTACTTAGAACTTACAGGTTAAACTACTGTACTTAGAAAAGAAATTGTTTGCGCGATATCAAAAAACAAAAATAATTTTACATTTTTGTCTGTTTGTCTGTGTTTCTGATTGTCTGGGCTAATGTCCGGAACAGCTAAACCGATTTTTATGGGACCACTGAAAGATTGAGGGAGTTGTGAAGTAACAAACAAGCTAATGTTCATCCCAGAATTAATTCAGGAAAAACCACGATTGTCGTGCTATATAAAATAATTAAACATTTTTCTATATTTTTTGTGAGCAAAATCAAATGACATACCAAAAGAATTAAATTACGCTGTCTGTATAACAGTATAGATAACCATATAGATTAGCATACTTCATCATAAACTTCAGCTTCACGCCGTATCCCGCATACAGTAGGGTAGACAAAGAGAACCTAGTGTTAAGACAGTCTGTTCCTCACTCTCTGTCAAATTTTTCGAGGCATTGCGTGTTGAATGGCGGAACTTAACGCCGGGCTTTTTTTGCTTTGGTGCTAGAGCGAAGTAATAAATATATTAATAAATAACAATTAATTATCTCCAGTGGCGATCTAACCAGCAAGTTACTTACTTCTCCAATTTTCTTTTGCACATTAGGTAGTAAACTATTTTGCTACATGTCATCTTGCCAAAATAAATTAATAGTTTAACGCTATATCCCGCATAAAGTAGTGCCGGCAAAAGAAACTTAATAATAAGACACTGTTCTCCACACACACCCCAATATTCCATACGAACACGAAATGAAAATAATTTATAGTGAGGCTTTGTTGTACCAGTGCGTCACGATGCAATTTGCACCAGAGCGAAGAACAACCAGCCGATTTTACAGTCACACTTTGTGCCCCTGCGCCACGAATCGTCTCAATGATATTTTAAATATAATATATAATATTTTAAATATGTTTTAGAGGCCGGTCGTGGCGCAGCGGCACGAGGTGTGACTGCAAAACCGACTGGTTGTGGGTTCGATCCCCACTCGAAGAGATGAAATATTTACTTAAATTTATATTTCCATTTCTTCGCTCTGGTGTCGAGGTTAAGCGCGGCGTTGAGTTCTGCCACTCAACACGCAATGCCTCCAGAATTCGGCAGAAAGTGGGGAACGGAGTGTCTTAACACTAATGCAATAAACACTGCTGTGTGCGGGATACAGCGTGAAGCTAATTTAATTTTAATTTAAATATGTTTTACATTTTTCCGCGGTGTGATTTGAACTCACAGCTATCGCACTCAGTCAGAAACGATCCTATTGTGCTACAACAGTTCTCTTTTTACTGTAAGTAATTTACATGTAGATTACAATGTAAAATACATAAGCAGAAAATATTTTAAATATAAATAAGTGCTGAAATTTCATGAGTTTTTCCTCCACAAGAAAGTAGGAAACAAAAGATAATTAACATGTAAATTTTGTGGTCGTCTAAAGCTGGAACCGAAGAAAGGTTAAAAATAGTTTAACACTTCATAAACATTACGCTTTGAAACTTCAGAAGAAGAGTACTTCTGAATAATGCATAAAATTACATATGTAGTAAATGTTCTTTACTACGGCCTTTGTAAGCATTTATTGACCTATTATTACATACATCGTCTTATGGCCTGTTTTGCACGCTTTTTACAGTTGTGGCCAACGGTAAAAAAGTAAAAAAGTAAACACGAAAAATAGTGAATTTGATTCCAACTCGAGGAAATGTAATATTTAATATTTTAATTTCCTAGCTCTGATAACGAGGCAAAGCGCGCCGTTGAGTTCCGCCACTCAGCATGCAATGCCACCAGAATTTGGCTGAAGATGGGGAACGGAAATGATTAAATGGGAACGGAGTACCTTCAGAGTCTTATGACACTGGGTTACCAGGTTCAGATACCATTCAAATATTATAAGTAAATTGTCACTTATCTCAAAATTTCGCCAAAATCCATATAAACGACAATTTAAAGCGGATTTATAAGTTTGAAAATGCTTACTCACTCGACAATCACCCATCAAAGTGACTGTCGTAAAAGACCCTTTACTTTGATGATCAAGTAAAATATTTCAGTCTTCTATACTCATATCGCATACTCACATCCACAAAAATGATATTCTTCATATTACAATATGAAGAATATCATTTTTATGAATGTGAGTCGTAAGGAGTCAGTTTTTCTGTTCGCATTCGAAATATTGCATGTTGAGAGGCAGTACTTAACGCCGTACTTCGCCTACCATAACGAGCAAGTGAATATAATTAATTTCCCCAAGTAGGAATTCAATGCCGAACTATATCGTTTACAATCAGGAACAAACCTTTTGGGTCACTATGGCCACCTCACTTTTCTAAGAAACGACAATATTAGGACATAAACCCACAATCATGACGTGTACTGCTTTAACCCTCTGCGACTGACGTGGTAGTCCCATAGACACCGCGAAGTACAAAATTCGATTTATTATCACAGATTTTCAAATTTAAGCACCGGATAGTATATAACAGGTGTCCATAAGACTACCACGTTAGCGTTAAGTAAGTGTCTACTAGACTACCACCTCAGAAAAATGGTTATATTTATATAAGAAATAAAAAATCTTGAATTGAATATAGCAAGAGATTTAGTTCTAAATGATACGAAAAACTGAAAAAATATGTATATATAGTGGAAGATGGTCAAAGGTAAGGATAGCAAGGCCCCTCCACCACCACTGTTCTTTGTCATACACCCACCAGTGGGTGGGTGTATGTACCCACCAGTAAGTGGGTGTATGTTCTTCGTCATACACCCACCAGTAGGTGGGTGTATGACAAAGAACTATTTCCTATTTGTTCAAAAAAAAAGAGACTAAATATTCCTTTTGTAATTATATATAATGTTAAATATAAATAAAGTTGATTATGTATTTTTTTAAATAAGAATAAGATTTATGTAAAGTCAATAAACAGTTTAATTTTGAAAATTCACATTGTTTTTTTATTTAAGGGTTAATATGGGTATAATATAAAAATTTTAACTTGTAATATCTATAATCACTAACACTAGATACAACACACTAACGTACAAAACATCGATTATCGTAAACACAATAGTTTCAATGTCCCTCCTAAGGTCGGGACAAAAAACGGATTTAAAGTAGTAATAAAACATAGATTTCCCGGGAGCCAAATTAAAGTAAACTGTACTTTAGGGTTTCCTTCTGCGGCATACATTTTATTAGAATCGATTGAGCTTAAATAATTTATGTAAATGATTTTCTTTTAAGAAATTCAGGGCCAAGAAAAGTAGTGATATATTACTACGCTATCCACTCTCTGTTTATGGAGTATTGTAAGTTCGATATATGAATATAAGTATAAATTTTTGCGAGTAGTCAAAAAATATCGTGTTAAAAAATTCTAATATACATTTTCTGTCTCTTTTAAGGACATAAATATAAATTTTATGTACTTAAGTATAATAATATATTCGGCGGTAAGTGGGGAACGGTGTCTTAATAGGGAACGGAGCTCGTAACACTAGGTTTCACAAGTTAGCAAAAAAAAATATTCCTCGAGTAGGGGTTCAATTCTATCGCGTGTAATCCACAATTTATCCGGCTGCGTAAAATGTGAGGTAATGTTTTCGAGTGTATATATTTATAATTTTTTTTTGGTACCTCTTACAGCACAAGCAACTGGACGGTATTTGATATGCGAAGTCCACTTCAGCTCAGTTCTTAGTTTAAGTTAATAGTTCTCTATATATAACATACACAAACAAATTTCATAATTATGATTTATCAGAGATAAGAAAAAAAATGATTTATCAGTATTATGGCAATGACAAAGTAGTTGTATTATAGTTTTTTTTCTTATGTAACATGAGAATAAAAATTGAAAACAAATGGAAGTCCATTTCAATAATAAATCATAAAATTTTGAATTAAAATTAGTACTATTTAATCAAAAAACTTAGATTACTTAAAACTAATAAAATTTAAAAGACAAATGAAGCTAAACACTTTGTTATCTACTGCCACAGAAAAGTCTAGATTACTAATTAATAAGTAAATTACTTTTTTTTTATTAATTGTTTTCCTTTTTCAATTAATTATTTTTAAAAAATTTCATTTATAAATTTAAAATTTAATAAACTTCACCACAATACAATGACATCACATCACGACTTTATTTTCTCTCTTCATATTTATGGCCGTGTATAATGCCAGAGCCGTAGCTTCTATTCAGTAATATATAATAATTAATAAAGTAACTTTATTAACTTTGAGGCCAGTCTTGGCGCAGGGGCACAAAGTGTGACTGTAAACGCGACTGGTTGTGGGTTCGATCCCTAGTCGAGGAAATGAAATATTTATTTAAATTTATATTTCCATATCTTCGCTCTGGTGTCGATTCGAAGCGCGGTGCAATGCCTCCTGAATTGGATGGAAAGTGGGGAACGGAGTGTCTTAACACTAGGATTCTTCTACCTACCCTGCTGTGCACGGGATAAAACATGACGCATATTTGGTTTTATTTTGATTTTAAGTAACTTTATATGCTTTATTATTACTCAGTAGATATGAACGCAGTAAAAAAATCTGCGTTGTATTTCGCCATACAATTTTAAAAAATTAAGTAGAAAATGCATAATTTTGCATAACCCACGCTTAAAGCTGCTAAATGTCAATAAACGACGATTGAAGTCACAAACAAAGCTACGTAGTTGCATGTACTTGATTGTCAATATTTCAAGATTGGAAGTGCTTTATATGAAATTTGCGGCCCACACGCGGCTTCGTCTGTTATATTAAAGCCAAATTCAACAAAATCATTACATACATTGTTATTATGATGTAAATGCCATATTACTGTAAATTTTACTGTAAAAGTGTCATCCAAATTTGTTTAGTAATTCTGGCGTAAAAGTCGTTTCAAGAGAAACGTTGATCTTCATAAATTTTCACATTTATAATATTAGTAGGAACCCATCCTGAGTTACGTTTATTTACTAACAGCCTCAATAGAGATCGACAGATTTGGTAGGCGGTTTTTGCTACCTCTAAGGAATTAAGATATTCCTGTATGTTGGTTTGAAATGAAAATTTAAAAAAAAATGGCATCTGGATTGTTGATGAACATTGATTATCTTTTTTCTTGCAATATTTTTGCCTATATGTGATAACAGTAAGTACGCTGTTGTGACAACCAGTACCTATATGTATAAACCTTTTTCTGAAATCGGTCTATCTATTAGTGAAAATTATATCAGTTAGAGGCCAGTCGTGGCGCAGCGGCACGAAGTGTGACTGTTAAATCGACTGGTTGTGGGTTCGATCCCCACTCGAGGAGATGAAATATTTACTTAAATTTATATTTCCATTTCTTCGCTCTGGTGTCGAGGCAATCGCGGCGTTGAGTTCTGCCACTCAACACGCAATGCCTTCAGAATTCAGCAGAAACTGGGGAATGGAGTGTCTTAACACTAGGTTCCCTCTGCCTACCCTGCTGTGTGCGGGATACAGCGTGAAGCTGATTTTATATTAGTTACGAAGTTGAAGCGAATTTATTTTTAGGGTTTCGTAAACAAAGAGTAAAACGAGATCCTATAACTAAGACTCCGCTGTCCGTTTGTTTTTTCGTTTGCCTGTCTGCCTATCCGTCACCAGGCTGTATCTCATGAATCGTGATAGTAAGGCAGTTGAAATTTTGAATGACATATTTATACTGGCGCTATACAAAAAATACTAAAACAAGAATAAAATAAAAAGACTTAAGGCTCCCATACAACGGACATGATTATCTTTTGCCGCTTTTATAGATAATGGTACGGAACCGAACTTGCGCAAGTGTATCTCACACTTTTTTCAATCTATATTTTTAATTTCGGTTACAGATCGATGTAATTCGCTAATTAGGATTTATCATGTTGTAACATACTGTAACACCATACGACAAGAAATGCGAAAAACAAAAAAATACATCTATAATATCTAAAAGAAGTAAATACGCAACTATAATCTAGCTCTCAAATGAAGGACAAAACAGATCCCATAATTGGTTTTCTTTAGTCACAAGAGGTCACGTACGAAATTACTTGCCTCATATTAACCGTGCTCTTTCAGACCTAGATATTAACACATGAAAAGATTTATAAAGGTTTCTTTGCTAATTTGTTATTATATTGGGAGAGGGATATTTTCTTTGCTTATTTCATTATTGATTTAAGATTATAATTTAGATGTATTTTGACTGAAAGATACTACTGTTTAAATTATAAATTCTTATCAGCTCCACTTTTTTATCACAGCTTCACGCTGTATCCCGCAAATAGCACTTAGGCAGAGGCAACTCAGTGCTAAGACACTCCGAGACATTGCGTATTCACACACAAGCACAATTGTGGTAATAATTCTCTGTCACAGATAAATTCAGTGCTATCTTTGAGAAAGTTCGACATATTAGTAGCTACGATATTGCTGAAGAACTGGATGTTAAGTATAAAACAGTTTTACGTCATTTACGAAAGTCTGGGTACAAGAATAAACTTCATATTTGGGTACCATATGATCTCACTGAAAGAAACCTAATGCAACGTGTTTCCATTTGCGATTGTTTGTTGCATCGTAACAATTCTGAACCATTTCTTAAACAGTTGATTACAGGTGATGAAAAATGAGTGACTTGTGATAAGAATATGCGAAAAAGATCATAGTTGAAGCACAGACAAGCCACACAGACCCGTGGCAAAGCCCGGCCTGACTCGAAACAAAGTGATACTATGTGTATGGTGGGATTGGAAAGGAATCGTCCTCTATGAGCTTTTGCCACCGGGTAAATGTATCGATTCTCACCTCTACTGTCAGTAATTGATGAGGTTAAATAATCTATTAAGAAAAACCGGCCGGTGCTGATGAATAGGAAGGGCGTGGTGTTCCACCATGACAACACCAGAGCGCACTCATCTATAGCCAACGCAGCAAAAATTGATAGACCTTGGCTGGGATGTGTTGATGCATCCTCCGTATAACCCTGTCCTTACTCCATCAGATTTCTACCTGTTTCGGTCATTGCAAAATTCTTTAGGAAGCATAAAGCTAACCTCAAAAGAACACTGTAAACACTACCTATCAGATTTTTTTTATTAAAAATCTTAAAATTTCTACAGGAATGGGATCATGGCACTACCCATGAGAAGGCAACAAGTCATCGATTAAAATGGCCCTATATATAAATAAATAAAAAAATATTCCTAACAAAATATTTTCCTTTGTATGAACAATATGAAAATACTTTTGCCCCGTCCTTATATTATATTTCTTAATAAAATTCTTAATAAAAAGTTAACTTTATAAACGTTATTTTCTTGCATTTTCTAAGTAAATCTATCGAATTTATTTGCATTTCATCATACTGTAGCGCTATCGCATTCTGCGAATCTCAAATCTTAACCTAAAGTAGTTTTCAATGTGAATTAAAATGAAATTTAAAATGTGAACGTTTCATTTAGAGCAGGGGTTCCTAACCTTTTCTAGACCAAGGACCACTTTTATATCATTCTTGGTAGCAGGGACCCACTATGCATGTAGGTATAATAAAAATTAACTGTGATAATTAAACAGAAAGTTCCCCTCACCATCTTCAGTCATAAAATTAAAATCGTTCGCGGACCATATTTAGACTTCTGCGGACCACTGGTTGGGAACCAGTGATTTAGATGATGTCGTAGAGCATGCTAGTGGCATGCAGCTGTATACTCGACTCGAGTGTGGGTTCGATTCCCACTCGGGTGAATGGAATGTTGAATATTTTCATTTCCCCGCTCTGGTGAACTAATCAAAGCGTGGCGTTGAGTTCCACCAATCAACACGCAATGTCTCAAGAATTCTGCGGAAAGTGAAAAACGGATGTGTCTTAATGGGAACGGGGTATCCTAACAATAGGTTCCCAATTACCTTCTGACTATAATACTGTTATGTGCGGGATATATCGTGAAGCTTAAAAAATCAATTTTTTGTTAAGCGTCAGTCTATAGATGTCGTTACCTATTAATATAATTATATAATTATAATAATTATAAAATGGGTGATATATTTTAATTTATATGCAAAACAGAAGAAATAAATAACTATTTTTCTATTTTTTTATTGATAAATATATCATTGATATTATTTACAGTTCAGTTCTTACATACAAAACTGGCCACTATTACTCATCAAAATTTACAAACGGTAGATGAAAATGTAGACTAGATTTAACGTATTATTTTTTTATTTTACCTTCATACTTTATAGGCAGAAAGCATCCAGTGTCACGACACTCCGTTTCCCACGCATCGCCCAATTTTCCACTAGAGGCCGGGGCAGCGGCACAGCGCGACGTCTGACTGTAAGCGAGATCGTTGTGGGCTTAATTTCTACTTGGGGGAATGAATTTCTTACATTTCCTCACTCTGGTAACAAAACAAAGCGCGGCGTTGAGTTCCGCTATTCAACATACAACATCTCGAAAATTAGATAGTGAGTAATACACTAGGCTCCCTCTGCCTACCCTGTTGTATTCGGGATACAGCGTGAAGCTACGATAACAATTATGATATTTTCCTAGTCAAAGTTAAAAGAAACTTACTTATCTTAACCATATTATATATAGTCTTACATGCATAAGTTGGTTAATAATACAATAATGTCTTTAGAACTTATACTCTGTTCATTTACATGAAACTTTTAATACAGCTCTCGATTCAACTCGGTGGAATATCCTTTACGCCTTTCACAGTTTTCAAGTTCCAGTTAAAACAGCTATAGCAAAAATGGCGAACTGCTCTTAAAAAGAGTTTCTAAGGAGATATTATTATAAAAGTTTAGAAGGCGTCATTTTTTAAATATTAAGTAAGTAATATTAAGTAGGAAGTAGGCTTCGTGGCGCAGGAGTATAAACGTGTGACTGTTACGCTACGGTTGTGGTTTCGATTCCCACTCGAGGGTATGGATTATTATTTATTATTTTTTTCATTTTTTCGGTCTCGTACCAAGACAAAAGCGCGGCGGTAAGTTCCACCACTCAACACGCAATGCCTTGAAAATTCGGCAGAAAGTGGGTAGCGGAGTATCTTAACACTAGGCTTCATCTGCCTACCATGCTATGTGCGGAATACAGTGCGAAGATGAAGAAAAGGTAATTTTTTTTTTATTTCTTCGAGGGCAATAGAGGATTTTTCGCTCATTTGTTGCTTACCCTAGAATTACAAATATAATATTTATTATACTTTTAATATCTTGTCATCTTCACTATTATAATATTCTATCACAAGATTTTATATCAGTAGTGTTTTTTAGCTTCACGCTGTATCGCGCACGTAGCAGAGTAGCTAGATGAAACCTAGTGTTAGATCACTCTGTTATCCACTTTGCGACCAAAGAGAGAGAGAAAGTTCTAGACATTGTGTATTGAAAGGGGGAAATCAACGCTCGGCTTAATCTTGCTGGAAATGAAAATAATTCTTTCCTACGACTGGAAATCAAACCTACACCAGTAACGTACGACGCTACCAGAGCAGCAAAATGTAAATAATTAATTTAGTAAAAAATTGTTTATCATATCAAAGACTACAATTTGACATTTCTTATTATTATTTTAGTCTTCAAGTATCTTATGACCAGCAATGTCGTGTTGTATATATTTTACCAATATTAGTTATAATCTCGCACATAGCAGGGTAGGCCAAAAGAAAATTTGAAATATTGCAAATTGAGTGGTAAAACTAAACATCCCACGAATAGTTGTAAATAATTTTATTAAATAAATTCATTTTGAAATAAAATCCAAACATAAGAAGCGAAATCTATTATAACTGAATTTAAATTTCTTTTAATTTAATATTATATATGTTAACGTTCTACTATAGCTTTAAATATTAAAAATTAATAAGTTGTAACAAAGGTATGAAAATATTGAGGCCAGTCGTGACGCAGAGGCAAATCAATTAGTTGTGGGTTCGATCTCCACTCGAGAAAATGAAATATTTATTTATATTTTCATTTCTTTGCTCTGGTGTCGAGGCAAAGCTTGGCGGTGAGTTACGCCACTCAACAGGCATTGCCTCCACATTTCGGCGGAAAATGGGGACATTCACCTGTGTCTTGACACTAGGTTCCCTCTGCCTACCCTGTTGTATACGGAATACAGCGTGAAACTGAAAAAAAAGTAGAAAAATTTTGCCGTAGCTTGATAAGGACGTATGGCTTAGTGGTCAGAGCGCTTGGAAGATTTCCAAGAGGCGTGGATTCTATTTTTTATATATTTTCTAAAATATTATTTTATATAAATTTGTAATGATTTTCTCTAAAATACCTATAAATTTTCACTTTTGAATTTTTTCTTTTGTTTGTAATGTAAATTCTCACTTCGTGCCAAATTTCATAATTTTAAGCTCACGGGACCATATAATAAATTTTGACTACGCAGCGAATTTCATACAAAATCCAGTAACAACGATACATAAATGCTTTTATGTTTTGATTGCGTTGACTTAGAGGCTTGATTTTTTTATGCTGGTAATTTTAGCTTGATACCTATACGCTATCCCAAGATTACTGGTCTTGACAGGTGAACAAATGCAGAACAAAGTTATCCTATAAGAGTTCCGTCATTTTTTTAAGGCACGCAACCCTAAAAAAATACAGATTTAGATAAGACAAAACCGTTTATGTATGTAAGTACCATCTTGATTGCGTTTTTATTTCATAAAACAACCTAACATTATACTAGCGACCTTGGCGACGAGGTGATGTTGAAAGTAATCTTACTTTTACTTAAAATCGTCACTTGTCAAGCTATTTAGTTGTTTTATTATTTGTCTTGTACTAGAATTGTTTTTTAAGAGTACGGAACCCTTGTAGACTCAATCTGTTGTCAGTCTGTATGTCTCCGTGTGTCTGTTCGTCTGTCAATATTATGTAAATGTATCAAGCTGAATATAAAAAATATCTTAAGTCTCTTATAACACAGAAAAAAATAAGCTTCTACATCAAAGGATTAAAAAGGGGCTTTTTTGCATGTCCTGGGCCTACAAATATGAAATTTGCCAAGAATTTGAGAAGAATGTACAATACAAACAAAAGAAAAAATCCGAAAGAATTTTGACATAACTAGGTAAGGAGAGGGGCCTAGTTTTAAGAAATTTATTTATAATTTGTGCACCGCCGATATTTCGAGACATTGTGTGTTGAGTGGCGGAACTCAACGCCGTGATTCATCTATTAAAGACATAACATTATAATATATTAAAGAAGTACTAAACTTGAAAAATCTATGCTAGGCAATGAAATATATCATATTTTTATTTCCTCGATGTGCTCGCTCACCACTTAATGCCTCCAGAAGAAAATGGGAAACGAAAAAGTCGTAATGAAAACAGAGTATCTTACTCGGTTTCCAGGTTCCCTCTGCCTACCCCACTATGTGCAGGATACGTAAAAAATATAGATAGTGTAACTATTTATTATAAAGGGAACTCTAAAACTAGTAAGCTAAGTACCTAAGTAGTAGTTTCTAGAAATCTAGCTTCAAAGGCAAACATAATATTTAGGTTACGCAAATTGATTATGTCGAAACGAAAGGACAATGACACTACATTATACAGAACCTTGAGTTAATGCGTTTAAGTAAATCATACAAATTTATCAAAGGTTTTAAGTTTCTATGTTAATGTAATATTTTTTTTAGCTTCACACTGTATCCCGCACATATCAGGGTAGGCAGAGGGAACCTGGAAACCTAGTGTTAAGACACTCCGTTTCCGTTAAGACATTTTTGTTCTCTAATTTCCGTTGAATTCTGGAAGCATAGCGTATTGAGTGGCGAAACTCAACGCCGCGCTTTGCCTTGTTAACAGAACAAGGAAGTAAAAATATTAAATATTCCATTTTCTCGAGTGATATTCAACCTGATACATTTACAGTGCCACGACTGACCTCATCAAATTTCACCGTTGACAAAAAAAACATATTTGGTTTCCCCAATAATTCCACTTAAGTGTGAATAGTGAAATTTTTATTTAGCAGAACTTAAACCACAACCGTCTGGTACGTAGAAACAATTTAACTCCCCAAATTGCAGGTAGTAAAAAAAATTAAATGTCAGGACAAACTGAATGTCGAAAAGCGGAACTCAACGCCGCTCTTTCAATATGTAAATTATTTATATTTCATTGTTAGTGACTATTGTAGGTAAAAGTCGTCGTAGTATTCGTATTTAAAACATTTTCTACTTCTTGTTCCGATTACTTACACCAAGTGCAAACTTACTCAACGCAATACTTCCATAATAGCCAAAATGTTGAGAATGACGTAGTATATAACTTTTCTACTACTTATTTTTGATGTCGTTTTTAACACGCTTCTATTAGATAGACCAGTTAACTACGAGTATGTAATAAAATCTAAGAAATTGAATTTGACCCATATATAAAAATTTCGTCATCATAAAACTTGACAATACGTAGCTAGGCAACAATAAAATAACATGGTATCTTTAAACATTTTTAAAGTGTTATTCCACACTTAGGAAAGAAAAATACTTATTTAGAAAACGTATAAAAATTTCAACGCAGCGGGAGTCGAATCCGCGCCTCCTGGAAACCGACCAGGCGCTCTGACCACTAAGCCATGCGTTCAACGCATGGCTTAGTGGTCGAGTCCCGCTACGTTCAAATTTTTATACGTTTTCTAAATAAGTATTTAACATGGTATCATCGAACTGATCTGATGATGGAGTCAGGATAGTGGCTACTAGTAAACTACCCAAATTTAGCTACAGTTAGATAGAGTTACAAATTATGTGACTAATTTATAACTTTGAGTACATTCTAAAATATTTTTTTGGATAAATAATAAAGGAAACATCTAGATTTAGGCCTATTTTTAAAATAGGTCTAAATCTAGATTTACTTGAAGGTTACTTCAACATGAACTAGCCTTGTTATAAGTCAATAATGTGTGAAATTTAGTTTAAACATTACGAAAATATAGTATTTATTAGTAAACATTGCTTTACTTTCACAATGAAGACCTTAAATATAAACCGGTTTCAAGTGCTATATGCACGATTCGTTAATACTAATAGAATGCACAGAATATATACTGGAAATGGTATTAAGTAAATTATATATATATAATCCAGGCCAGTCGTGGCGCAACGGCACCAGGTGGGACTGTAAAACCAACTGGTTGTGGGTTCGATCCCACTCGAGGAGATGAAATATTTACTTCAATTTATATTTCCATTTCTTCGCTCTGGTGTCGAGGTTAAGCGCGGCGTTGAGTTCTGCCACTCAACACGCAATGCCTCCAGAATTCGGCAGAAAGTGGGGAACGGAGTGTNCGTGAAGCTGATAAAAAAAATAAATAAAGAAATTTCTTCCTTCCATTCATTAAACCAATTATTATATTAAAAAAAAAAGCCTTTAATCTGTGCCACTTCTATTTTTATTTGTAAAAAGTGAAGCAAGACATTGTAACGCTACGCGTCACTGAATTTGTTGATTTTTTCCGACTATTGCAAATTTTTCGCAAATGTTTAGATACTGATGGATAAATCGTCAATGAATGCGTAATACAAAATAGAATTTAGCGGAAAGTGCTGTCTTGACACTAGGCTCCCTATACCTACTCTGCTACCCGGATACGTCGTGAATCTGAATAAAAAAACAAAATTGAAGGCGTGCGCAACAGCACAGCATTTAACTGTAAGCGCGATGGTTGAGGATTCGATTCTCACTCGGGGGAATGAAATATGTTCATTACTCCGCTATTGAATAAGAGAAAGCAAGGCAGTGAGTTCCGCTATTTAAAACGCAATGTCCAGAAAATTAGGCGAAAGTTAGAGAATAAAGTGTCATAATACTTTGTTCGTTTTGCCTATCCTACTATGTGCAGGATACAGCATGAAGTTAATATAAAATATAATGTAATATATCTTGTTATAATGAGTTGAATAAATAGAACATAGAGTCAGGACACTACTGTTTCTTTTGATTATGTTCTCATTTTTAAAATCCGAAATTTAACGTTGCGCTTTTTTTACAAAGTCGGAAAATTAACACCAGTGTGTTGATTGAGAAAGAACAATTTTTCGTTTTCAAATTATATCAATATCTTTAAATGTTCATCGATATAATTTTATAAAAAAATATAGGTACTTTTCTCTTGACCATATATATACATGTAAAATTTATTTATTTGTTTATTAGCAAATAGATATGTGCTACATAAAAAGAAGTTAGTGAATCAACGTGTTGATTGGCGAAAGTCAACGCGACGATTGTGGGTTCAATCCTCACGTCGGCGAATGATATATATTTAAGTTTATTTTCATTTCACCGCTGCTAAGTCAAAGCATGACCTTTGGTTTCGCTATTCAATTCATAATGTCTAGAAAAATTTATAGAAAAGTGGGGAAAGAAGTGTCTTAACACTTTTCTCTGTATATCCTCCTATTCCATAAAAATTGAGAAGCTGCTGTTTGTATTTTTTTTATACTTTATTGGACCTGTTGGAAATTTTGACCCAGGATTCATATTACAATATGAATCCTGGGTCAAAATTTCCAATATTTTTTTTTTATTAAATTTGATTTCTTTGTTTCCATGGATTTTTTGTATATAGAAGCGGAAATTTACCATTAATATTTAAGACGATTGACCTACATATTATTAAAACACACCGTTCATTTAACAGTTCATTAAACATTGCCTCGACCGGGCACTGAATCGACAATCTTTGCGTACAAAAAATTGTAAGCTATCCACTTATTATTGCAACTTATTCTTCTATAACAATCTTATAATATAATATTACAGATTTCATAAATGTATTAGAAAGTATTTGAGATCTAAGCATAAGAATAGTCCGTCCAGTACTTAAGAAACATCGTATACATGTAATTTAGACTTGTGTTATATATTTCATTAATAGTCTTTATGTCGCAGGGGCACAAGAATGCGACCATTGTGAGTTCGATTCTCACTCGGGGCAATGAAATATTTAAAATTTTAATTTCGTCTGCCTGGGAACGAGGCAAAGTGCGACGTTGAGTTCCGCCGCTCAACACGTTTCGGTAATTGGGAACGTTGGGAACAGAATGCATTAACACTAGATTCACTCTTTCTGCTATATGCGATATTCCGCATAGCGGAAGCTAAAAAAGATGCCTCCTTTCCTTTTTACCAGAGCGAGAAAATGAAAATTATTTATTCCACGTGGAAATCGAATCCACAATCTATCGCGTTTACAGTCTCACACTTGTGCCTCTGCGCCATGACAGCCTAAATTTAAATACATATAATTAGACAAATTCTGTGGCATCTTTTGACATTTGGGTAGAAATAACTATCTTTACACTAGGAAGTCATTAACTTCCCATCTATATATAAAATGCTAATGAAAATTGAATAGTTCTAATGAAATCGAACCTACTACCATCATAAGACTAGCAGTGCTAGAATAACACCCCACCAACACTATTTGAATTGCATCAAACCGACAACGGTATCTCACAGTCGTTATTACACTCGAAATGTGGTGGCTTGTGTTTTTCTGTGCAACAAGTGTTTTTGGGGACAATAATGGGACGAGAGAAGGTAATATCTTTTTTTTGTTCGTATATTATTTAATTATTTTATTTGGTGATTTAGTTTCACAATTTTCGTTTTGATTATTTTGTTTTAAATTTTTTAAATTTAATTATTAGATTTTTTTTAAATTTAACAATATTATTGAAAGAATGATAGAATTTGTTTATTTATTTATTAATATTTGCTTTATTGCAAAATTTAATAATATATAATAATTGAAGCCGGTCGTGGCGCAGCGGCACGAGGTGTGACTGTAAAACTGACTGGTTGTGGGTTCGATCCCCACTCGAGGAGATGAAATATTTACTTAAATTTATATTTCCATTTCATCGCACTGGTGTCGAGGTTAAGCGCGGCGTTGAGTTCTGCCACTCAACACGCAATGCCTCCAGAATTCGACAGAAAGTGGGGAATGGAGTGTCTTAACACTGGGTTCCCTCTGCCTACCCTGCTGTGTGCGGGATACAGCGTGAAGATGATTTTTTTACTTATTTAGAAAACGTATAAAAATTGATTAAAGATTAAAGATGATTTTTTTTTATATAATAATAATATAAAAAACCAAATTTAATTAAAGTACATAAAAAGCATAAATAACATCCTAAAATATATACAATCAATTAGAAAATAGAAGAAGCGATCCAATTGTATTAAAAATATTTTTTCCTTATGTATCCTTTATATCATACGAAATGGATAAAGAGAAACTAATGTTACATCCCTCCGGTCTCCTTAATACGCAGAATCTACAAACAATTGATCAGCCTAAGAATAAAATAATAATAAGAGGCCGTCATGGCTCAGGGACACAAGGGTGCGACTGTAAGCGCGGAGGTTGTAGGTTTGATGCCCACTCATGGGAGTGAAATATTTAATATTTTCAGTTGAATTCCACCATTCAACACACAATGCCTCCAGAAGCAGAAAGTGGAGAACGGAAATGTCTCAACAGGAACAGAGTGTATTAACAACTAGATTTCTCACTTCCCTATGTCTACCATGCTATGTATGTGATATAGCGTGAAGCTAAAAAAAAATATAAAATATATTTATATCTATACTTCTATTACAAAGCTGAAGAGTTTGTTTGGGTTAACGCGCTCATCTCAAGAACTATTAGTTCTATATGATTTTTTATATTGGATATTCAATGTTTGCAATCAAGCTTGGCAATGTATTTGCATACATAGCAACCTACAGGTAGGTCCTTCGATCAGACTTACCTTCACCTAGGGCACTTAGAATTCTAATATAATAATAAAAACAACGCTTAGTTATTTTGTATAAATACAAAAACAGTATCAGCCTAATATTAGAGAAAAACCATAGAAGCTTAGAATGGGTCTATACGCCAGTTTTGAATAAATTCGATAAATTTTATTAAAAATAGAGGCCAGTCGTGGCGCACGGGCACAAAGTGTGACTGTAAAATCAACTGGTTGTGGATCCGATCCCCACTCGAGGAGATGAAATATTTACTTAAATTTATATTTCCATTTCTTCGCTCTGGTGTCGATGTCAAGCGCGGCGTTGAGTTCTGCCACTCAACACGCCTCCAAAATACGGCACAAAGTGGGGAACGGAGTGTCTTAACACCTGGTTCCCTCTGCCTACCCTGCAGTGTGCGGGATACAGCGTAAAGCTGCTTTTTTTTATAAAAAATAATAAGATATGATTTATTTCTTGAACGTCAAATAAGCAGACCTGAAAAGAACTGGCACAAGAAACTCGTCGAGGCAATTTTTTTTTTGCTTTTTCTTAAAGACAATCAGAAGTTGCAAAAATTTTGATTAAGAATTTTCATTACAGTGATTATTGAAAAAATATAATTATTAAGAATTTGAAATATATATGTAGATAATAATATGATGAAGCATATTAGGATATGCCTAACAAGGTTTCAATATTTAGCTTAAGCTTATTGTAAGTCAATATAAGTAAATTAACAACTAAGTAGTACAGCAAATCTATTATATTCTGGTCTTTTTTCTAATATATTTTTTTACATAATATAAATGTATATATATTATGTATACCCAAAGCTTTGTCTCAAATCATTTTCTCTATTAGTGAAAATTGTACTAAAATCCTTTGCATACTTTAAAAAGGCCTAAGGCCTTTTTAACAAAGTACAATACAAACAAACGTACATTTACAAAGCGGTTTTTTCTATATCAGCTTCACGCTGTATCCCGCACACAGCAAGGTAGGCAGAGGGAACCTAATGTTAAGACACTCCGTTCCCCAAAAGCAGCACAAAGCGGTTTTGATTAATACAAAACAATAAATATAGTTTATTGGAATTGAATCCAAACTCACCTGCTTGCATTTATATGATGTTGATGGTCCTTATTAAATATATTAAAATAAATCGACGTACAGTTGTGTTTGCACGGTACACTGAAGACAATAGTTATAATAAATACTCTAATAAAAGAAAAAGGCAGAGTCTAAAAAACGAGTGGAAATCGAGTAACGAAAGTTAATAAAAAAAATAATACTTATGAGAATGTAGATTCAATGAGAACGAGAAAGAAAGAAAATCAAATCATTGAGGCCAGTCGTGGTGCAGTGGCACAAAGTGTGACTGTAAAACCGACTGGTTGTGAGTTCGATCCCCACTCGAGGAGATGAAATATTTACTTAAATTTATATTTCCATTTCTTCGCTCTGGTGTCGAGGTAAAACGCGGCGTTGAGTCCTGCCACTCAACACTCAATGCCTCCAAAATTCGGCAGAAAGTGGGGAACGGAGTTTCTTAACACTAGGTTCCCTCTGCCTACCCTGCTGTGTGCGGGATACAGCGTGAAATCAAAAAATTAAAATAATTCATTCCTTCGAGTGGGAATCGAACCCACAAACGTTGCGTTTACAGTCAAACGCTGTGCCGCTACGCCACAAAACCACTGTGTCTAAATATGTAAAAAACGGAGTGTGCTATCACTATCATATTTTTTTTGCCACTATCACTTCCTTCTATGTAAAAGATGCTTAACAATGAAAAATATACTCTGATTACATACTAACATAATATGGTAAGTGGCAATATCAATATTTAATTTAACACTTCATTGTAAAGGCTGTGGAAAAAATTCCATCCTATTTACAACAGTGTAATGTTTGAGTGTGATTGAGGTCGATGATTATTGTTTGCTTATTTTTTTTTATTATACTTTATTCACGGGTATATAAAGAATCTAGTGTTAAGACACTCTGCTTTCGACTTTGTGCCCTATTTAGAGACATTATATGTTAGGCGGCGGAACATAACGCCAACCTTTGTTTGATCAAGCAAACATCAAATCAGCTTCACGCTGTATCCCGCACACAGCAGGGTAGAAAGAGGGAACCTAGTGTTGAGACACTCCGTTCCCCACTTTCCGCCGAATTCTGGAGGCATTGCGTGCTGAGTGGCGGAACTTAACGCCGCGCTTTGCCTCGACACTAGAGAGAAGAAATGAAAATATAAATGTAAATAAATATTTGACTTCCTCGAGTGGAGATCGAATCCACAACCAGTCGATTTTACAGTCACACTTTGCGCTCTCGCGTCTCCTCTGCGCTACGACTGGCCTCAAGAAATATACCTATATATTTTAAAATATACTGCATTGATCGAGTAACACTAAACTTACGACTATCAAGTATCTATAAGTAAACATTCACTGCGACATCATATAAGGAATATTGAGTAAACAAAAATAGATCATTAAAGTAAAAGTATTTTCCGGGTTCCTATCAATTTCGAAACTGAAATGCAAGTCTAGAATGTTACTAAGTAATAGTGTCGCAAGTAACTTGTTCAAACGCCTGGTGTAAAAGTGGTCTAACCACTTACTAAGGACTTTTTATATATTAAAAATTTATTAAAATTGGAGTTATCTCTAAAAAAAAATAAAATCATTTTATACTATTCAATAGCACTGATAACAAGTCTATGTGCGGCGATAGTCTCGTAATACGCAATGTCTCAAAAATTGAACGCAAATAGAGAATCAAATGTTTTAGCACTAGGATCCATCTGCTAAAAAGGAAGATTAAAAATTAATAAAAAAAGGAAATAAATTTTAATCAAAGAAAATTAAAAAAGTTTGAGGTATTTAAATAAAAATAATTCATTCTCTTGAAAAGGAATGAAACCATAAACTGGCGCACTCACAGTTAGATGCTTTGCCGCTGCTCTACGGAGTCTTTATTTGTTCTTATATATATAAAATAGATAATGTTTATTAGGAAACGTAATATTTTTTAAAATACAAGACTTGAGAAAATAAAGAAAAAAATCAATAATTAAGTCTTACGCCACTTTTACTTACAAATAATTAGATTTATAAAGTAAATGGATATGTCCGTCCATCCATCGTCGCGAAGCAGCATAACGACTGACTGCAAGCGCGACGGCTTCTGGACCAGCTCTTTAGAGAAAAAGTTATTTTCATTTCCTCGCTCTAATAGCAACATAGAACGCGGCGTTGAGTTCCGCCACTCATCACAACATCTTGAAAATTGGTCGGAAATTAAGAAATGTAATGTCACAACACTAAGCTAAAAAAGACTGTTTGATTCAACGGATTCTGGAAAAAGGTTGTAGTATGTATTTACTCGCTTCCGTATTGTATGTCCGTGTTATTTACAAACATATACTAAATGCACTTATATTTAGCAGATTAAAATCTTTGGTACGATTTTCTAGACCTAATAAATTGTGCTGTTGCACCATCTAGGTCTTGAAAGCGTTTTATGCAATTTTTATATCTATTACAGTAACTGTAGAGCTTAAAATAAAATATATCGAATGAATATGTTTCGAAAGTATACATACAAGGTATATAGTATATTTATATTTATGTAATTATTACATTAGCAGGTAGTTATAGGTTTAGTAACTTAAACTTATAATTAAATAGAAAACTGAGAAAGGAGACTACAGAAAGGCACAGTGGAACAACGGTGACTGTACCGTGACGACTGTGTGTACGGCTCGCACTCAGACTGCTCTGTTAGACTTTCTGCGGCGTTGAGTTATGCCACTCTATACGTTGTCTCGAAAATTCAGTGGAAAGTAGGAAATGGAATTTCTTACCACCAGGTTCCCACTGTCTACCTACATTACACTTGTTCTTTTTAATCTCAATAAGAAAGCTTCACGCGGCATCTCGCGTACAGCATAGTAGGCAGAGGGAAACTGGGAACCTAGTGTTAAGACACTACTGTACCCACTTTCCATCGAATTCTTGAGGCATTTCGCTATGAGTGACGAAACTCAATGCCGCGCTTATGCCTCTAAAATATTTAATTTTTCCTAATGGGAACCCACAACCGTCGCGTTCGCATTCTCAAGCTTGTGCCTCTGCGACACGACGGCCTGTAGGAATAATAAAGGACGTCCCCACTATCTTGGTGCATTGGATCAGCATGCATTGCATATTGTCATATTGTAAACGCGATGGTTGTGGATTCAATCCTGACTCTAGAAAATTTATTATTTTTATTTTTCTAATCAGTCATGACAAAGCACGGCCCACTACCATCGTGTGTACAATCAGAGACTGTCATAATTTAAAAAAAAATCAGCTTCACGCTGGATCCTGCATACAGCAAGGTAGGCAGAGGGAACCTAGTGTTAACACACTCCGTTCCCCACTTTCTGCCGAATTCTGGAGGCATTGCGTGTTGAGTGGCAGAAATCAACGCCGTGCTTAACCTCGACATCAGAGCAAAGAAATGGAAATATAAATTTAAGTAAATATTTCATCTCCTCGAGTGGGGATCGAACTCACAACCAGTCGGTTTTACAGTCACACGTCGTGCCGCTGCGCCACGACTGGCCTCATTATGGCTCTCATACTGGCCTTACTGTCATAATTATTGGCTAATAATATTATTATTTTATTATTATTATTGAATCGACATAAAGTAGTAATTTGAAAGGAAATGCAATATCCAACGGACATCGTTAAGAAATATATACTGGAATTTCCAGTAACATTTAAGTGCCGTAATTTTCATAAGTTCAAATAAAAAATTTGTCAAGATTCTACAATTTTTTTTTTCATAATAATATTTTACTCAATGTTTTTAATAATTGAATATTTTTTGGGGTCCGTACCTAAAGGTAAAAACGGGACCTTATTAGTGAGACTACGCTGTTTATCTGTATGTCTGTCTGTCCATCTCATGAACCGTGATACTTTGACAATTGAAATTTTCACAGATGATGTGTTTCTGTTGCCGCTAAAACAACAAATACTAAAAAACAAACAAACAAACAAACAAACGAGATTTTTTGCCGTTTTTATAGACAATGATACGGAACCCTACGTGTCGACTATAAATGTGACAGGTTGTGAGTTTGATTCCCAATCTAGGAAATGAAATATTCAATATTTTCTCGCTCTGGTAAAGAGCTGCCACTCAACACGCAATGGTTCCAGAATTCTACGGAAAGTGGTTAAACTGTATGTTCCTAGGTTCCCTCTGCCTACCCTGTTATATTTTGAGAATTATACAGGTATTTAAGTTCGTAAGGGGCCGTCGTGGCGCAGTGGCACATCTTTTGAGGGGACAATTGCGGATACAATTTCAATTCGGAAAAATAAACTTGATTCATTTCCTCGTTTTTTGTAAGAAGACAAAGCTCGGCATTCAATTTCACCATTCAACACCCAATGGCTCAAAAATTGGGTGTAAAGTGGGGCTTGAAGAGTCTTAAAACTCTCAACTCTGGTATACCAGATACCAGAGTTGAGAGTTTACGGGATACAACTTAAAGAAAAAAAAACCTTTATTAAAAAGAGTCAATTTCAACGACGTCCTCTATAACCTACTAATATTTACTTTTCTTACAGATGTACTATCACAAACATTTGACTACCATTCAATGCCGGTGCTATCAGAACTGGATGACTTCGACCGCTGCTTGAAGAAACCCGACGCTGTCTACTGTATAGTAGACTTTGAGCTGTTAGAAGATGATACGCCACTGTACCGATATATTAAAGTAAGTAGAAATACTATTGAGATTTTACTCAAAATTGTTGTAATCTTATATTTGTTAAGGGGAATGTGTAGATTTCGAAATATTTTTGGTTTTCTTGCGTAACGAATTGTGGTGTTAAGCTGCGCCATCCATAATATGATGTATCAAAAATGGGTAAATGATGGAAAATCCAACGTTTTAACCCTTATTCACCTTGTCTCTAATTATAAGCCTAGTTTAATTAGCAGATAAATGTAAAACTTAGGTGATAAATAGAAAAGTAAAAAAAAGAACGGTAAAAACGGTACTGTTGTGTTTAGTTAATGTGTATATATATATATATATATTACATGCCCCATTGCGGCAGTTTTAGGTAATAATGAATAATAATGAATTAATTACCTTATTTGCATATAATACATCACACTTACTATTTTTAAACGAAATTTCAGCAACAGGATTTCACTCTAATGTTATGTTTAAATAAATTAAAAAAGTTTACATCTAAATTCCGAAACAAACAAACAAACAAACATACAAACAGATTATTTTGTGAACCATTGCGTGCGAAATTACGAGAATCTGTACAAAAAAGTAATATAAATAGGAAAGGAACATTCTTCACCGTATCCTAAGTAGTAATTAATTACTGTAATCTATCATCATTACGTATGAAGACTGTCTTTTATTTGGTAATTACATCGAAAATGAGACGAAAAATTTTCTAATTATTTAGGAATCTTAAAATTGAGTAGTATTCTTTATTAAATGAGTTAGTTCATTTTTATATATTACTCGTACCTACAATATTTTAGTTTTGTTTTATAATGTAGGCTTAGTAAAGTAGCCATGCTTAGTATCTAAAAGTTTAGTAGGGAATTCAGGCTCCCCTTGCTTTACCTTGTACGATGATATAATAAACGGAGTGATTTGACACTAATATCAAGACACTTTGTTCATCGAAGAAATAAGAATAATTCATTGTGCCGCAACGGCTACAATTTTGGTTGTTTATAGTTAGGTTCTCCCCTAGAGTTCCCCCGCTCAACACACAATGTCTCGGAAAGAGGCAACAAAGACAGCAGAGTGTCTCAGCTTTACATATGCATATAATAAAAACTACCATATTTACAATTTGTTTACAGAATTTTTCATCACTATCGTATAGAAATTACAAACACACAAAGTTACATAGAGGTGTTTGTGGATCTCAGCATTGCGGCTTGAACCTGACGCATGCGAATGCAAGTCATATCACCGCTGATGCTTTAAAGAAATGCTTCAATGCCACCATACATGAAGGTTATGGTTTACAGGTAAGTTCTACATATATAGTACTAATGGCCGTAAAATCCCGTTTTTTTCCGTTCCCGTAGAATTAGTGCTCCTTACATTATATCAGAACGTGAAGACTTAGTAACGGAAGATGTTTTTATAATTTATATAAATAGAGAATAAAAAAAATATTTTTATAACTCTAATTTTATACAATAATTCTATGAAAAATGGGAAAGGGAGTGAATTACACCCTACACTACGTTCCCCTACCTACTGCTTTGCGAGAATAGGTGTAAAGCTCCTACATAAGTATATATTCATATTTTTTTTTCTTTATCAGGTGGACTCGCTATCAGTAAGATATTGCAAGACACAGAACGATTATATCCCACCTGATAGTCTGGATTATATTATAGGAGCACTCCTACTAATTCTTCTATTT
The DNA here is from genome assembly GCA_013403705.1 of Heliconius hermathena. Taxonomy (NCBI): domain Eukaryota; kingdom Metazoa; phylum Arthropoda; class Insecta; order Lepidoptera; family Nymphalidae; genus Heliconius; species Heliconius hermathena. Next base: position 101,529 of record JAAIXJ010000069.1, read on the forward strand.
GTCAATCTTGGCTGTTCTGCTTTCTACTTCTTTTGGCCACCGGAGGATGGAGAAGGTATTTCTTTTATTTTTGGACATTTTCAAGGAAGATCTATGTATATTAAAGCCCGGCAAATCATCTGTAGCTCCTCTGGTGTTACACGGGGATCGTGGGCGGCGGTGATCACTTACCATCAGGCAACCGGTACGCTCGTTTTCCTTATCTTTTTACATAAAAAAAAGATCTATGTAGGGTGTATCGCGGCTAAGCGTCTGATTGAAAATACGACAGTTGTGGGTTCAATTCCTCGTCGGGTGAATGAATTATTTACATTTTCATGTTCTGGTAACAAGACAAAACACGACACCCTGGGTCACGACTAGTCTCGAAATTTGGAAGAAATTTCGAGACCAATTATTCTTAATATTCTTTTCGTAATTTCTACGACTTATACTACATTGTTTTAACTTAACTAAGCATTTAACTTACAATATCAAAATATTTAAATGAAAGCACAATTTTGGGTATTCGCTATTCCATCCCAAAATGTTTTAGATATTTATAAAACGTAGTCTTCGTAATTATTAAGTTACGAAATAATACTGCAGGATATTTTTATACATAGTGTCAGAGCGTTTTTTTCTTAAGACACAATTTTTTAGACGTTGCTCTCAAAAGTTAATTTTTTTATACGTTTCCTAAAAAAATATTAATAAGATAAACGAACGAACGGACTGAGGAACCTATCCAAAGAAATATCAAGTAAAAATATAGAGTATTTACTTGATATTTCTTTGAATATTAAGTCATTCTTTATCTCTGTGTTGAAATAATTACGACTTAAGCTAAACTGTTACGAAGATAATCTTCACCAACAATTCAATTTTGTTTACTTTGTAGTTAGTACTATGAACAATTGTATATTAAAAATACATAAATTTATCAACATTCAAATAAATAAGACGTTTCTAAAGTCAATGTTTTGCCCAAAATTTTACCAGCGCGATTCAGAAAATGACATTTAAATATTTTCAATGTACAGGATCGACTTTTCTACAGATTTAATATATGTATAGATTAACGTTTGTTTGGTTGAACACGCTAATTTCAGAGATTACTTCAGAATAATTCACAATTTCTTTTCGTATCCGATAGTCCATTTATCGAAAAGTTATTTGTTTCGGTGTAGTCCACTTTAACACGCTGTCAGAATTACCTCCGGCATTTAAAATGAGCCATGTATCCGTACGCACACTTAATGTATACGTAGTGTACTATGTATAGTGTATAATACATTAGAGACACAGTATATACATCGAGTGTTTCTGTGTCTAGAGTAGTAAAATATTTTTGATACAGCTTAATATTTTCAATACATCGCATTTCACACAGTAAACACACTATATTATCACCAGTTTGCGTGTGAACACCTCGGACACTGTTTTTGTAGACTTCAAATATAGATACTACTCAAACACAAAAAAATCGTACAATTCTAAACAGTAGGTAATACATTAACATCTGACATTTATGTCCTGACGTTTTCCATTTGACCACTTCTGCGATGCTGCAGGTTAAGGCTAGTTACCTAATCAAATTTATAAAAATTCATTTCAAAGTGAGTGTATGTGCCAAAGCTGAGTAATAATTATTATACTCGAAATTAAATTGATTTCCTCCATTAAGCCATGTTCTGTAACAGAACGTACCTTAGATATGATGTATTAAAAGAAAATAAAAAAAATGCATGGCAATACACATATATAACATAGTCAATTATGAATAATACAAACTATATATTTTTAATATCATATTAATCTATACTAGTTCATGTATTGTCGTCCCGAGTGTCGCAACCATAATTTCATAGTTGGTACTACTAACTATACATAGTTGGTAGCAGACGGAAAGCAGCGGTCGAGTCAAACTCTTAAGTACTGCGGTATAAATAAATATGATACACATAAAGACTCGTAACAAATGTATAGTAAATATAATATAATAATTTGAAGCCCATAATGGCACGATCTTTTGGGATTCTTTCTTATACATGCAAAATAAGTATAGGAGCGACACATTGAGTTGCAAAGGGAGCATTTATACTGTTAAATGTCCTTAACAAAATGGAAATTGGAAATGAATGCTTGTTATGTTGTGTTCAATTTTGTCTCACGGGGCACTTGCAGTACGCAAACCATGCTTGTATGGAGGATATATAAAACACAGATGTAACGGCTTATACTGTAGTTTCTACGTATGATTTAGTGTAGAAGGAACGAAGGGAGACATTATTAACCTAGGCCCTATGGTGGTATTGTACCACGTTCAACACTTTGTTTATTGTATAAAACACAATGTGACAGATTAGTGTCCGCCCCAACTTGTTTTAATGAAGAAAACACTCGAGATGCAACTGTGGGTGTGTGCCGTGCGTTTATTTAACATATCGGCCGCCTTACGTTAGTGCGTTCGATCCAGCTACTTATATTGATCCCAAAATCAATCAACTACACAAATCACCTTTCTAATACAATTTTAATATAAACAAGCGTAACAAGTTCCTTCAGAAACATCACTTTATTGGGGCTGGACTTCACCTTGAATTGATTGTGTAATGTTAAAATTTTTCGGGACAATTTTTTTATATTGGAAATTGGCGTATCCAAATTAAAATATTTTATCAATATAGATAAAAATATATTTTATTTTGTTTAGGTAATAGATACATGTTGGCGTTTTGCGTGCAAAAGAACTGGAAAGCTCTTAAGTACGGTGGCAGCGCTGAAGGAGGGATCTTTAAGTGTTTTCAAGCAATGAGGTTAGTATGAATGAATTTTAAAAATATTGCGAATAGAAAATAATTAGGCAGTCGTGGCACAATGTGTGTGTGGCGAAGTGGCACAGTGTATAAATGTAAACGCGATAGTTGTCAGTTCGATATGTTAAAAAGACAAAACGCGAGATTGTGTCCTGCCAATCTGCTCAATGTTCAAAAATTCCCGGTGCGTGGAACAGGGACAGTTAACGTGGCCCTGTTCCACGCACTGGCGTAAAAATGTGTTTCGTGTTCTTATTCATCTCTGCCGCTATATGCGAGATACAGCGTGAAGCTAAAAAAAAAATATAAACAAAACTTATGCAGGATAAGAGAAAATATAAAAAAAATATCACAATGAAAATGCCACATTAAAATTACACATTATTTTAATTTAAGTTAAGACCTAATTTGCGACTTGGTTTATTAATTAATATAAACAGGGTATGTACGAGTATAGTCCAACTAAACAAAAATGACCCAGTTTCAAAATAATATTTATATGAAAATTCATTTCATGCAACGGCAAATATACAGAAATAGAATAAAAACATGGCATGTAATGTTATCTTTTGTTATAACTTTTGAATGGGATAATATTGTTAGAATAATATTGTAAACATTTCCATTTTTATAAGCTTTTTTGCAAGCAAGTTTGTTTTTGTTTAACTTAGTGTTGAGATATTCCGTTCCCTACTTTTAACTCAATTTTCAAAACATTGAGTTGATTTACGGAATTCAACGTCGCGTTTTGTGGAAAAAATTAAATTGTTTAATTAAAATCATTCCCCCGAGTGAGATCGAACTTACAACCATCGTGTTTAAGGTCCGTCGGCTTAATACAGAGTAACAGAAAAGTCAGAACGAACAGTGCCGTCTTAACAGGTACAAAGGGGTCCACCACATCGGCCTCTGTACCAATTACGTAATTTTAAATCTACAATTCAAAGATTTTAAATAAAATTTTTAAGAAATCGATTTAAAATAGGGAATTGCTCAAAGAACTTGAAGATCGTGAGTTCAAATATCAATGTTTTTGTATTCTATTAATGCTCTTCTAGCAGCTTTGCTCGCTTGAACGACTTGCAATGTTGAAATTGATATATAAGTAGTTTGAGGAGTCTAGTCCAGGCGTCCAGGAGTTGAGAGGCCAGTTGTGACGCAGCGGCACGAGGTGTGACAACTGGCCGACTGGTTGTGGGTTCGATCCCCACGCGAGGAGATGAAATATTTACTTAAAAATATTTTTCCATTTCTTCGCTTTGGTGTCGAGGTTAAGCGCGGCGTTGAGTTCTACCACTCAACACGCAATGCCTCCAGAATTCGGCAGAAAGTGGGGAACGGAGTGTCTTAACACTACGTTCCCTCTGCCTACCCTGCCGTGTGCGGGATACAGCGTGAAGCTGATTTTTTTTTTGAGGAGTCTAAGTAGGTGGAGGGATCACTCTTAGTGATCCCCTACATGGATCAAGGATTTCTCGAAATTCCTATGGAAACGGGAAAAGAGAGTCCACAGAAAAGAAAGTTCACGCAAGCATAGTTGTTTTAAAAAAGTTTTTAAATTAGTTAAATTTTATAATATATTTTAAATTAGTTAGTATTTATTTATTATAATAAAGTAAAAAAATAAATGTAATTAATTTTACATTGTTATAATCGCTGAACACGAATGAATGTGACGTTTCGTTTAATGGAACAGGCGTTTAAAAACTTATTTACAATTTAATTTATAATATTAAAAATAGAAAGCTTATAATAAAACAGAGGCCGTCGTGTCACAGTGGCACAAGCGTGAGATTGTTAACTCGACCCTGCAATTTGCGGGATAAAACGTGAAAAACCCCAATGACATAAGTGTTTGATGGAATTATCTATCTCTCAATCTATCTATCTATAACATTATAAAATAAAGTCGCCCTGCCCCGCTATCTATGCCTCTCTAATTCTTCTATTCTATTTCTCAAGGAAGGTTTATATATAGTTTAGTATATATAAACCTTCCTTTCTTTTAAGTCTTATGTAATTTGATATAAATACTATAAATATGTATAAAATTCTACCCGTTGAGACACTTTCGTGCATGCACTGCTTTAATGGCTTACCAAAGTGGGCTTACCAAAGTGCAGTAGTACTTATACTACATGAAAATAATGTAGTGGAGTATTGTTCCTCTTAATATAATAAGATCTACAAAAAAGTCAACGACAGCATATTCGTATCTTTTGAGCATATTTCAAAGCATATTTCTGTCTAAAAATATTAATTTGAATGTATTTTTTTATTGCCAATCACAATCCTGAAACTAGAACAGAACCGTCTGTGGGTGCGTCTGACTCGCGCTTGGCGGGTTTTTTCTTAAATACACTTTAATAAACATTTGTGTTGTTAAAGCGGGCAAAGCCGCGAACGGGTCGCAAAGTATTATATAAATTATGACATAAAATTTTATATCATTTTTTTCGGCTTCACGCTGGATTTTACACATGGTAGGGTAAACAGAGGGAACCTAGTGCTAATACACTCCATTCCCATTAAAACACTTCCGTTTCCCACTTTCCACCGAATTCTTGAGACAGGCGTGTTCAGTGGCGGAACTGGACGCCGCACTTCGCCTCGTTACCACAGCGAAGAAATGAAAATATTTAATATTTCATTCCCCCGAGTAGGAATCGAACCCACAACTGTCGCATTTACAGTCGCACGCTTGTACCCTGACGCTATGACAGCATCTGTATATTTTCTTAACAATATTATTAATTTCTTTTTGGCAGGTTTTATACCATGGTGATGATACTTGGGCTGCACTCGATGATTTTCATTGGATACGGTTACACGGAAAACCCGGATTTTATTGAAAACGTAAGTTATTATTTATATTTATAATTTTAAATTAATTGTTATTATTAATCTCAACCGAAGTAATCTTTCCTCCTAACGAGCCTGGAAACCTTCCAAGAGATACGTGCTTTCTAAAAAAGTATTTTTCTTTCCCATGTGTGGAATAAATAATAACAATTAAAAAAATAATTATAAATATGTATACCGAGTGTTTTTATCTTCACCACTTTAAATGACAGCACAGTTTTAACTACTCTATAAAAACCTAATACAATTAAAACTATTCATTTTAGAAAATAGGTATTTGTGTAAAATAGAACGAGATATATCCCTATCTCGTTCGAGTATGTTTCTTTAGAATTAAAATTTGCAAATCGGCAACGCTTAGTAGTATTTTTGAAGTAGTGGTGTTTACATTTTTGGTATCTATTCCTCACGTCGTCGTCGTCGTCGTCGAAACTGTTGGGGAATCTTAATTGATTCTTTTAGGTATGGGTTGAAATATCTTACCCTATACGCGGCTCCCGCATAGTTGCTTCCATCCTGTATATCAGACTCTTTTATGCAGACAGACAGATAGACGGACAACAAAACAATCTAATAACAGTTTTGTTTTTACATTTGACATACAGAAGCCTAGAATATTAAAAAAACCTAACGTGATTTTATTTAAAACAATTAAACTGCTATTCTATGAACGCAAATGATACAAAGACAATATTAGTATTGAACATAGATATAATCATCAATTATAAATATTATTAAGCTATCAAAATTTGCCATTTTAGGCACTCGTTCGGATTAAATGGCGCGTAATATTTTATTAGGTACACTAAATATCTGATTTATATGATTCATAAATTAAACGTTTCCGAAATGCGAATTTGTGTTGAAGCCTATTTGATTTTATGTTTGTTAGAAGTGGCATCGATCTGAGATATTTATTTTATATAACTTTTACTTACGGCTTCGCCTGCATTGTCAAATGGAAATAACTAAATCCCGTATCTATAAAACGCTCTTAGCTCTGAGATCAATCTTGAGAGTGATCTTGAGATGCCGTTTTCATTTTTAAACTAAAAACATTATCTTAAGATCGCTTTTAAAATCTCTCTCAAAGTTGAAAGCGGTTTTTATATACGGGCCTAAGAGTTGTGTATTACACAATTAATATATTTTCAGTTAGGTAACTCTTAATACAGGTACTGTAGATTACATTGAATAAAAGCGATATACAAAAAGAGCTCTCGGGAAAATAATTATTTTTAAAATAATTACGTTCATCACATACATGTGTATGTACTTGATCACATGTGCATGTATTAGTTAAAATAACAAACAAAGTTATAATACTTACGATCCAAAATCAAATAAAAAAATCCTTACATTTATACTCTACTACTCTAGACATATAAATAAAATGGAAGTGTCTGTCTGTATATATCAAGTGCATGCAGTTATTTAGACGATACAAAAATACAAAGTCTATCTGTCCTTCTACCGATCGACTGACATTGGATTGTGACGAAAAGCCCTATTTGGAATTTACGCGGAAAAAGTCACGTGGATATAGGGCGAGCGGGTTAGTAAGTCCCGATATATACAAATGAGGCCAGTCGTGGCGCAGGGGCACAAAGTGTGTAAGTCGACTGGTTGTGGGTTCGATCCCCACTCGAGGAGATGAAATATTGACTTAAATTTATATATTTTCATTTCTTCGCTCTGTGGTCGAGGCAAAGCGCGGCGTTGAGTTCTGCGACTCAACACGCAATGCCTCCAGAATTCGGCAGAAAGTGGGGAACAAAGTGTCTTAACACTAGGTTCCCTGTGCCTACCCTGCAGTGTGCGGGATACAGCGTGAAGCTGATAAAAAAAATATATTATATATATGTTCATAATTTATATTTTCCTTTTCCACAGTGTACCAATATTAGTTTAAAAAAATTAAAAAAAGAAAATGTATTCAGTGCCACTTGTATATAAAACTATTCTGTGTATGATGCGTAATTAATTTGATGAGCTGACCTGAGTGGTCTCGATGCTCCGATAAGATCTTTGTTTCCATTATTGTGCCTTCATCGCCTAGTTTGCAAATTTTGCCCAAAATTTTAGTCTAATGTCTATTTGGCTTAATATAGGAATATAATAATCAATAAAGTAAGGTGTTTATTTTAATAAAAACATCATACAATTACAAAAAATACTACTATTTATTAATTAATAAGCTATGTTTATAAACTAAATAGTTTATAAACATAGTGATATTTTTTCTTCACTCTGTATCCCGAATATTGCAGAGTAGGCAAAGAGAACCTGGGAACCTAGTGGTAAGACTCCGTTCCCATTAATACACTTTCGTTCCGCACTTTCTGCCGAATTCCAGGGGTACTGCATGTTGAGTGATGGTACTCATCGCTGCACTTGACTCTTTACTAAAACGAGAAATGCAAATCTATATATATAAAAGGACATGTACCTGACTGACTGAGGTAAGACGCATGCACAGCCGTAACCGTTGTGCGTAGAAACGTAAAATTTGGACAGATGTTTATTTTCATAATCTGGACATCCACTAAGACAGGATTTTGAAAAATTTTAACCCTAAAGGGATGAAATATAGGGGTTGAAAGTTTGTATGGATTTTTTTTAAATCGGCACCGATTTTTATAATATTTGAAATTCAGACTTAAAAAGATTTCGTTGAACACGTGTTTCATGGTTTTTTAGAATTCACCCCCTAAAGGTTCAAATAAGGGGTTGAAAGTTTATATGGAAAAATCTTTTAATCGCCACCGATTTTTATAAAAATTTAAATTCAGACTGTTAAAAATATTTTATTGAACACGTGTTTCATAGTTTTTTTAAAATTCACTCCTAAGGGTGCAAATAAGCGGGCGAAGCTGCGTGCGTGCGCCCACTAGTATTAAATATTTCATTCCCCCAAGAGGAAATCCAACCCAAAACCGTCACATTTAAAGACGCATGCACGTGCACCTGCGCCACAATGGCCTTTAGATAGATTTATGTAAAGGCCTTAACTCCTTTAATATAAAACTCTAAAACGTAAATTAAACAATCTTATATTTTTACACATAAAGACAGAGAAAATATAATCAAAAATCACTCATTTTTCCTTTTTCGTAATAAATAAAACGATCTATTATATTTATTGGGATTTTCTATATACTGTAATTGCTTCCAGGTGCAACAACTATTTCTACATTTTAAATTGGGCCAAACGGATAGTGTTGTAAACGCAGTATTGCGTGTAGACGTTTCCACTAAATAGTTTCATACAATTCTATATTGAGGCCGGTCGTGGCGCAGCGGCACGAAGTGTGACTGTAAAACCGACTGGTTGTGGGTTCGATTCCCACTCGAGGAGATGAAATATTTACTTAAATTTATATTTCCATTTCTTCGCTCTGGTGTCGAGGTTAAGCGCGGCGTTGAGTTCTGCCACTCAACACGCAATGCCTCCAGAATTCGGCAGAAAGTGGGGAACGGAGTGTCTTAACACTAGGTTCCCTCTGCCTACCCTGCTGTGTGCGGGATACAGCGTGAAGCTGATTTAATTTTTAATTCTATATCTTTAAATAAATAAAAGTACCTAGCTCTGATTTTACAACATAATTGATGCCTTGCGTTATTGTACAATGAACTTATTGACCAGAACCTAAGGATCCATTCCATTGCTGGACATAGGCCTCCCAAATAGCGCGCCACTGAGCTCGACCTTCAGCTAATATTATATATAAAAACTTTCCAATTTAAATTTCCCCGGTAAGACGAGGTGCGACGTTGAGTTCCGATACTCAACATTCAAAATCACGAAAATAAGGCGAAAGGTTAAGAACGAAAACGTGAAACTAAAAAATATATCTATATACATATAAGAGTATATAATTAATAAAAATTTTGTAATACAACCCGCAATAGTTGTTTGGAAAAACATTTTTGTACCATTGCTATGCGTTTTTCAATGTAAGTAAAACTTCAACTAATTAATCTATACTATCTATAGGTACCTTCTAATCTATACTAAGCCGGTTGCCTAAGCATAGAAATTCTAATGTACTAACAGTGTATTAATTGTATCATACAACTAGCCGCTTGCCTAAGCACAGAAATTCTAAGCTAAGACAAATAGCTGTAGTATACAAATACTGGGTGTACTTGATATTTGAGTTTAATACAAACATAATACGTACTATTGTTTAATTGATATCTCCTAATATGTTCGTACATAATATTATATAGGTATTTAAACAATTTTTTGGGGTAATTACTTCTTATAAATCGATGAACGCCAGCTGCATGTACGAAAATGGTCACGATTCGCCTGAGCCGAGTGTGCAAGCGAGAGCGCGAAATAAGCGATAGAGAGGCACAATCAGTCTAAACGGTCGGCTTGTGACGCATCTAACAATTCATTGGTACTTGTATTTTATTAGTATAATTTAAGTGTTAAAATATTTAAAAAGTTTTTTTCATTTTACTGTGTTCTTGTATTATAGCCGTAAACTGACTGAACTAGGTAGAGGGAACCCGGGAACCTAATGTTAAGACACTTCCCCCCATTAGGACACTTTCGTTCCCCACTTTCTGCTGAATTCTTGAAGCATTGCGTCTTGAATGGCGGAACTCAACGCCGCGATTTGCCTCGTTGCCAGAACGAAGAAATGAAAATAGTAAATATTTCAATCCCGCGAGTGAGAATTATATCCACAATCGCACTATAATAACTATATTACAGTGCTTGCGCATTCAATTGTTTGGTCTAAATGTAAATTATGTTAGTTGATGATTTATTGTAAAATGTTTTATTATAGCTACACGCTTTTTCAAGTAAAGACAAAACACTCCGCCACCCACACACAATGTCACGATAATTTGACAATTTGACGGAAAGTGGAGGACAGAGATCCTCTCTGCCTGCACTGGCAAATACGAAAAAAAGATTGTATTTTAAAAAAATAATAAATATTTTAAAAAAATAGAACACTTTAGCATCTAAAAACATTCTAGAGAAATTCAATGATGTACAGTACGACTTGTCGTCGTCGCCGCCTTGAAGTTATAGCGAAGACTGAATTTTAGGATTTTTCTTACTTTTGATGTAAATGTTCGGAAAATTTTACTTCAGAGCTGCCACGACTCGTCAACCGTACTGTATATTGTGATGAATTTATGTTGGTTCCATTAATCCTACCGAGTGCTAAAGTCGACCTGTCGATTATAATAGATAACGTTGCCTTTTGTTTTCAATACCTTTGAAGTTTCATACTAAAATGAAAGACCTTTCAATGAAAACCTATACGTCACTGTATCGGTCGTCGATTGTACGATAATGTGTATTCGTATACGTAAAATGTATGAACTCTTTTTGTTAAAATGGTTTCGTATTGAAAATGATTTTGATTGTTTTCGCCAATCAGGTCTGATTTACACTGCTAAATATAAATTTAAAAAAAAATATTTTTTTTTTTTTACTTCACGCTGTATCCCGGTTATAGCAGAGTAGGCAGGTGAAACCTGGGAACCTAGTGTTATGGCACTCCGTTCTCATTACAACACTTTCGCTTACCACTTTCCGCCGAAGTATAGAAACTTTACGTGTTGAATGGCGGAACTCAACTGCCATTCAACACTACGTTACGTTACGAAAAAAGCTTGTATTTAAAAAAAATACCAAGTACTTTAAAAAAATAGAATATTTTAGCATCGACAAATATTGTAGAGAGAATTTCTCTATGATATACAGTACGACTTATCTAGTCATAAAAATCTAAATATAATATTATCCCGCATATGCAGAGCAAGCAATGAGAACTTAGTGACTCCGTTAAGACACTCCGTTCCTCATTTTCTGCCCAATTTTCTTTCTTACACCTTTTTATTGTTTCAGTCATACGACGACTTCTTCAAGTCACTTTTATTCAACGCCCGTATTATAGTGCAGATATTTTTTGTGATGGGTGGATTTCTTATGGCGTATAAGATGCTGGTGTACGCGGAAACACATCAGTTCACTTTGAAAACTGTTCCCATGGCTATAGTAAATAGATGGTTCAGGTAAAAAAATTGTAAATAATTAGTATTATTTTACTTTTATTAAATGATTTGAGGCCAGTCGTGGCACAGGAGCACACGCTTTTGACTGTATATGCGACTGGTTATGGATTCGATTCCTTTCTCGTGGAAATGATATATTTAATATTTTTATTTTTTCGCTCTGGTAATTTGGCAAAATACGGAGCTAAGCCCCGCTACTTAACACGCAATGCTTCCAGAAATTGGCCAAAAGTGAAGAGTCAAAGTGTATTAAAGGGAACGGAGTGTCTTAACACTCGATTTCCAGGTTCCCAGTCTGATATATATGTATGTTGGTCTTCGTAGAATTGTGTAATATTTGAGTATAGAGACTATGTTTTTAGTTTAAATAAGGCATATTTCAAGTACAATAAACTATTATTCTTTTTTTTACTTCACGCTGTATCTCGCACATAGGAGGGTAGGCAGAGGGAACCTAGGAACTGGTGTTAATACATTCTGTTACCATTAAGACACTTCCATTCCCATTTCCATCGAACTGTTTTGAGTGGCTGTTAATTGTTTATACTAAAATATGCTTAAGTCAGAAGTAGGTCACTTACATAAATGGACATGAGCCAAAAAAAATCCGCTGATATCATAAAAAAGATGGATAGGACATAAAATTATGATTAAATGCTCCTCGAAACTAAGATCTTAGTTTCAAGGAGCTAAAAATTTTCTGGCAAACTTCTTCCAGTTTAACTGTAAATTCAAATATTTAAGGTTTCACTCTAAAATAAATATTTTGTTTCTAATACGTAATGGTTCAAAGCAAAAGATTAAATAAAGTAATTGCTATTAAAATATCTAAGGTCCTCTATTTTGAACCTACATAATATAATTATGTAAGTGAATATATCTGAGATTGAAGCCAATCGTAACGCAGGTGCACAAGCATGACTTAAACGCGATAAGTTGTGAGTTCGATTCTCACTCGCGGAAATATAATATTTAATATTTTCATTTCTTCGATATGATAACGAAACAAAGCGCGCCTTTGAGTCCCGCCTCTTAACACTCAAGACTTCCAAAGATCGGAGGACAGTAGAAACCGGAGTGTCTTAATATTATGTTCCTAGGTTTCCTCTGCCTGTCCTGCTATGTGCAGAATACAGCGTGACGTTTTATTTTGCAGATTGAACCTGGAATCCTAACTTAAAATATTAAATATTTCAATCGTCAAAGTGGGAAACGAACCCACAACCATCACATACAGTACGCGCGTTTATGCCCCTGCGCCACGAGCCTTTTAACTTTAAACCGCAGTAATCGGGTATAGATTATTTTTTTTATGCATTTATTGAAAATTCGACTTTGTAACCTGGTTTGAGAATTTCCTTAAAACATCATGAGTCCGTGACGGCGCAGCGTGTAACTATAAACGCGACGGAAAGTGTAAAACGGAGTGTCTTAACAATAGCTTCCCTCTGCCTGCCCTGCTATACGCGGGATACAGCGTGAAGCTGAAAAAAAAACAAAATTTAACAAAGTATCCATATTTTTTCAGATTAATGCCAGCAGTGTTAGTAGTAATGGGTCTAGCAATGACATGGGTCCCTCATCTGGGGTCTGGACCAATGTGGGATGCAGTAGTGAGACGTGAAAGGGACATGTGCAGATCTAATTGGTGGCAACTAGTCATATTGATGCCTAATCTCTTCCCATTCGAACATTTGTGTCTACCTCAGGCTTGGTAAGTAATTTACTTCAAGTAAGTATTAGTATAGGCGGTTCTGCTTAACACGCAATGTCTCGAAGTTTAAGGAAGCGAAAGGAATGGAGTGTCTTAACACTCGTTTATCTTTACCCTGCTATATGGAGAATACAGCAAAAAGATAATAAAAAATATGGTGTAAAATTGCTAAGTATTTGGTAGGTATCAAAATATTGTTGACCATTACAGAATTCTGGGTAAATCGAAATCACTCTCTACTGCTAGTATGTATATATGTATTTTTTTTTCTATTCCGTTACTGAGTAAAAAACAGACAACGCACATTCTAAACTATTAATTACATTAGATACTTAGAGAAACTAAAGCTCTTAGGTAGCATTAATACTACAAAACTATTAGTAATTCTCATTGATGGAGTTATCTAAAAGTACTATGCTATTAGCATACTTTTTAGTTAAGCTTTTAGAGTAATCATTTCTACTGGAAAATTTTAGTACCAAAAATAAATTCATTCAAAGTAAAATATCAAACAGTATTCAGTTTTAATTTAAACTGTATTCAGTTTAGTAATAAGGTATTTATAGCTTCACGCTGTATCCTGCATATAGTAAGGATACCAAGGGAACCTAGTGCTAAAACTCCCTTTTCCATTCTCTGCCCGATATGCTAGACATTCATTCCCCGGGTGGGAATCGAACCCACAACAATAATACACAGTAGATGCCTCAAAGTAGTTTTTGGCAGCAAATATTAAATGGGTAAAACAAAAACGGTCAATTTAGAAGGAGGGGCGGTGAAAAACAAAAATAAAATTAATTATCATTCATTAGTACTAAGCTCTAATGAGTACAATGTGTACCTTTTTAAGTCTGGGAGTTTCAAAATTGAATTTAAGAGCTGGTATTAATTGAAACTGTACGCCATTCTATTGTGAACCGTATTTCTTGGAATTTAAAGTTATTTTTCTTTTAATTTATAAGACAATAGCGGTAATGATCCAATAAATTGCAATAGTGTTGGTCCGTGACTTCGCTTGTAATGAAGTAAACTTTTTTAATAACGTTTTATTTTCAACTTTAGGATGTTAGTCGCTGGTCGCATTTATTAAGTAGCGTTTAGCTGCGGCTTCGTTCGTGCGGTCAAATGGTAATACCTGGAAGTTGTGTATGACACACACACAACTTCCAGGTATTACCTGGAATTATATCCGTTCTAAGTGTCGTGTCGTGAAAAAACTATTAATATAACGTAAAACCTTAATAGCCCTCATTAATAATTGGACTATCCAAAATCAAAATAGCTTTCATTTCAAGCCAATAATAAATTTTATACTATATTTTTTACTCACTCTTTGCATTTCAGACAAAGAAGTCAGTTATGCATCACTTAATTTTGAACTTTTTGAACAATCTTTCTCAGCACAAAATGTAAGAAATTTAAAACGATTTTAGAATACTTTTTTTGCTCTACAAAAAATCTAGAATGAATTCGAATTTTTAATCGTCAGCTCCTGTTGGATTCTACATATAATAATTGTTGTAATAAATTTTCCTCGAGTATTAAGACACTTCGTCCCCAATAAGACATTTCCTTTCTCCATTTTCCGTCGGATTCTGAAGGCTTTGCGTGTTGAGTGGAAATGTAAATATTAAATATCTCATATCATCGAGAAGGAATCGAACCCACAACCTGTTGCGTTTACATTCGCACGCTTGTGTCCCACTGACCACGACTGGCCTTAACTTATTGTAATATAAATAATAAAGAAATAAGCAGACCAACTGATAAATTTTGATTTATACATTTCGCTGTAGCATCACATAATATGTTAGTACATTATAGGTTCATCTCGTCTTTTATTACTGTGATTTTAAGTTCAAAGACTTTTAATGGCACACATACATAATACAAATCAGGTATGTATGTATATGTGTATATTGTGAAATAAACACGATTTTTTTTAATCGTATTATTTTTTCGTGTATATGCTATGTGTGATGAAAAATTACGTGTGTACTATTTTCATAACATTTATCTCTTAAAACAAACTAAGCAAATTTGTTTAAATTTCCAAATAAATATTAAACGTAGATATATCTTTAGAGCATTAACTAAGTTACATATTATATAAAAAATAAACGAAGTAGGTATACTACTACTATTTTTTGTACGCAGAGGGAACAGAGCGTTAAGAAACACCGTTTCCCATTTTTCGCTGAGTTTTCGAGGCCAGTAGTGGCACAGTGGTACAAAGTGTTACTGTAAACACGGTTGGTTGTGGATTCGATCCCCACTCGAAGAAATGAAATATTTAGTGAGACACTCCGATGACATTAGAACATTTCTGTTCCTCACGAGGCTTTACTTTAGGTGTTAAATGGCGTAACTCAACGCCGCGCTTTGACTTGATACGAGAGCGAGGAAATGAAAATATTAAATATTTCATTCCTCCGAGAATTCGATTCCCACACAACACCATTATATAAAAAATTTTTAGGTATCTAGGAACAGACACCCAATTGTTCTTCATGACTTTAATAGTCTTACTCGTCATATGGAAGTGGCCAAGAATTGGTGCTCCTATATTATCTGGAGTGATGATCATCAGCCTCCTCATACCGTTCCTGCAGAGTTACTTCATGAAACTTCTACCGATTCGAGTCAGCATATTCCCTGAGTGAGTCCTAGTGTTGCGTAGTTTTAATTTTTTATGGCTATCATAATTCTAATATTAAGTAGATTTAAAAAAAAATTAGCTGACATTGAGATTGAAATTGGTTGTGGGTTCGATCCCCACTCGAGGAGATGAAATATTTACTTACATTTATATTTCCATTTCTTCGCTCTGGTGTCGAGGTTAAGCGCGGCGTTGAGTTCTGCCTCTCAACACGCAATGCCTCCAGAATTCGGCAAAAAGTGGGGAACGAAGTGTCTTAACACTAGGTTCCCTCTGCCTACCCTGCTGTGTGCGGGATACAGCGTGAAGCTAATTTAATTTTTTAATTTTTTAATTAGCTGACAACTAGAATTTATTTTGTTTTATTATTAGAAAAAATATTTTGTCCTTTTGTCTATTTAATCTATATTATATACTACTCCTTCACGCAGGCAGAGAAAAGTGTCGTGTAGATACTTCGTTTTCCATTTGAGCTCTGGCATGTTGACTGGCGGAATTTAACGTCGAGCTGTCTTGCTTGACCGAAGAAATAAATAAGTGTGGAATTGAACTTTCCAAGTGGAAATTGAACCCACAATTACTGTTTTACATAATTTTAATTTATATATCCGTTGCGAAAAAACAAAAGACAAATCGTTCTTCTTTCTAAGGAACGTATCAAGTTATCTTTTGATATCGAGTCTCAATCTATGTATAATCTATCAATCTTTTGATAACTCGATACGCTACTATTTTTCTACACTTTTTTACTTTTGCTATTTACAATATAAAAATTAAATTACCTTCAAAATTAAATTTTGCCTTATTCCTAGGTCAATAAGGGATATATTCGGTTACAACGACACTTTTTACCATGCCTACGTGTCGGCGCAGGGCAACTGGGCGGGCTATCATTTGGGTGTGCTAACAGCTTGGTTCTATCACAAGGCGCAAGCTGCTAAATGGAATTTAGGAGAGTCTTGGGTGAGAATATGTATTTGTAATGTATTATATACATATAAATATATATATATATATATATAATGGAAGATACGAGATGGATNTATATATATATATCTTGACTCCCGCATATTGCAGGGTAGGTACTTCTACCTAACTTCAAATCGGAGTGTTTTCCACCATCCCAACAAACATTTTTTTACAACAAAGAACAAAGATTTTTTTTAATTTTTGAAACATAATAATACTATAAAAAGTAAAAATAATATTTATTTAATATTACTTTTGAGTTACTGCTATTACCTCAAAACGTAAAAATTTTGAAATACAAAAGAAAATCACACAAAAATAACGACACTTTACATTCTATAGAAACACCAGTTAAAATTAATCAATATATTTAGTTTTTTCTTACTACAATTTTGTCAAAAATGATAACCTCCTTCTTTTTGAAGTAGGTTAAAAAATATAAATACGTCTTGATATTTTAAATATTTTATTTTATGTTTCAGCTAATGAAATTCCTATTCCTCATATCGATACCAGTCGCCATGGTGACAGTATTGATGGGATGGGATCTACATCATCGTGAAGCATCTGCATTCGAATCAGCTATCTTCAATAGTTTGAATCAGAATTTCTTCGCTCTTGCTATATGCGTGTTCATTATTGGCTACTTCTATAGATGTAACAGTAAGTTGTGTTATATTTTAAATTATATTTATTGGATGCCAGTCGTGGCGTAGGGGCACAAAGTGTGGT
This sequence comes from Heliconius hermathena, assembly GCA_013403705.1. Taxonomy (NCBI): domain Eukaryota; kingdom Metazoa; phylum Arthropoda; class Insecta; order Lepidoptera; family Nymphalidae; genus Heliconius; species Heliconius hermathena. The sequence goes on from JAAIXJ010000069.1 coordinate 119,311, forward strand.
TGTAAGCCCGACCGGTGGCGGGTTCGATTCTAATTCGAGGAGATAAAATATTTATTTAGATTTATATTTTCATTTCTTCGCTCTGGTGGCGAGGAAAAACGCGGCATTGCATTCCACCACTCGACACGCAATGCCTCCAGAATTCGGCGGAAAGTGGTGAACAGAGTGTCTTAACACTAGGTTCCCTCTGCTTACCCTGCTGTGAGCGTGATACAGCGTTAAGCTGATTAAAGTTTTCTTATGTTTATTTATATGGGTTAATATATGAGGCCGTCGTGGCGCAGGGGCACAAGTGTGCAACTGTAAATGCAACGACTGTAGGTTGGATAGCCACTTGGAGGTATGAAATATTTAATATTTTCATTTCCCCGTTCTGGTATGCACGGCGCAGTAATTCTAAAACGGAAGTGTCTTAATAGGAATGGAGTGCTTTAACACTAGGTTCCCAAGTTCCATTTACCTGCCACGCTGTTTTGCGCAGACTGCTTTCGTGGCACAGCGATACAGCGTCTGATTGTAAACGTGACCGGTCGTGAGCTTGATTCCCAATCGGAAAATGAATTATTTTAAAGGCAAAGAAGACAGAGTGATGTTGAGTTTCGCCGTTACATGCAATGTCTCGAAAATTGGGAGGAAATTTGGAAATGAAGTTTCTTAGCACTATTTCCCTCTGCATACCTTGCTATGAGGGAAAATTCGTGAACCTGTTTTTTACATGTGTAAATAAAATGTATCAGATGTTTTATAAAAAATGTACGAACAAACATGTGTAATCTTAGAATATATTACTCTATTACCCATTTCACAGTTCTTTCGCTACATGATAGAGTCTCGTGCTTGCTTTATCAAATTATTAAAACGTTTTTTTTTAATATAAACATTTCTCCGACAACAAATCGAACTCAGTACCATCGCGCATGTACCCACTAACCAAATACAACATTTCAAATATCTCCGAAATAGTTTTCCATATACGAGATATGTAGAATTGAAAAATCCAAAGCAACTTCCAAAAAAGGAATCGACTCAAAAGCAAAGTACACATTCAAAGAATTTTCCTAAACCTTTTGTATTTATTCGTGCATTAAAATAGGTTTTTCTCGATCACATTCTGTCCCACCTATTACCTAACATAGTTCGAACGACTTGAAGTTTAAGCGCAAATGTCTGATTCGCTTGCAAAAGATAAAAGGGATTATTACGAATTCTGGTGTAAAAGTAAAAATCGGTGGAGATTTTCATATCGGATGGAATCAGGGCAGTAATAAAATGTTCGATGCTATTAAATGTTAATATAAAGTTCCTTGTAAAATGGAGTTGGTTTGAAGATTTACTATTTTTAATATAGTTTTGATCGCTGATAACAAGTTTGATAAGCATAAGTTGATTATCAAATGGATAATTGTAATTTTGCATTTTTACTCTGAAGTCAGTCGTGGCGCAGGGGCACAATCTTGTGTCTGTAAACCCGATAGATTGTGGGATTATATTTCATTTCCTCGAATGGTAATCGATATTACCATCGACATTACCTCGAGGAAATGAAATATTAAACATTCTCATTTTTTCGCACTGGTAACAAGGCAAAGCGCAGCGTTAAGTTCCGCCACGCCAACACGCAATGCCTCAAGAATTTGGCGCAAAATGGGGATCGGAAGTGTAACACTCCTCCGCCTACCCTACTATCAAAAAACATTTCTATTTCGATTTGCTTTTTTTTTAATTTATATAAAAAAAAATAATCTAAATTAAATTCAAAATTTAATAATTAAAATTGTTCCTTACAAAAAAATATATATTATTATATATTACCTCGTCAATAACACCTAAAGTTAAGCCATTTACGAAATACTCGTCAAGCGTTCAGCTATTTAACACCGAATATAACAATATGGCATAGAAATGTAGGGAACGTGAGAGGCATGCCGGATTGTGACGGCGCGGTGTGGTATTCCGATATTGTTAGATTAAGGCTTGAGCTCTGAGACTAATTCACATCGATTTTATAAAAGACACTGTTGCTTCGAAAATAGGTAGTAAATGAGTATATGGTTATTCGTAGGTAGGTATTAGTAGATTCTATCCTCATGTGAAGTTTTTTTTGTATTATTAAATGAAGTATGAAAAGAGAGTATGAAGTATTAATATTTTCATTTCTTCGATATGGTAACCAGGCAAAGTGCGGCGTTGAGTTCCGCCACTCAACATGCAATGTTTTAAGAATTCGGCGGAAAGTGCTGATCGGAGTGTCTTCATACTAGGTTCCCAGGTTCTCTCTGCCTACCCTACTATGCGATTATACTATTGCTCCATGTCCAAGTCACCACAGTGGTGAGATGAAATTAATTAAGAGTTCTATCACATGACATATTCTAAGTGCCCGATAACAGTAACAACAGATACAGAAGGTTACAACCAACAGTTTCTGAAATAAGCGTTCATCATTCAACCAAACAAACTCCTTAGTACTCCTCCTTCCCTCTTTACAATATTAGAATACATTTTACTTTTTTTAAGCTTCACACATGAAGACCTTCACATTAAGACACTTCTATTTCCCATTTTTCATTGAAGGCAAGGCGAGGAAATATTTAATTTCTTTGACTAGAAATGAAACCCACAACATGTCGCGTTTACGGGCCACGACTGACCTCAATTACTAGTACAAAACTTTACTTACTTCAAATATATTATTTATATATTTTTTTCATTTACAGGAATATATGTGGGCTCAGTAGAGTGGGGTCCTCTACAGCCACTCGGTAGAATGTCTTACTGCGCTATGTTATTGCACGCGACCGTGCTGAGGACTTACGGAGGACAGATGAGGAGATCGTTTTACGCTACCGATTATACTGCTGTAAGTGTTTTTTTTTATTTTCGTGCTCTAGTACAACAAAGCGCTGCGTTGAGTTCCGGCACTCGACATGTAGCTCCCGGAATTCGCTCCCTGTATTTTCTTTATCTAATATCCTTTGACTCTCCCAAATGGCGTTTCCAAAGTTGTTTTTAATTCAATCCATTCCTATCGGGATTAAACCTTCGTTTGAATAGATTCACAATCAAATCGAAATCAGACATTCGGAATGCATTTTCAGCGAAAAGTATCAAATCTCATATTGCTTTTGAAAATTGCAGGTGAGAAAGAGAAACAGAATTTAATTTTTATAAAAGTTTTTTGACACAATATAGAATGCAATTCAGCTGCACGCTGTATAACGTATAGACATTCTTTTTGCGGCTTTTCGTCCAACTTCCGAGACATATCGAATCCGAGAACGCCACGTTATATCTTGTTACAATATCGCAGTAATCTCTAGAAAATTAAGCAGAAATTGGGGATCGGACTGTTTTAATATTTTCTTTGTCTACTTCCCTCTGCCTACCCTGATATATGCAGAATACAACGCGAAGTCGCTTTCATAAAAACATACTCGTAAACCTTAAAAAAATCATAGTTTTAACCAAAAAATATTTTTTTCAGATAATGCTATTCGCCGGTATAGTATGTACAACATACCTCTGGTCGCTACCCCTTCATCTGTTCGTAGAGGCTCCAGCGTGTCAACTACAGAAGGTTATCTTCGGCCCAAAGAAACAAAGGAAGGAGCTTGAAGCTAACAAACCAAGTATCAAACCTGGGCTATCAAATATTTCGGTGTCGACTGTATCGACTCACATATAAGACTTATTATATTATATTATATTTTGTATTTTTTTAATAATAAAATTTGATGTACCTGAATTATATTTTATTAACTGTGTAGCCCGAGTTAAATTACGCAGGCGAGAAAAAGGCTTTTTAAAAAAATATTTTATTTAATTTTACAAAGAACCTTTCTGTATCAGAGCAAGTTGAGGACAAAGAATATTAATTAAAAAAATATTTTATTGAAAATAATTAACTCAGCAAATATATTGAACTCTACTGTTTGTTTCCACGAGCTGTAAGTGCGGCGTCAGGGGAATGTATCTTTACACATTGTTAACTCCCGATGACATTTTTTTAAATATGTCAGTAACCATCATAAAATACTATTTAACTAATTTAAGATATGATCTTTACTTTTTATCCTCAAGTAAAAGCTGATATATATAAGGATGAGAAGCCTGTTACCTTTATTGTACACTTAGATAACTTCCAATTGTTTTAAATTATTGAAGCCTGTAACAGTATGTACCTTGGATATAAGTTAAAAATAAAATAAAATAAAATATGCATGGCAATACTATAACATAGTTATTTATGAATAATACAAACTATATATTTTTAATGCATATTAATCGAGACGAGTTCATGTATTGTCGTCCCGAGTGTCGCAACCGTCGTTCCATATATATAGTGGGTGCAGAACTCGAAAGGCAGCGGTCGAGTCAAACTGTCAAGTACTAAGGTACTATATAATATATAAGTATAATATATATACTATATAAGGTATTATATATATGATTCTCATAAAGACTCATACCAAATATATTATAATAATTCGAAGCTTATGATGGCACGAACTTTTAGGATCGAATTTCTTATAAAGGCAACGAATGTGTAGGGGCGACACATATTGTAGATCAAAGTAATCTTTGACCAATATATTGAACGTTGCTTGACGTCGCGAGGGCTGACGTGATGGGCTTATGCGAACTGTTATAGCGATATTAACTATGTCGTGGCTGATGCCGTCTCGCAGTACGCTCGCGGTACGAGTAAGCTATGCTTGTATGGCGTTGGTCATTGGCATATTGTATAACCACTTTTATGACTTGGTGTACGATTAGTAGATGTGTGATGCTATTTTATGTCCCAGCTCCGGTGTATGTAGTAGTGTCCGCCCGTCTCATACGGGTGTGTGGTGCTATTTTACATCCTGGAACTCTGGTGTATGTAGTAGTGTCCGCCTACGGTTCGAGACACGACTGTGGGGTGTGTGCCTTGCGTTTATTTAACATATCGGTCGCCTTGCGGTAGTGCGTTCGTTCCAACGATTGATATTGATCTCACAAATCAATCAACATCACGAATCACCATTCTAATACAATCTTAATATAATATAAACAAGCGTAACAAGTACCTTCGGAAAGATCACACACAAACGTCTCGGAGGGTTCAACGATGACTGTAAAGCTGCGGTCTGGTCGCAACTCACGGTGTAGTGGCGGGGTGGTGCCCGTACTCTTTTTTCCTTTTATTATAACTAGTTCGCAGTTATAGTGGAGAGGAAGATAGGACGCGCTCTTGGCTTTTCTTCGGACGAGCTTCGAGTTATGACAATGTTATATTGTCGAGTTTCATTTATTTGAACAAAGTTCTGATGGCAAATATTTTATTAAAGCGATACCTTCTAATGGCATAAATAAAATTCTTAACATTGTTACCTCTTAATCTCTAAAAGATTTTGGATTCTTCACGATCACAACTATAAACGATTCTAATCACTAGACACTTCACGAGCCAAGGCATTTTTTATTAAACAATATTTTTAAAGGTGTTTGGGATATCAGTTACAAGCAATCTTGACGTACACTTATGTGTAATACGACGGTTGTAGGTTCGGTTCCCACTCGGGGAATAAAACATTTATTATTTTTAGTTGCTCGCTCTGATAACGAGCCAAAAGTGTAGTAGTACCTAGAATAAGATTTATAGAGATTTTGTCTTAGCACTAAACCTATAATTTTATCTAGATCAACATCTGCGTAAGACTATAAACAGGACGTCTGTGGGTTTCATTTTCACTTGAAGCAGTAAATTATATTCATTTCATCGCTCTGATAACAAGATAAGACACTTTATTTTCTTATTCATAAAGATATATTCTTGTTTAAGTTTAATTTAATTTAATTTAACAAACAATATTGTTTCTTCCTTTCTATTGGGCAAGTTCTACAACCATTATTTGACCAATATCATCGGGCTGTAATTACTAGTCCGCCCAAAATGATATATAATACTGTTACTATTGTATATTATATAATACTGTTGATATATAATACTGTTTTTGCCACTAGCATTTAACTAGCCCAAAAAATACATATTTTGTGAATATTTTAATCAAATCAAATCAGTTTCACGCCGTATTTCACACACAGTAGGGTATGCAGAGGGAACCTAGTGTTAACAACACTCCGTTCCCTACTTTCCGCCGAATTCGGGAGGCGTGGCGTGGCGCGACCAAAAAATGGAAATATAAACTTAAATAAATATAAAATTTCTTTGAGTGGTGGGTTAACCCACAACTAGTCGCGTTTACATTCACACTTAGTGCTCCTGCGCCACTCTCGGCCTCGGCCTCTTATATTTTCATTTTTCTTTTATTTTTAAGTGAAATATTCTACCAATGATATCATGCCGATCGAAAGACCGCTAACCGGAAAAATGTTCGTGCTTATTTCCTCACATACGAGATTACAGGTTTAGAAAAGATCTGGGTTTCAGTAATTGTGCACATATAATATAGAATCTTGTGTCTTTTCGTGAAGATATATCAGAGACCCAGTAACTGATGACGGCAAGATGATGTGCTATCATATATGTGATATTGGCAGTATTTACGCTTGTGTCTTGGTTCTCAGCATCTCTAAAATCATCCGCTCTAACTTTTTGTTTGGTCACAGAAATGAAATTCAATCTTTCTAAAATCATCTCCACCATCTTAATATACACATACTACTTATAATTAAACAAATCTTTGTAATAATGTAGAACATCAAAACAACTTTATGAAAGGAGCTTTATGAAAAAAGCGTTACGTCTGCCGCTCTTCCCTCGCCATTTGCACTGATCACACCGGCGTGGCGTGGAGTGGCCACGGGGCGCGGCAACGGCGGATATACATATATCGTTCAGATTGACACTTTTTAATTCGTAACATCTTTTGAATAGAATGCCCGATTTAAATAATTCAAAAAATACAAGAGTGCAAAAAGTGTAGAATAGGAAATTATTCATTTGGATAAGGAATAGCTTGAATATGGTCGGCATTTCTATCTTATACTAAATGTAATTGTATTGTCAAAATTACAATAGTGGGACATTTGGTATTGTAAAGTTTTTTATAGATATGGATATGTTCTTTAATTTTGTAAAAAAAAATTGTTCTATCTTCAATAGTTTCTGCAGTGAATGTGATGAAAGACATATATATGATTTCTTTTTATCTCTTGAGTTAAATTATTGAAGTTGTAATAGGGATCACTTAATTTTTTCCACTAATATATATATAGCCTGTTACTAAGTGATTATGTAGCATTCTAATGGTGAAAGAATTTTTGAAATCGCTTCAGTAGTTTTTGAGTTTATTCGTTACAAACGTACACACATAAATACATAATACAAATCTTTTTTCTTATACTATGGATTAAAATAATAGATAGGAAATATAAATGGACGTAAAATATTATTTACTTTTACAAACATAACAAGTAAAAATCGAACAGATAGTCAAAAAAATGCCCCGTGCCGATGGTATTCCAAAATGTTTCACCTAACTTGATTAACAAAAATCAAAAAACTCCTTGGTTTTGAGTACTGATTGACTTGTACCCGAGAATTTATAAATAATTATTTGTATTCTACGGCGTATAACTGTTATATTATGCTTAATCTTATTTGTGACTACATAACTTTAAGTTTTTTTCACTTTAATCTTTAATTATTTTTATATTTTTTTGTGCTACTGTTAATAAAACAGTTGGGGGTTCGATTCCCACTCGGGGGAATGAAACATATAATATTTTCATTTCCTCGCTCTAGTAATGAGGCAAATTGCGGCGTAACTCAACACGCAATGTCGTGGGAAACGGAGTACCATAACACTTGATTCCTAGGTTCACTCTGTCTCTCTTGCTATGTGCGGGATATAGCGTGAAGTTAACAAAAATATATCTAGAACACAGTGTCATCTTGGCCTAATTGTTATTTATATAAGCTTGATTGTACAAAATAGTCGTGTGTCAATCCCACACGGAGAAATTCATAAATATTTTTACATTAGACAAAATACGTCGATTGAAAAAAATTAGAAACTTTATCTCTTTTTCCTGTTAGTAGAGGAATAGGCACTAAAAACCTAGTGGCAAAGCACTCCGTTCTCCTCTTTCCGCCCGCCGAAATACAAATAATACGTGTTGAGTAAAAGCTTACTCGCTCTGGTAACAAAAATTGGAGCGGCGTCATTGGATCCCGCCACTCCACACGTCTCGGAAGCCAAACACGACGGTGTACCGTCGTTTTTGTTTCAGGGAGCGGGATCCTATAAGGATTCTGTTGTTTTCTTTTAAAATAATATATCGTTAAAAAATATATACTCGTATATATCACTTATTGTTTTAATCATTCAATCATGAGTAAAATATGTATTTAGGAAAAATATCTGTACACAGATAATGAAATTACTAACACTAATAGTAACAATATCCCAGTAAAAATAGATCTTATTAAGAGCCACTTAAGAACGAATATTGAAGGTGATAATATATTTTCCTTATATGTTTGAATCAAAACATGTAATTCTTGTTTATGTTGCAGTTATAATGAATAAAATAATGTTCTTATTTTTTTTTATTGCTGACGCTGGCAGAAGATTGAAAACGTGGTACATAAGTGAAGATGTGAGAAAAAATATATTTATTTAATTCTTTTTAAGTTCAAGTTTTTTTTTTAAATTCTTCAATTTTTTTTTCATTTATAAAGAACATTAAGTTGCCCTATTCAAGTTTCTCATTTCCTTTTTTTCTTTCGTCTCCATTGTAAATATTCACGAGACATAAGTATCGTTTATCGATATTAAAAATATCCTTGGTTATGTTAAGTATATTGGTATACCGGATGCAGATGTCGTAGGTAATTAATTAGCATAAACGTATATATGTAGGTTAGGTTAGGTTAGCAAATGTTGTATTATATGTACAGTACTAAGTGGATATTATACACAAATGTTACTGGAATACATATTGTATAATTCAATAATTATACATTATATATTCCAGTAACATTTGTATATATATAAATTTTACTGTATGTCTGTTTGTCTGTGTTAGAATTATGAGATTGTTATGATAATGAAATCTTACTATCTTAGATAAGCCTCGGCGATGATGTTCCCCTAATGACTGAAGGACATAAAGAATGAAGCGATCTATTACTTTGTATCAGTCTATGCAGTAGATATAATAATAATAATAATAAAGATTAGAATTGATAATTATTATATTAAATTCATTTACAAAGTCGATCTCAAGGAAACTGATAGAGATATAGAAACTAGTTCATTTAATATGTAAATTTGCAAACAAATCGAATATTTAATTTAAGTAACAAAGAAAAACTAAATTAGTATAACATTATAAAGGTATAATATACAAAAACAATATACAAAAAGAAGTTTTTAAAAAAACCTGTTTACTCACATTTTACAGCAACAAGTATGTTGATGGTACAAAACAGTTACAAGCGCGTCGTCATCTCGCGAACTCAATAACCTATTATAACCTAAAAATAGTAATAAATGTACTGGAAGAAAGGTTGGAAAATAAAATAGTGTATACAAATGACAATTACATAGTGATTTCAGACCTTGCTCTCTACTCACCGCCTAAAAGTGATGAGAGTGATTAAAGTGATACTCATTTTACTAATAACATGTGAAGTTTATCCTATAAAATTCTTTAAAAGTACCCGTCCGTTGAAACTGTACGAAGCATATCCTTGTACCATTGAGGATATTGTGTCAAAATTTTTTAGTGGCTTAGAAAATGGTTACAATGTAACGATAAAAAGGTCTTTAGACGTCGCCACGGATGTAAGACTGGTTTTTGATTCAGAAGCTGCTGTTATTTTGGTACTTTGCTATTATATTCTACTTTTATTATAAAAATATATAGCGATAATTTGATAATATAGACTAGTACTAGTAATATAGATTTCTCCAATTTCTACTCATTTAGCAGAACTCAACGCCGTTTTTTGTTCATTTAGATCCGGGAAAAATTTATGGGTATACGATTCTTAATAAGACACATCAAAAATTGTGCATCTATACTACGTCATTTTTGAACACAAGAAGAAAATATTTATTATACAATATACGCAATTGGGTTTCCCTTAACAATTTTATTTATGGTTTAGTGAATACCGTTATCAATTTATAGTGAGTCAGGTTAAGCAACTTTAACCTAGAACGGTCTTTAACTTTTAACGGTCTAGATTAAGATGAGTGGGTATTTAAAGCGGAGCGATAGTAGTCTGTGATTACAAATTAATACATTATAATAAAAAATTACACATTCCGTTAGATAGGTACCGTTGTCTTAAATCAATGAATTAAAACAAAAAAATCTATAAAAAAGAATAATAAATTTTACTTATGATAAATACCCGTTGCATGTATTTAGAAATTGTAATGTAAGTATTAAAAGAGAAAGAATAACAGATAATAACATACAAAATAAATGAAATATATTAAGTTGAGTTCCGCCACTCAACACGCACTGTCTTGAGAATTCGACGGAAAGTGGGGAACGGAGTCTTATTTTATGTATTGTCTAAAACTTGATAATCTCATTATTTTACTATATATTTTTAATATTTAAAAACGAAACTAACCGCTGTTACCTCACCAGAACGGGAAAATGAAAGTAATTCATTTCTCCAAGAGGAAATCAAACCCAAAATCATGAATCCAACAGTCAGGCGCTTATATAGGCAACATTTTTTTTAATCTTCAAGCTGTATTCCGCACGTAGCAGAGTAAACAGGGGGGACGTAGGAACTTAGCGTAAGAAATTTTGTAAAACCGCCGAATTTTTGTGGCACAAAGTATTGACTTGCGGAACTCTACGCCGCGCTTAATATGTACATTTAAGTATATTATTAGCTATGTTCAAACGAATGTTAATAATTTACATTATTTTCTATAGTAAATTTAAACTTTGTTGTCAAAAATTTTGTATTTAAAATATTTTTCGTGTCTTAGTATGGAATCTACACAAACACCAAAGTAAAAATTGCTTTTATTATATAAAAAAAAGACTAAGAAAAGTGAAACAATCGTGGCACAAGGGCACAAGCGTGCGGCTGTAAACGCGACTGTTGTGGGTTCGATTCCCACTAGGAGGAATGATCATTCCTAATATGCTTAATATTTTCTTTCTTCGCTTTGGTACCTAGGCAAATTGCAGTATTAAGTTCGCCTATTAACACGCAATGCCTCGAGATCCTCGATGTAAAGTGAGGAATAGAAGTACTAATGGAGTACGGAGTTTCTTACCGCACGTTAGGTGACTGATGTCCTCTGCCTACTCTGCTACTCACGGGATATAGTGTGAAGCTAAAAAAATAGAATCTCCCAATAGCAGAATAGGTCACCTTCTCACCAAATTTTGCCCCAAGTGGAATTTGAATCCGTAACCATCGTAAGTAAATTGTTAACAATAAAAATCTCTATAAATAAAAAGTTGAAAAAAAGCCAATCAAATGCAAGTCAGGCACGCATACCGGGGCCTCCGTACCAATTTCAGGATTGTATGCGAACGAGAAGTACTTAAAAGTTGACAAACTTAGAATTTACGGACGTATACGTTTATTTTGTATGAGATGAATTACGATTATAAATTTGTAATCATTTTTTTTCCATGAAATATCTATACATTTTCACTTTATTTACACTGCAAGTTCTCACTTCTTGCCAAATTTCATAATTGAAAATCTATGGTAAGTAGGTTAGGAAATAGGTTTTGATTACGCGGCAAGTTTCCTATAATACAAAATGCATAAATACTTGTATCTTTTGATTGTGTTGACTTAGAAGCTTGATTTTTTTCTGTTATCCAAAAAACCGTGGTCTAATATATTAGACATTAATTTCAGCTGAAATTAATGTCTTCTTTAAGCTTACTACCTCGAGATAAACAGTCTGGACAAACAAACAAACGGGCAACAAAGTGATCTTTATTTTTTCGTTTTGAGATACGGAACCCTAAAAACAGAAATGCAAGCATAGTTTTCATTTTAGCCTTTATCGGTAAAATAGCATTCAATTAAGATAGTAGGAAAAAATATCTAAAATGTGATATTACGTAAAAAATAAACAATAAATATTTCTATACACAGAGTGGAAGCGACTGCGCTCCTTGTACGGGAGCAGGATATAGAGTAAAATGTTTCAAACCTATACCTAAAAATCAAGATTGCTCAGCAGCTTAAACGTAGGATTATTATTTCAATTTCATGATTTTTATCCATACTGTATTACGACGCAGTTACGAATAGATACCAATAACGTAAACACTTACTACTACAAACATAATACTAAACTTTGCCGATCTACCATTTTTCATTCTCAAAAAACATTCCAGAACGAGAAAGGGGTATTTTTCTATTTTACTCAAGTATCTATTTTCTATAATAAGCCTAAACAAAGTTCTACTTTCACCGCCAACACGACTACGACTCGATTTCTTGAATAAGGCGTGTGCGATGTTGTCGCTTTGATAGGTTAGTGTTTGTGTGCGTCATTCTTAACAAATGGTGTTTTATTTAATAACGATAATTTTATTATTTAATTTATTTGAAAAATAACTTTTTATTTTTTAGCAAAATCTCTTTCACTTTAATTGCGTTTGGTTTTTATAGAGTAGTTAAAACTGTGGTTTCATTTAAAGTGTTGAAGATAAAAACACTCTGTACATATTTTAAATTTTGTTTTTTTTCTATTTCAGAATAAAGATGCCAAGTTTTCAAGTGTTCAAGATAGTGTGTTTAACATATTTAATATAATCTTGTTGCGTAGCAGTGACAATTTCACATTCACTGTTCGTGGTCAACCGGCTCCATACTCTCCACCTTATTTGACCAGCTTGAAGATAAACGGAGATGAATACTGTAAAAATTATAATTTGGTAAGTATGACTACTAAGAGAGGCAGAGGGTAACCTCAGTTAACCTTCGAAAACACAGAATGCATAATATTGGAGACATGTCACGTAAAAAGTGTAACGAATTCCTGAAAGGAACGTATAAAGGCATGAAGAGGTTGAAGAGGTGAAAGAGTCTTGTGATAAGCGCTTGCAACTCCTTTCTATCTGGCTACCCCGCTAGTGATAAAGCGCAAACCTAAAAAAATGTTAATTGATTAAGTAAATTTTTACAAGCACTTCGGAAAGAACGACGGTACAATGTTATTTACACTTATTTGTTTTTATCTCAACCATAACTAACCATAAACTCCCGTGAAGTAATGACGCAGGGGAGACCCTTACAGTCATCGGCATGCTGAAAAGAAGCCACAGGGCAGAATACTCTCTTCCGTACTTATCCATTGTTGCTGTAAAAGCCAGTATGGTTAACAGCATTAATCTTAAATTCGAAAAAAAATTAATACCAAAATCAAATGTAAATAAAGACAAAAGTGTCAAAAAAGTGTTTTATATATTTAAAAACAACAAAAGACGTTTCAGTAATTAAAATTTCCAGACATATTTCGAAGAGTATGATGTGGGAGTGCAAAAACGGCCGCAAGTACCGGACAGATATTGTGGTAGACGTAAAATATGGCATACCGAGTTAATAGTTAATGGACAAGTAACGAAACCGGGAAACTGGCCGTGGCACACCGCTATATATAGATATGAGAAAGCGGGGTTAAGATACGTATGTGGTGGCACGTTGATTAACAAATATTTTGTGTTGACTGGTAAGTCTCAACATAATACATCTTGTCTCCCGGAAATGCTGAGCAGAGTAGTATTTTATATTGAATGGCGGAGTTCAACACACAAAAAGACAGTCTGCTCCCCATTAAGACACCTCCGTTTCCCACTTTCCGCCGATTCTAAATTCCAGGGATATTGCGTGTTGAGTAGTGAAACTTAAGGCTGCGCTTTGCGTCGTTACCAGAGCGATTAAATGAAAATATTAAGCATAGCATTCCCTCGAGTGGTAATAGAACACAACCGTTGCGTTTACAGTCACACACTTGCCCCCGCGGCTACAATGGCCTCTAAGCACCAAGGAGTTGAGAGACGGCCTTACAAAGTTACGGAATTAAAAGTTAATTTGAATATAATAATTAACTATTCCCACGAGTAAAATCGAATCCACACTCGTCGTGTTTCTGTCAGACACTATTCCACTATGAATAAAGTGACTCTCTAATTGTAAGTTGAGTCTGTTTTCTCTGAAAGTAAGATAAGATTTATTTATGGAAAACGCACATATACTCTGTGCATGAGTTTTCCAGTAATAAATTTTTCGTTTGAAAATTGTACACCAAAACGCTAGCAATATTACAAATTCAATTCAGTGTGCCACATGGTCTCTACATTTTGCGAGTTTCAGTTCCAAAATTAGAATTTCTATACATTGTTTTATTTTTTAAATTTAAAATATTTACATATGGTGCAGTGGAACAGTTTTTGACTGTATAACGCGATAATTGTGAGTTCAATCGTGGCTCTAGGAAATATACTTAAAATTCCTTAATTTGCTTTATTATTGGTGATTAAAGGCATTTTTTATCAGCTTCAAGCTGTATCCCGCATATAGCAGGGTAAGCCGAGGGAACCGGGGAACCTAGTGTTACGACACTCTATTTCCATTATAACACTTTCCCATTTTCTACCAAATATTGGAGGCTTTGAATGTTGAGTGGGACTTATTTCTTCAAAACGTAACATGTAAAATGATCTAGGTTTACATAATTACACACAATGTTCCGTCATTACATTTAGATAGCGAGTGGCGACTCAATAAGATATATTTAAATTAAATCAATAAGTTACTAATATTTCTAGTACCAAATATGGATAGTAAAATCCCTTACAAGTTATTTCTATGGTTATGGGGTCTAGAAATTTATGCAATAAATAGACACAATTTCTCCAATTCAGTAAGACAATATCTTAAAAAATGAGCGGAAAATCGAGAACGTTATCTTAAAACTGAATTGATCCTGCTATATGCGAGAAATATTTAAAAGTAATCGCACAAAACTTTAATCACTTAAAAACATATACTCTTGTATACATAAATATACCTATTGTGTTCTTATTATCCTGATCTTTCTGGTGAGGTCATTAGTTTCTTACTTTGAAAATAATGTATTGATCTAGATACTTTTACAAATTTCCAAGTAAATAGAACAAGAAATAGATACGTAGATAGATAGATATGATTGATTTATTGACTGATTCACATAATAAAACAAGATAAGATCATTTGATACATAAATAAAATATGAATTTGGGTAAAAATTTGTTATTGTGTTTTGTTTTCTTCCTCCAGCCGCCCATTGCACGACGACTAGCGGAATACCAGTACATCCAGACGTTTTGGGAGTCATTGTGGGAAAATACAATTTATATGGCAGTGACATATCTTTACAAGAAAGACAGGTAATATATACATGGTGTTTTTTGGATCGATAGACAAACAGATAAAGGCGACGGAAGAGGACTCATCATAAATCATGCTCTGGAATTTTACCGTTTCCGAGATATTTGCCATTTAAAAATATCCTTACAGGAATATTTTTTTGCGCTTTGCCCCGTTACCAAAGTAAGGAAAATGAAAATATTAAATATTTTGTTTCCTCGAGTGGGAATCGAAACCATAACCTGTTGCGCTTAAAATCGCACGTATTCGTGGTATTTTTGTGATTCTCTGATTCAATTGCAATAATTTTTTGCTATAGATTTTGTTTGTTTGTTTTTAATAACATGTTGTATAATACAATACAATATCCTTTAGGTTAAATATAATCATTCCCCGAAGTGTGGATTGAATTCACAACCGTCGTGTCTACAAGTAGACGCTGTAAAACGAACCGAAGCTATAAATTATTATTTTGTCTAAATTCTTTTATAATCACAAGATTTTAGATTTTTATCAGACCTTATATTTTATTTTATTTCAAGGTATTGGAAGTAATAGTTCACGATGAATTTACAGCGAAGAAACTCCAAAATGACATATCGTTGCTGAAATTAAGGACAGAAGTAACGTTCAATAATTATGTGCAACCGGCTTGCTTATGGTACGACGAAGTCTACTTTAGATTACCGAAACCAGAAATTTTTGGAACGGTATGTATAATCTATTTATATGTATATAAAAGTTTTCCGTCACTGAATGACTGATGAACAAGGCACAAAAAAAACTACTGGACTTAGAAAGATGCAATTTGGCATGTAGTTAGTGTGGCGGAGCACAAGACCAGGATCTTTCGAAAAGAGAATGAAAGCGTTGCATACATTCTTGGGTCCAAAATTTCGGTGTATCCGGAGAAACAAGGCTCGTAGAAAGGCTACAAAGTAGGAAGCAAATGGGAAATCACTCAAAACTCATCGAAACGGACGAAACGAGTGAAGCAAAAAATGCAAAAATCATTAGACAAAACGTCAATATTAAACAGCTGTCATCTATCATTTAAAATATAGTTGATTTTAATCGATTCAAAATGAACTTCTTTTTATTTTTAAAGTAATTAATTGACATTTTCTTTATTTATACTGTAGTTATGAGCACTAATAAGTACGTTTAAATAACTTACACTTAATTAAAATGAACACATTATTTATTTTCGTAGAACTGTAATGGATTATTTCTATCGATTAAGGATCTAAAACTATTCTCTGCCTTCAAATTGTTAATTGAATAGATTTTTGGTATTCTAAAATTGAAAAAATGACTAGTTTTTAGGGTTCCGTACCATTTAAGGAAAAATTAACCCTTATAAGGTCACTTTGTTGTCCGTCTGTCTGTCAGTCTGTCAAGAGCCTTTATCCCAGGAACGCTAATTATTTTTTTATAATATATATCCTTTTTTGTTATTTAATTTCATACATTAACTTAACAAAAAGGTATGGCCACTATTTATACCGCAAAAAACGCGTATTTCAACACTACAAAGGGAATCAAAATGAATAGGGTATAATTACAAAATTTAGTAATAATGCCGCTAGTTTAAGTGAGGCATAAGATGAAGGGGCTCTGGCTACGCTAAGCTTACATTTCTTCTCCAATTTTTGTACGGAACCCTCGGTAGGTGAGTCCGACTCTCGCTTGTCCGGTTTTTTAGACCATATATCAACTCTTTACATTTGGGCCCACGTTTTTCCTTCTCCATTCTGCTAAAACTAATAGAATAATATTTTTAAGTTATATCTCCAACTAACTCCACACAAAACAAGTTGCAAGTGACGTCTATTATACGTATAAAAATATAACAAGTCAATTCGGGCCCCACTTTGAAGTACATATAATAATCCTCAAAATTTCAGCTTTGATAAAATGACGTAAGTCTGGGGCCCTGGGATCTCAGTCTTATAAGCTTTATCGTATAATATGTTTTTAAAAAAAATATTATATATTCGATGACCCTTTATAAAAGAAAGAGCAGTGATAGGTTCCACCAATCAACACGCAATATCAGAAAATTGAACAGAAAATGGACTATGGAGTGTCGTAATACTAATTTCTTTCTGCTGCCCCTCTTACCTCTGCTACCCTGCTAAAAAATATTTTTATTTCTTTTTCCAGGTAGTTGGCTGGGGATATGACAGCTCAGATTCACTATCGTCAACGCTCCACGAAGCTTCAATGCCTCAAATAGACGATTTGCAATGCATATACACCAATCCTCTTTTCTACGCCAATTTCATTCAGGATGGCAAGAAGTTCTGTGCAGGATATCTGAATAGTGAGAAACTTTTTATAAAATTTCAAATAAATTAATAGGCAGCATCACATAAGGCTAGAGGTCGAGGCACAAGCGTGCGACTGTAAGCGTGATAGGTTGTGGATTTGATTCCTACTCGAGGAAATTATATATTTAATATTTTAATCTCCTTGTTCTGGTGAAGAAGCAAAGTATGGTGTCGAGTACCGCCACTCAGATTCCTAGGTTCTCTATGTCTATCCTACTATGTTCAGTATACAGCGTGAATCTAAAAAAAGGCTTCTCACGTTTTTCGGTTATGACAGGGAAGCCAAAGGCAACCTAAAATATTGCGTTGCCCATCCAGAGTCTGATTTTCAGGATGTTGCCCGTCAAGTAGCGGAAGTAAACGCCGTGCTTTATCCAGATTTTACTATAGGTTCCAAACGCCTCTGGTATAACAAAATGTTGATAAAGCTATAAAGGATATGAAAAACAAATAGAGTACTATTCATTCCACGAGTGGGGATCAAACTCACAGCTATCGTGTTTAGAATCGGACAACGACGACGTTTGTCTCATGATAAAAAAAATCCCATTGTTTGCTATTCGCGGGATACAACGTCAAGCTGAAAATAAAATACCTAATTATATTTTCTATTTCCAGAAACATCTGCCTGTAACGGTGACAGTGGAGGTGGCTTCATGGTGTTCGTACCAGATCTGATTAATCCAAATTCAACCCATTCAATAGGAGCTTGGTACGTCAAAGGCATAGTCTCCGTCAGTTTGTCGAGAACCGACGTGGCTATATGTGACCCGAATTCCTACGCCGTATTCACAGATATATCCAAATATTTAAAATGGATCAAAGATTACATAACTTAGGACCATTTATTGAAAAAATGTGATATTTATTGGTTTTACTTCAACCGCAATCGAACTTGCCAACTTTATCGGTTCAGATCACTCTGTCGAGGATCAGTCAAGTGTCATAAATAGTATGTACCTTAGAGAAATTTTATATACATTAATAAAAGCCTAGTATTTTTTTTTTGTTTTTTATTAAATTATTTTAATATTGTTTTTCATTAAGCAGGGTGGAAGGGTTAGCGCTTCTTTTACGGGAACAGCATATAGGGTATAATATTTTAAGCCCATACCTAAAGTAATTAATTAAAATATCTCAACAGTTTAGTCGTAGGATTTTTTTCATTTAACGATGTTTATCCATACCTGTCGACCTACCTGTCCATTTTGTGTGGCGCGGTTACGCATATCTATGCGTAAGTTGATATCTTCCAATAATGTAAACACCTACTACTACAAAAATATTACTAAACTACTTATTTAGAAAACGTATAAAAATTTGAACGTAGCGGGACTCGAACCCGCGCATCCTGGAAACCGACCATGCGCTCTGACCACTAAGCCATACGTTTTCGCCAAGCTACGTCGAAATTTTTATACGCTTGTTACAACTTATTTATGTTGTTAGTATCTCTATAGGGAGATTTTTACACAACAAACAACTTTGAACTGTGCCGCCAATACCTACGACTCGATACTACTCGGTATGAGGCGTATGCGGCAGTTTCCCTTTGATAGGTTTATGTCTGCGTGCGTCGTTCTTGACAAGTGACGTTTTACTTTACAACGATAATTTTATTATTTATTTATTTTGAAAAAAAAATTGTAGGCTTTTATAAAATAGTTAAAACTGTGGTTTCATTGAAAGTGGTGCTGACAAAAACACTCTGTACATAAACATCCAAAGGTTGCTTGGAAGAGATCACTTTATATATATAAAAAAAAAATAAATTAAATTAGCTTCACGCTGTATCCCGCACACAGCAGGGTAGGCAGAGGGAACCTAGTGTTAAGAGACTCCGTTCCCCACTTTCTGCCGACTTCTGGAGGCATTGCGTGTTAAGTGGCAGAACTCAACGCCGCGCTTAACCTCGACACCAGAGCGAAGAAATGGAAATATAAATTTAAGTAAATATTTCATCTCCTCGAGTGGGGATCGAACCCACAACCAGTCGNTATATATATATATATATATATATATATATATATATATATATATATATATATATATATATATATATATATATATATATATATATATATATATATATATATATATATATATATATATATATATATATATATATATATATATATATATATATATATATATATATATATATATATATATATATATATATATATATATATATATATATATATATATATATATATATATATATATATATATATATATATATATATATATATATATATATATATATATATATATATATATATATATATATATATATATATATATATATATATATATATATATATATATATATATATATATATATATATATATATATATATATATATATATATATATATATATATATATATATATATATATATATATATATATATATATATATATATATATATATATATATATATATATATATATATATATATATATATATATATATATATATATATATATATATATATATATATATATATATATATATATATATATATATATATATATATATATATATATATATATATATATATATATATATATATATATATATATATATATATATATATATATATATATATATATATATATATATATATATATATATATATATATATATATATATATATATATATATATATATATATATATATATATATATATATATATATATATATATATATATATATATATATATATATATATATATATATATATATATATATATATATATATATATATATATATATATATATATATATATATATATATATATATATATATATATATATATATATATATATATATATATATATATATATATATATATATATATATATATATATATATATATATATATATATATATATATATATATATATATATATATATATATATATATATATATATATATATATATATATATATATATATATATATATATATATATATATATATATATATATATATATATATATATATATATATATATATATATATATATATATATATATATATATATATATATATATATATATATATATATATATATATATATATATATATATATATATATATATATATATATATATATATATATATATATATATATATATATATATATATATATATATATATATATATATATATATATATATATATATATATATATATATATATATATATATATATATATATATATATATATATATATATATATATATATATATATATATATATATATATATATATATATATATATATATATATATATATATATATATATATATATATATATATATATATATATATATATATATATATATATATATATATATATATATATATATATATATATATATATATATATATATATATATATATATATATATATATATATATATATATATATATATATATATATATATATATATATATATATATATATATATATATATATATATATATATATATATATATATATATATATATATATATATATATATATATATATATATATATATATATATATATATATATATATATATATATGCTACGCTATAGCGAAATTATACAACATTTTACATAAATAGTAGCCTATATTACTATGTGATTCTGATGTAAAGCTTTTACTACAAAGATTCATCTAAATCAATTCAGTAATTTTTACGGGAAAGAGTAGGGTGGCTTACAAGCCGTTGCTGTGTGAAATAGTGTCTGACTGTAAATGCTGATTATATTTCAATTTAATTTGCCTACTATGGCAGACAAAGTGCGGCGTTGAATTCTGCCACTCAATATATATATGAAAATTGGCCTGTGAATGTGGAATGGAGTGTCTTAACACTAGGTTCCCTCGCCAACTCTTCTATGTAGGTATAGTATACAGTGTGAACCTAAAAAAGTACAATAAATAGTAAATTATTCATCGATATTTACTAGAAAATGTAAAATCCATCTCGGCAACAAGACAAAGCAACCATTTTGATAGTCAAACATAACCTACATTTATTCTTAAATAATACAAAGTAAGAAAATTTCAGAAACGAAGACAAGAAAATCGTACGGAAACCATTATTTATCAAATCGAGATACCTATACCTTTTGATCGCGAGATATTCAAGTTCGTATACAAATATACTGATTTGGGAAAGAGACCGAATTTAAAATATATATCGTATCTGAAAATTGATCGGGGCCAATGCGAGCGATTGCTTGATATTTGGACTTAAAGTAATCATAGAAAATAATAGTATTATAGAATAATATTGTTGTAAGATTTCTGCTTTAGAATTTAATACAACAACAAAGTATTGTTTACTAAATTACATTTTCACTTACTTTTACATGCGGCTTCGCCCGCGTGGTCTAATGGTCAAAACTCTGAGTTTTCTATGTCACATAATACATTCAAGTGTTGGAGGTCTGAATCTTTCAAGAAATCAAGAACTACTGGCTCGAATTAAAAAAAAGATTATTTTTTTATTCGAGCCAGTAGTTCTTGAGATTAGTGTGTTTAGTCCAACAAACTTTTCAGCTTCATGATGTTACTATAAATAACCAATTTTAAATGAATTAAATTTAAAAACCTGCCACCCACTTGACAGGTCCCAACATTTCTAGTGATGAGCCTACAAGAAATCTATGAAACGATTATTATCAAGTCTCTTACTAAACAAATTCAAAAGGAAGGAAATGACAAATAAAATCATTCCCTCGAGTGGGGATAGAATCCAAAACTATTGCGTTCACAGTCAGATGCTGCTATTGTGTCACGACAGTCTCTACATACCAATAGCTGTCTTGCTATAAATTATTTATTATTAAGTTTTTGCCGCTAAAAATAATAAAAAAAGAAAATTTAGATTTGATAAATAAATACTTTCAGTCGGCTTATATTGGCATATATGGTTTCAAAGTGAGTAGATCTTTTTGTCACTTTTAGGAAATTTATTTGTGTTAACATTTTTCCGTGTTTTAGATTTTAGATATTTTGCGTGTTTTTTATTATGAAGCTTCCGCAGCTTTGATTCCTAGTAGTTGGAAGGATTATATTAACAAGGATTTATTTTGGTCCCCTTTTATTGCTTCTTTATATTTACGATGTGTCTTTTTATGTGAAAGACCTACAGGCTTAGTAACTTGACAAAATCAAAGTACGTTTTACTTTGTGGTAAGTAAATGATTTTTTTACTTTTTAGTATATTGCTTGAAGTCTTCTTTTTGTAAAAAAAATATTTATTTTAAATAATACATAAAAATACATTAAATTTATGAAATAAATATAACACACACTACAGTTAAACAATATACACTTTTACATATTGTGACATACACGTTGCTATGGCAACGAGATTTTGTTCGCGTCAATTTGTTCTCTAGTATCACTTAATACACCTATACATCTCGAGAGCCTTACAAAACCTTTACTTAGAAAAGATAAATCTAGTGTAAAATAAATACTTCCGGGTCAATGAACTGAAAAAATACTTTATCTTCAAGTATGAAAGCAGTTTGCTCACTGACTTCCCATTAACCACTAGATATCGTATTGAAGTCTCGTCAACTAAACTATCTACATTTACAAGGATTTTTTCATACATTTTTTACTTTTTTGGAAACACAATCAACAAGACAAGACAAGACTTAATCCCAATTTTTTGCAGCCTCACGCTTATTCCTGTATAGCAGGATAGGCAACCAAGTATTAAGACACCGAGTTATTCATTTTCCGCCCAATATTTGAGACATTGCTTGTAAACTGGAGGAATACAACATCGCGCTTTGTTTACCACAGCAGGGTAAAGCAAATATTTTAATTATAATCATTTCTTGGGTTTGGTTCGAACCCACAACAAACGCGACATACATACGACAACCTCTTTTATTATATATACCGTCATAATATTAAAAATCTTATTTTTTACATTATTGTGGCCGTCGTGTCGCAGCATAGCTTCTAACTGTAAAAGGTTTTAGGTTCGATTTCCACTCGGGAGAATGAATTATTTCTCTTTCCTCGCTCTGATAATAAAACAAAGATCGACGTTGAGCCAGTCAACACACAATATCTCGAAAATTGGGAGGAAAATGGAAAACGGAGTGCTTTAACTCTTAGTTTCCTCTGTCGCCTAAAAATACCGATCTTATCAAATCTACCAATTCCATAAAACATATTATAATGAGAAAAATTGCAATCTAGTTCGAACTCCGTCTACACGTTCGAAATGACGTCACGTAGGACATAAGGCCTAAACTTAAGGCCAATAATCCTCTATTTTGACCCTACAGAATTTAAGAGTCCAAGAAATTCCCTTCATATGAACGTGCCAAGAATCCGTTTAGGTAATGTAGTTGGTTATATTAAATATCTTCGTTTTTCTATACTGGCCTTAATAAATTGTCGTATAGGTTGTGTGTATGTTTTTGTTTTTGAGATTTTCGCACAATATACAGTTTACAAGGTAGGCAGAGAATTAGAACCGAAAACCTAATATCAAGACACTCCGCTTTGTATAAGATACAATCAAAAACATATTATGTTCTTCTTTTAACCTACTTTCAAAAAAGGAAGTATTTAATTCGTCGAAATCATTTTTTTATGTATGTTCAGCGATTATTCGAAGATGCCTGAACCGATTTGGATAATTATTTTTTGTTTGAAATGGAATTATACCTCAAAGGTGGTCCCATGATGATCATGTCAAGATGTAATCATGGGATCCTGGAGAAATCGAGGGAACTCTTTAAATTTTATAGGCATACACACACAAGGATTTGAGTATTTTTTGTAAAGACTCGTGTGTTTGCTTTCGGAAATCACAATTTGATGACGTGGAAGGGATGAATATTATAGATTACCTAAGTAGTTGTACTACTACTACTACTACTACTTTTACTGTAATAATTACAAGGAAAAACATTGTTAAAACTTTTCGCCAGAAATGAGATTCCTTAATCGTTGCATTTCTTTTCAACCAACTTCAAAAAAAAGATATTCTCATTTTCAAATCCTGTTACGTTCAAATTTTTATACGTTTTCTAAAAAAGTACAACTCTAGTCTACTTTCACAAACGTCAACTTTTCGTTAAATTATGCCAAAACCGGTCATCCATCCTAGTACAAGCTAAAGCTAAAGTTGCTTAACTTCATTCAGAACTCAGGTAAAACTGAAAATCAATAGTTAAAGTTACATCTAAATCCTACGACTCTCCAGTGCCAAATATAGTGATCAATATACAATAATATTTGCATTGCAAATAATAGATGCATAATTCCTGTATTCAAAGGTCAATGTACTACGTACATGATGTTCAAAAATACTATTATAATATATTTTTTGTTTTATTTTGTCATTTTGCTAAAAGGGTTTGAGTTCTGATTCTGGATGCTTTTTTGATATTCATATGCTTGTCTGATAAGCATATAATAATAAAAAAACACATATTTACTTTCCATTTTTATTTTATTATTATATATTTAATATTATTAAAATGATATGGGTACACAATTAAACATGAAATAAAATATTAGATATAATGTTATCAGGATAATAAAATAAAACTTTCAAAGCTTATCTCATTTAATTACATTTTATTGACCAAATTTGAAAATAAAAAAAACTGCTAGTGTCTCTACAATTAATAAAACATGGGGAATAAAGAATTAAAGAATTTGAGGCCGTCGTGGCGCAAGGACACAAACAAGTGACTATAAACGTGACGTTTATGAGTTCACTTCCTTTGGGGAAGTGGGGAAATGGGGAATGAATTATTTAATATTTTCATTTCCTCGCCCTGGTAACGATGCAAAGCTTGTCAACACGCAATGCCTCGAGAATTTGGTGGAAAATGGGAAATGGAAATGACTTCATAAGAACGGAGTGTTTTAACATTAGGTTCCCTATGCTTACCCTGCTAGGCGAGATACAGTGTGATGCTGACACTATGCTCTTACGAATAATGCATTTTATTCGTAACTATAAACAAACACGCTATATATGCATTAGAATGAACGTCAATCCACAGAGTTCTATAACATAATCGGATTTAACGACCGTGTACTCTCACTAAGCTTCCAACTAATTCCTTACATCCGAAATAATATTTCATACAAGTATATGGGAAAAATCCTGTATGTATGGTCATCCATCAATACCTTTAAAATGTTTTGAAAGCCAAATATTAATGAAATAACTTTTGATTGAATTTAAATAAAATTTTACTGTATACTTTTTTAATGAAGTTTGTTGTTTTAGTGTTTTACTCTACATCAGATATTACCAAATCAAAAGAAAATATATTGTCAAGGCGCGCCGTCCTCCACTTTCAGCAGCACTTTGTGCTAGCAGAGTGAGAAAATAAAAATTACTCATACCCCCACAATGAGATCAAATCCACAACCCTCAGATTTACAGTCAAAAGCTACCTCATTGGGCCGTGATGCCTCTTCAGCTCTTTCCGGCCTGGCTAGACTAGAAATTCTACTGGAATACCTTGCATTTGGAGTACCTAGCATTGTGACAAATCAATACATTTAGCTATAATTAATCATTACTTAATTATGTGTTTGATACGTTTTAAAATTGATTATTGGAGGCATTTACCAATGTAATAAAATTGAAAAAATTATCAGTTTGTATGTGCGTTTGTGCATGCTCAGAAACTGCTTAACCGATTCAACTACAATTTTCAGTTTTGTACTTTGGAAAAACTTCCCATAACATTTAGAGGTTGTTTTATTTCAATCGAGTCACAAGTAAATAAAAGTCTTATCAATATAAAGTATTTCATTCGAAAAAAATCTACAAAATAATTCTGAAATTTAAGTCTTAAATGTAGATGTCTTTAAAATGATAATGTGAACATGAATGTAATCGGGTGAAGCCGCGAGAGGGTCGCTAGTATTAGGGAACCTAACTTAAGACACTCCGTTCCCCACTTTCCGCAGAATTCTGGAGAAAGAACTCAACGTGGCGTTTGCCCTCGTCACCAGAACGAATAAAAGAAAATGTGGGGGTCGAACCCACAACCAGTCGTGTTTACAGTCACAATTTGTGCTCCTGCGCTTCGATGGCTTTATGTTATTTTAAGCAAAGATATGGTAGTGTATTTATTTTATTTATTTATATTTATTTTTTTATATGTTATTTTACAAAAATATCAGCATTCTGCTTCAGCATTGTACCTCTCCGTCCCCACAATTTTCGTAAAAGGGGGCACAAAGTGTTTGCTTATAATGGTTATTAATATAAATAATACTTGTATTTATTCATCTTCATACATCTTCCTCATCTTATGTACTTATAAAGAGATTCTTCTGATAAATGATACAGTCCTCTCACTTCCGGCTTAGCCTTAAGATCTCATGGAAATTGAATTAGATTAAATTTATTCTATTTGTTTTGTATTTCACAATTGAGGTAAGTTAAACTCAATCAATTTCAAATTCAATGCACGCCGTTGAATTCCGAAACTCAAAACGCAATGTCTCAAGAATTCAGCAGAAAGTGGGAAACGAAAGTGTCTTAATGTCAACGGAATGTTTTAACACTTGGTTCCCAGGTACAAAAAAAAGAAAAAAAAACACATTATAAATATGTAGTAGATACATCCATTATAAACATATGCTTATAATATAAAATATCGATACTATATATAACTGCGGGATGCAAACGAATGTTGCCTTAGAGTGAAAGGAAAGAACGGAAAATCAGTCACTGTTTATCTGTGTAATCTACAAAATATCGAGGACAAATTGTAAAAGACTACCTTTCTGCATGGGATTCGTACCCTTGGTCACATGCAAATAAGATATAGGTATAGTTTTGTTGGAGCTGATTTTGATTTTGTATGGTAGTAGTTCCCGAGATCTGCACATTCAACCGAACAAACTCTTCAGTATTAGCATAGATTACAGTATTAGTATATACTTCTTTAAAGGCAGCAGTTAAAGAAATCGTGTAAAATACTTTGTTATTTAGCTTAATGAACTGGCAAATTTCTTTCAACTTAAAGAGCCAAATCGTGTAAAAATTTTATAGAATCGTTTCAAAATATTTTTCGCTTTAATGGAAATACGATGACAAAATTATAATTTATTATGAGTGTGGTTTTTACTTGATTTTTTCCATATTTTTATTCTTTAGGGTAGTGTAAGCAGAGGAAACCTAGTGTTAAGACACTTATTCACACGCACCGCCCTTAACTTTTCTCCTCGAACGGAATCAAACACATAATTAAGTAATGGTTAATAATCAGCTTCACGCTGTATCCCGCACACAGCAGGGTAGGTAGAGGGAACGTAGTGTTAATACACTCCGTTCCCCACTTTCTGCCGAATTCTGGAGGCATTGCGTATTTAGTGGCAGAAGTCAACGCCGCGCTTTGCCTCGACACCAGAGTTCGCTCTGGTGTCGAGGCAAAAGGAAATAAAATGGAAAAAAAATGGAAATAAAAATTTAAGTAAATATTTCATCTCCCCGAGTGGAAACCCACAACCAGTCGGTTTTACAGTCAAACTTTGTGCCTATGCGCCACGACTGGCCTCTAATGATTAATAAGTAATGATTAGTTATAGCTAAATCTATTGGTTTTGTTGCAATGCTAGGTACTCCAAATGCAAGGTATTCCAGTAGAATTTATAGTCTAGCCAGGCCGGAAAGAGCTGAAGAGGCATCACGGCCCAATGAGGCAGCTTTTGATTGTAAACCTGAAGGTTGTGGATTTGATCTCATTTTGGGATAAGAGTAATTTTTATTTTCCCACTCTGCTAACACAAAATGCTGCTCAAAGTGGAGGACGGCGCGCTTTGACAATATATTTTCTTTTGATTTGGTAATATCTATAGAGTAAAACACTAAAACAACAAACTTGATTAAAAAATATATCGTATGTTTCATGTAAAGACAACGATCAGATAAAATTTTATTAAATTATTCCGGAGAATAAAGTATTGGCATTTCTCGTCGTCGTCGAATTCCGCCATTCAGTATTGCTTGAAATGGCAGAAATTCGATAAAGAACATTTTATTTTTAATGGTATTCAAATTTAAAGATATTTTTATATTTAACTATATTTAAAGGTTTCATTCAAGTCTACAATAAATTTTATAAAATTGCAGAATTTTTTTAGTTCTCATTTTCTCGCGCTGGAAACAATGTAAAGTGCGGTGTTGAGTTCCGCCGAAAGTGGGGAACAGAGTTCCTTAACTCAAAGTTACCTCTGTTACCTCTTTCACCACATAGCTTATAGTGTCTTGAATTCAGTCAAGAATGGTGTGCCTTGATGTTAAATTTTTACTACCTAATCTGCGATATGCGCTGTGTCCTGCATAAAATTGAAAAAAAAAAGAATCATGACTTTGTTGTGGCACGTTATACGAATATACTAGGTAAAAGAAATACGTGAAATCTCTAAATGAAGGGGGAGAGTAAAGAATCGATTGAATTACGATTAGTAATTTGACTTATCAGAACAGAATAAATTAATATAATCATTCGACTGAACGGTAATCGAAACTACACCTATAATAATAATCGGACACAGTCCCACTACTCTATCTAAGTTTTTTTTTCTTCATAATATATGATATATGAAGAAATATATGATATATTCATAATATATGAAGAAAAAAAACTTAGAATCTAATGCAATTAACTACTAATATAAACTAAGAAACTTGTGTATCTGTATGTGGCTTGCAGAGTGATGGAGCGTGTTTAATTAAATATAGTTGGTCGACTCAAGTTTGCCCTACTACACTTTGAGACATACGAGGAAATGTCTGATGCAATTTTGTAGCAACCTTCCAATGTACTTGTGTTTTACTTTGAATCGCTTTTTTCTGTAAGCACAACGTTTTTATGTAGAAGAATGTACTTACATATTATATAACGATAAAATATTTTTACTATGTAAGTACATTTTTCTATATAAAAACGTATTTATGAATAGTTCCTTTTTTGGAAAAGTGATATATGAATCCAATGAATCCAACACGAGTTACGATAACCATCTTCTGTAGCTATCGAAAGAAATATAATGTATAATAACTAAGAATCATAATCAAAACGTTCTTTATTCGATTATATAATTACAGGCACTGAGACTCGTAAAGAAAACACATCACATGAAAACGTTAGTAGTGTCAGTCTTACAAGACTGATTAGAATCAGGAGTAGGTACGAGTAAATTATTATTAATAAGTATATATAGAGATATAAATATTAAAAATTAATATACAAATACATCATAACTTTTAAGGAAGGGTTAGATTTTATGTCAGCGTCGTCTGTCTGCTATCGCGTTGGTTGTGGATTCGATCATGTGGAGAGGAGTGTAATGTTTTCATTTCTCCGCTATGGTATGGGAAACTTCGGCGTTAAGTTCCGACACTCGAGACAATACATGTCTCGGATTCAGGTGAAAAGCGGAGAGCACCTGGTGTATGCGGAATATAGCGTGCAGATAAATTAACATTATATGCTTATAATTTTAATTTTATAAAGAGGTTAACACCCTCGTGGCGCAAAGATATAAGTGTGAGACTGTAAACGCGACGATTTTGGGTTCACTTCCCACTCAGGGGAATGGAATATCTAATATTTTCATATCTTTGCTCTGGTGATGACGCAAAGCAGCTCAATACGCAATGCCTCCAGAATTCAGTGGGGAACGGAAGTGTCTTAACGAGAACGAAGTATCTTAATAGTAGATTCCAAACCCTAGGACCTAGGACCCCCTGCCCACCCTACTATATGAGGGATACAGCGTGATGCAGAAAAAAATTAGCAATCAATCAATTTCATACAAAAATATTGTAACTAAAAATTCGATCGTTGAAAGAAAAACATATGTCTGTATTAGAGGAAACAAACGAAGGAGTCTTGCTCTTGGGATTACGAAATCAGAAACGGATGCTACATTATGCATGTAGATGTTTCAAATGCTGCTTTCAGACTTACTTATTCTGAAAATTTTAGATTTTTCTACATATATTTTTTAATTTTTATTAATTTTCAATATAGGTATAGATATTAAGGATTTTTTCATTTAGTGGTGGAACTATAGAACTTAGCCTACCTAGATCGCAATTTTTATAATTACATAGGTACTGTATCTCGTATATAACAGAGGAGGTAGAGGAAATCTAGACATCGCGGATTAAGTAGCAGATCTCAACACCGCGCCTTGTCTTGTAATATATTTTTTTTGTAAAAATGAAAAATAATTCATTCCTCATAATGAGAAATGAAACTAAAAACGGTGTTTGCACTCTGACACGGCGCTATATATTGCTATCAAAAAAAAAACTCACATTCATCTTCAAAAGATATATTGTAAATATTCTTTCCCAGCCAGAATAAGGATCCAGCGGTTTCATCACAAGTGGAGTCTTAATATTTAACGTGTAAGCACAGTTTAAACATATGTTATTTGTATTGAACATTGGTCTTTATTTATTGTTTAAATCGGTTAATGAAATCGAAGGCATATTAACTTTTTCATATTTATGAGGTATTGATATGTTTTTGAGTAAACGCGACAGGTGGGTTCGATTCCCACTCGAAGAATTGAAATATTTAATATTTTCATTTACTCGATCTGGTAACGAGGCAAAACGCGGCGTTGCGTTCTGCCATTTGACAATGCCTCCAGAATTCAGCGGTAAGTATCTTAATGGTAACGGATTATTTTAACACTAGGTTCCCAGGTTCCCTCTACCTATGCTGTGTGTGAAGCTAAAAAAAATATGGAAATGTTCCATACTCTATTTTGGCCATACTAGAATATACTTCAGAAGACATTAAGTTTAAATTTGGCACGTAGGTAGGTTAGGCAGTGTAGTGGAACACTAAAAGAATATAGGATTTTTCGAAATCTCCACGAAAACGAAAAATATGTATTTCACGCAGCAGTTAAGAGCGATGGCTAGTTTTTATATATAAAATAAAATTTTCTAGAAATCTTGAGCCATCTTATTGCAGTATATCGCATACGTCGTTATCAGACATCGAGTTCCTTC
This sequence comes from Heliconius hermathena, assembly GCA_013403705.1. Taxonomy (NCBI): domain Eukaryota; kingdom Metazoa; phylum Arthropoda; class Insecta; order Lepidoptera; family Nymphalidae; genus Heliconius; species Heliconius hermathena. The sequence goes on from JAAIXJ010000069.1 coordinate 151,068, forward strand.
CTACAATGCAATGTAAGTAGCACTTTGTCAGCCTTATTGAATAGATCTTAGAGTTGGATGGAAAACAAAGATATAGTCAAATCTGGATTGATCAACCTTTATAGTATATGTACAAATTAATATATGGTAATGCATGTTTTATGTTTTTACTACTTTTGTTGCCTGCACCATTTTGGAAAAATAGCTCCTGTCATCCTGCAGAAGGATAGGAAGGTAAAGGGAACCTGGAACTAGTGTTAAGTTAAGTTACACTTTCAGTTGAATTCTAAAGGCAAGGCGTGTTGACTGGCGGAACTCAACTCCGGCTTTCTCTCGTTACCACAGTGAGGAAATGAAAATATTAAATATGTCATTCCCCCGATTGGAAATCGAACCCCCGACCTGTAGTGTTTACAGTCGCACTTATGCCCTGCGCCACTGGCGAAACTCGGTATATCAAAGTTATTTACCAAGCTTATTACTAACCTTATGCCAATATGAAGGAATACATCCAGTTTTTACATCTTGGTCGTGGTCCCTAACGGCGCACAATGAACCAGTCCGGAAAGTAAACTTTTCAATACAGTCAATCCACAATAGGAACTTTATAATATCACTATTTTTATAGACTCTATGTAGAACCAAGTTTCTATAGATTTGTTCTACAGTTTTTTAAATTTATTAATATGTTTTTTTCGTTTGAGTTTCAAACTTTTCCTACAATGGAGGTAGTATGCAGAGGAAACCTAATATTAAGACACTCCGTTTCCCTAAAGTGGCGGAATACAATGCATCGCTTTATTTTCCAAAGCGCGAAAATGAAAATGATTTAAATATAATCATTTCTCCTAATGGCGATCGAACCCACAATCCTCGTGATATTTATTAATATATATTCAATAATAATATTTATTCTAATATTTATTCAAATAGACCTTTGAAAGTATTTTTGAATCGTCGAATGAACATGTCGCTACCAGAGGCTCGGAGCGCAGTTCTGCCGAAAGGACCCGACTACAAACTCAATAGTTACTATTTTCAATATAAAAGTACAATTTTATTGTTTAACACAATAATACAATGACACACAAAATTAAGGTACTTTAATTTAATTTGAGGCCAGTCATAGCGCAGGGGCACAAGCGTGTGACTGTAAACGCGACAGGCTGTGGGTTCGATTCACACTCGAGGAAATGAAATATTTAACATTTTCATTTGTTCGCTTTGGTGTCGAGGCAAGACGTGGGGTTAATTTCCGCCACCCAACACGCAAGAATCCCAGAATTCGGCGGAAAATGGGGAGCGGACTGTCTTAACACTAGGCTCCCTCTTCATGCCCTGTTAAATGCGGGATACAATGTTAAGCTGAAAAAAATATATGATATTAATTCCAAACATTTTTATGATTTGATTATTCTTGGACTTGGCATAAGCTTTACTAATCAAAATAGTTTTTACAGTAACACAAAATATCTGTAAAGGCAAATTTAAAATATATTTTTGAATAGTAACTTGACATATAGCCTTAAAAGTATCGTATTTGCTGTCAGGCTTAAAACAGAAATTGAAATAGGCCAATCGCCTACATATCGAGACAGCCTTTGACCAAACTGTTCTAAATATCTTCGACTAGAACCAAAGCTTTCGACTTTCAAGTCTATATCAATCAGGCATATATGACATCAAACGGTACGGGACTCAATCAAGTTAATTACTAAACAAATAAAAATTTCTAGAGTTCAGCCTGTAACTGATATCCCAAACTAATGCCTTGGCTCGTGATGTGTCTAGTGGTTAGAATCGTCTATAGTTGTGATTGTGAAGAACCCAAATCTTTTAGAGATTCAGAGGTAACAGTATTAAGGATTTTATATTATGCCATTAGAAGGTATCGCTTTAATAAGATATTTGCCATCAGAAGTTGTTCTTGTGTCAGTTATTTAGATAACTGGAAACTCGACAATATGACATTGTCATAACTCGAAGCTCGTCCGAAGAAAAGCCAAGAGCGCGTCCTATCTTCCTCTCCACTATAACTGCGAACTAGTTATAATAAAAGGAAGAAAGAGTACGGGCACCGCCCCGCCCCTACACCGTGAGTTCCGACCAGACCGTGGCTTTACAGTCATCGTTGAACCCTCCGAGACGTTTGTGTGTGATCTTTCCGAAGGTACTTGTTACGCTTGTTTATATTAAGATTGTATTAGAATGGTGATTCGTGATGTTGATTGATTTGTGAGATCAATATAAGTCGTTGGAACGAACGCACTACCGCAAGGCGGCCGATATGTTAAATAAACGCACGGCACACACCCCACAGTCGTGTCTCGAACCGTAGGCGGACACTACTACATACACCAGAGTTCCAGGACATAAAATAGCACCACACACCCGTATGAGACAGGCGGACACTACTACATACACCGGAGCTGGGACATAAAATAGCACCACACACCTACTAGTCGTATACCAAGTCGTAGAAGTGGTATATAATATGTCAATGACCAACGCCATACAAGCACAGCTTACGTATCGCGAGCGTACTGCGAGACGGCATCAGCCACGACATAGTTAATGTCGCTATAACAGTTCGCATAAGCCCATCACGTCAGCTTCCGCGACGTCAAGCAACATTCAATATCATAATATTGGTCAAAGATCACTTGGATCCACAATATGTGTCGCCCCTACACATATATTGCCTTTATAAGAAATTCGATCCTAAAAGATCGTGCCATCATAGGCTTCAAATTATCATATTATATTTATAATATGTTTGGTACGACTCTTTATGTGCATCATATTTATCAGTACCGTAGTACTTAATAGTTTGATTCGACCGCTGCCTTCCGAGTTCTGCACCCACCTATATAGACAGAACGACGGTCGCGACACTCGGGACGACAATACACGAACTCGTCTCGATTAATTTGGTGTTAAAAATATATAGTGTGTATTATTCATAATTAACTATGTTATTTATGTGTATTACCATGCATATTTTATTTTATGTATTTATTAATTTTTTTTTCTTATACTCAAGGTACATACTGTTACAAGCCTTATGTTTTTTAGCTTCACAATTATATTCCATTACCGCCTCATCATGGCATAAGTGTTAAGTAGAGGAACTCACCTTCGCATTTTGTTTGCTTTTTTATTATAATTATTCCCCAGAATGGGGGTTGAATTTACAACGATCGAGTGTGAAAATTATCATTCCATACGCAATTTAGTATTTCGCAATTTGGCTGTATCGTGACCTAAAAAAGCAGATAAAGTATATTGAAACAGAAGTATTACAAGACGAATTCGAGCCCATGACTATGTCACCTCAAACACCACCTTGTCCACTGTACTCATATGACTAGCAAATAAGTAACCATTTGATAGGTATATGATTTTTTGAGCAGAGGAAACCTAGTGTGTCAAGACACTCCATTCCCCACTTTTCACCTATTTTTTTAGTCATTGTATGTTAAATTTCGGGACTCAACACCGCGCTTTGTTTTATTACCAGAGCGAGAAAAATATATATTTTTTTTTTGAGTGAGAATCGAAACCGCAAACGTCGGGTTTGGAGTCATAGCCGCTGGACCACGACAACCTCATTGTAAAGCACAAATTGAACAGACAATAGGCCTAAAATTTGGTATGTACATTTATAGCTATCACATCATCGACATGTATGAAATAAAATATCCCGAAAATACGTTGAATGTTTAAAAATCTTTTTTAAAGTTAAAATAAATTGACGTCTGTAATCGGTTTCGACAGATCAGAGTAACCTTTAAATTTACTATTATTTACGTATTTCAGATTTTTTTATTTACGTGTCATTTAATAAATTAGTAAAATTGTATTACTTAATCTTTTTCCCACCCTTCGTTCATTATAAACATATTTTGTCTGGTCTATATATAATATATATATATTTGTGTGTCCAATAATCTAGAAAAATATGTCCTCTTATTTTTTATAAATTTTTTTATAAAAAAAATAAAACAATTTTTAAACTTCACGCTTAATCCCGCATATTGCAGGCCGCACAGAGAACCCAAACTAAAGAAAATTGTCCACTGTCCACTCAATTTTCAAGATATTCAGTTAGTGGAACTCCGCCGCTCTTGGTCTAATTTGAAGATAATTTATTCTCACAAGTGGGAATCAAACACATAACCAATGAGCCATGATGGAAAGCACTATTCTTTTACATTATTAGACCTGATAAGGAACACCATAATAAGATTAATAAGAGTCTCATCAATGCGCCATTCTGACACTAGCCAGACTTTTTGGCGGAAACCGATAAGAAAGTAGGAATTCTTGTTTCGCACAAGAAGTCATAATTGTTATAATAAATGGATATTCTATTTTGCATTGATTTCTATTTTGTATTTGATTTAACTTACAAATTTGGATTAGATTCGTTCCCTTTCTCGTCTCTTACTCAATTCTATCATTTAAGACCAAGGGTATTAAATGATAGAATTCAATATCGCGCTTTGTCTTCCAGAAATGATTAAAAACGGAAAATTTGAATAATTTAAATATATTCATCATTTACAGTCAATCCAACATTATTACGACCAAAATCGTTGTTATTTAAGAAACCAATACAGTACAAACAAAACTGTACCACGATAACCTCAAAAGTAATAAAAATTACCTTTTATTTTTGTGTTTACCTTACATTTCATATTGTGTCTCGCATAGTGGGAACCTAGTATTAAGACATTCTGTTCCCCACGCTCCGTCCAATTTTAGTGATAGAACCAAAGCGTAAGCATAAAAATAATTCATTTCCCCAATTAAGAATCGAACTTACAACCGTCACCTTTACACTCCCGCCTCTAAAAACTACCTCATCCAAAACAACATGACATTCATAGATCTATTATGAAATACATCTACGTTATCTCCAGAGCCAGTGCTGTTATACCATTGTTATTTTGTACGACAATTCATCCACTAGTCTTCTGTCTGTCAGATATAGCGGACTTGGCTATTTTTAGTTTAATAAAGTATTAATTTAGGTGAATTCTTAAGATATCCTCGGACGGATTCCAAAGTTTAGATAGATTTAATGAATTTGAAATTCTTTGAAATTGAAAAAAATTTTGAAATGTATATTTGAGATTATTTTATTTTATGGATTTATAAAATAAAATACTTGTTTTCATATGTTTTCGCTTAAAGGGTAGGAAGGGTTTGCCTATGGGAAAGCTGCACTTTCTTGTAGTTAAATGTTTTTAATATAATTATCAATCAATCAATAATCCTATAAATCAGCTTCACACTGTATCCCGGACGCAGCAGGGTAGGCAGAGGAAACTAGTATTAAGGCACTCCGTTCCCCACATTCCGCCGAATTCTGGAAGCATTGCGTATTGAGTGGCGGAACTTAACGCCGTCCTTTGTCTTGACACCAGAGCGAAGAAATGGAATTATATATTTTAATTAAATATTTCAATTCCTCGAATAGGGATCGAACCCAGAACCAGTCGGTTTACAGTCACACTTTGTCCCCCTACGCGACGACTGGCCTCCTATCCTATCCTACTTAAAAATATAACACTGCACTGGCTTCTAATGAATTAGTTTAAATATGTAATCCTATTTAAAACAATTCATTAGAAACCAATGCAGCTTTGCTATGCTTATGGGGGTTACCATTCATATGAATTGCGGCTTTCGTGGTTCCATTTCTACTTGGGGTAATGAACTATTTGTTTCCTTGCTCTGATAACAAGACATAACGCGGCATTGAGTTTAGCCATTCAATACGCAAAGTTACCAAAATTGGGCAACGCAGTGTCTTAATACTAGGCTTCGTCTGCCTATCCTGCTGTAGATGATTCGTTTTTCTTTTAATACTCAAAATTTATCATGAGAATTAACTAAAATACACAGGTTCTACACGAGTAAATATTATGAGGAACTTCAATAAAAAGGGATAAAAAGGGGAAAAAAACTTCTCTTTAGTTCTAAAAACTCTATACAAAGTTACGGCAAGTTAGATTAGTATGGGTTGTCTTTGCTATTTCTTTTATCTGGTGTACGTGTATGTATTTTTTATAGGGAAACCCTTTAACCGGATAAGGATGTAGAACTTGATTTTTTTATCAGTAACGAATTAAGGATGCCGTGGAAAAAACATATTGCATGTTGATTCGATTCTCACTCAGGAGAATAATCCTTTACAAATTATTGTCATTTCTCCCTCTAATAAGTCAAAGCGTGGCGTTATTCAATACACAATGTCTAATGAATTCGGCCAGATGTAGGAAACGTAGTGTCTTAACACTAGGTTTTCTGCGTCTATGTTCCTACTGTGCGGTAAAAAAAAATAATTTGAAGAAGAAATGAAAGTACGCCATAGATGCACTTTTAATATGTGCCCAAGCGCTAAATTAAAATATTTACCAATCACCTTGCTGACCGGCGATTTTACACAGAAATTTGCCGTTGGCGATTTTTTATTTAACGATATCATCCGGCCGGCAATTTTTAAGCGATTTTATTTAACTTGATTCGCCATCATCATAACTATTTATTAAAATCTTGCACTTTCCTGGTGACCCAATCTGACAACAAAATGTTATTAAGTATTCAGTGGTATTGTATATCCAAGATGGCCACCTGGCCACCACTTGGTAGTTGGGTTAAGAAGAAAGTTAAATCTGAAATGAAGTTAAGAAAATTAATAAGGATTATTGAGTATGTTAAAAAGGACGGAAAGAAATAATAATAAATTTAAGTAAATATTTCATCTTCTCGAGTGGGGATCGAACCCACAACCAGTCGGTTTTACAGTCACACTTTGTGCCCCTGCGCCAAGACTGGCCTCTAACTGGTCTTGCTGTCTTCATTGACGAGAGCTAAACATATATAAAGAATACTTACATACTGTTTATCAAGTATTGATTTCCAGTCAATTTTTGATATTAATCTGGTGCTACCAATTATAATGGCTTGTGATTTAGCAAGTGATAGACATGGATAATTCAATCAGATCGAAGAGCCTATATAATTACAAGTAGTCTGAATACAGAGAGAAAGGAAGAAGAGAAATATAATATATGTGGAATATTGTTAATAAAAATAGATAATAGTAAATGCGAAGTTACGCCACCTTGTGATACCCCATCTGTGATATGACACATTATTGGTTACAACATATTTTCGACGTCTGAAAAGGTATGAATGAAACTATTTCAGAGCGGTAGAACAAATATTAACTGTACGGAGAGTTCCAAAAAAAATATCCACCATTTTATTGTGGCGGTCATATTAGATTTATTTGAATATGGTGTATTCTTCTTGCCAAGCTCTTTCATTTCATATCGATATCGAGGGTAATTTAAGAAATATGTAGTTCGTCATTTTGTTGTAGTGGTCATCTTGGATTTTTTAAAAAAAATATATTGTTAAATTAAATTATGATTTAATAAAAGCGCAATAGCGAGTTTTCTCGTCGCTGGTCATCAACGGTTGGCCACGATAAGACGAGTTAACTTGTCTCCGGTCAGCAAAGTGATTAAAGTCACTACAACTATGCATCGTGCCCACGACTACGGACGGACTTCCCAGAAAATTATTTACCTCATCTTTTTAAAGTTTCTTTTAGCTTCACGTTGTATCCCTCATACCACATAGCAGGGTAGCCAGCGGAAACTGCAAATCTTAGGAATTCTCCAGGCGTTGCATGTTGAGCGGCCGAAGTCAACGTCAACCCTTTTCAATATACGCGCTTCGCCTCGTAACCAGAGCGAAGAAATGAAAATATTAATAATATTTCATTCCACCGAGCGGGAATCAAACCCACAACCATCGCGCTTACAGTCCGAGCAGAGTCTCGACCCCTTTTACCTTATATTATGTTTATAACTAATATAAGTAATACTAAACTTTTTACTTCCACGTGTGTCACTGACCGTAACTAATGCCAATCTGATAAGTTGAGAAGAACACTCGGAACTCGATATTCCTTTGTGATTTAACGTTGTAAGTATGTTTTTTTGTTTGTTATTGGGAAAACATTATATTAAAGTTTGAGTCTTTGGGTTCTAAGCAAAGGTCACCAGTTCGCATTCCGGATTCTTTTTTTTAGCTTCACGCTGTATCTGTATATGGAACCTAGTGGCAGAGGGAACCTAGTGTTCACTCTACCCCACATAGGAAACAAATATATTTCTAGAAAATAAGCAAAGAGTGAGGAAATAAACACGTATTCATTTTCACAAACATTCTTAAGACTTTATAGAAAAATCTAATAAAACTAGGCCAAATCCAAACTCCAATACTGATTGATACATAGTTTTCAAGTCCTTCTCAATAAATGAAAAAAACTGAATGTCTTCAGTCCCACAAAAAACCAGTTAAGTACGAGTCGGGCTCGCCCACCGAGGCTTTCGTACCAATTTCAGGATTGTAGGTCATCGGGAAGTACAACTTTTAAAAATTAATAAACTTAAGTTTACGAGTGTATGCACTCATTTTTTATTAAATAAACTAAAAATATATATTTTTTTTATGAAAAAACTATAAATTATCACATTTGGAATTTTTTTCTTTATTTGTATTGTAATTTCTCACCGTACCAAATTTCATATCTGTAATACATGATGGCCTATAGGTTTTGACTATGCGGGGAATTTCGTAAAAATTACATCAAAAACTATGCATAAATGGTCGTCTTTTGATTGCGTTGACTTAAAAGAATGTTTTTTTATATGCTCCCAGGGACCATAGATCTGAATATAGATTTCAGCTTGATAGCTCAATGCAATCTCGAGTTAAATAGTCTTGACAGACGGACAACAGGGTGGTCCTATAAAGGTTCCGTTTTTACCTTTTGCGGTATGGAACCCTAAAACAGGGCACTTACTTACAAATAATTGCGAAAACCATCACGAACCAAGGAACCATATCGGATTCAACTCACGTTTTGTCCTAATAATTTCCGCGCGTCCCCTTCATTTGGGGGCAGCGACGCTAAAACTTTAATTTCATTTCAAATAAATTGTTTAATACTTTCACAGTTATTACTGTCTATAGATTCTTAAATAACGCTTTGAGCTAAAGCTGTTTTCTATTAAGATTTTGTAGTAAAGTACAATTAATAAATGTGGTTTAAAAACTTATAGTTATATATTGTTAGGCCGGCGCAACGGCACAAGAGTGTGACTGTAACGTGACGGTCGTGAGTTCGATCCCCACTCAGGAGAGTGGCAAGAGAAAAGGCTATTTATTAAATACTTTACTAAGAATACAAAAATATTCTAGAAAAAGTATAATATAATATAAAATTTGAACGTTAGCGGGAATCGAACCTACAGCGGCAAATATGTTATAATAATAAATGTAGTTTTATCTCTTGCAACGTTTTGAAAGTAGCTTTTTCTGAAGTGATGTATTATTAGGTTCTCTCTAATTTGGCATATTAACAAGAACTTTCAAATGACCATGCCACTACCACTATTCGCTTCAAATATCATCACATCTGATGATGATTCATGAGGCTGACTTCATGACGGACACTGCTGGTGAGAGGCCTCCAAGAATTTCAATGACGATCGATCCTAAACTTGCTGTAAATAGCGGCTTCCGAGGACATTGAATAGATCAATTGCCCACTTTGAAATGGGCTGTAGAGGTCGTTTCAATATTCCATCTCTATATGAATATTCTCTATGAATAATATATTTTGTGGGATTTAAATTACAAAACAGTCAGACATGACTAAACTGCGTGGATTATTTCTTGCAACGAAGAATTTTCTATTGAATATTATACTATTTTTTTAGCTTCACGCTGTATTACGGGTATGTACAGGGTAGACAAAAGAAAGCTGGGAATCTAGTGTTAAAAAACTCCGTTCTCCATAAAAACACTTCCAATCCCCACTTTCCGCCGAATTTTCGAGACAATGCATAGTGAGTGGCAGAACTCAACACTGCGCTTACCCTCGTTATCAAAGTGAAGAAATTAAAACATTAAATATTTAATTACCCCGAGTGAAAATCGAACCCATAACCTGTCGCGTTTACATTCGCACGCTTTTGCTCCTGCGTCGCGACATCCTTAAGAATGAAGCCTATGTTTCTATAAACACAATATTATTATGTGAATAAAAGCGCAATAAATAAATAGATTGTGGGTTCGATCCCACTCGGGAGAATGATTATATTTCAAATTATTCTCATTTCCTCCCTCTGGTAGACAAAGTATTGGCACGGCGTTAGGTTCCGCCACTTAGCACACAATGCTTTGAAAATTGGGCTATACGTGGGAACGGAGTGTCTTAACATTAGGTTCCCTCTGCCTACCATACCATGCAGGAAAAAAATGTTATAATTATAAAAAATCAAATAAATCAACTTTACACTACATTCCGCACACAACAAAATAGACAGAGGGAACTTAATGTTAAGGCACTCCGTTCCCACGTATAACCCACTACATCACATTACTACATCACACTAGTAAACTTTGTGACAAATAACCCTATTGACAGGAACGTTAATATAACTTATACGTACTATAATTTAGGCCTTTATTAAATTGTAATGCGGTTTACCCTTTGATGTGTCGTATGTTCCTTACTATAATCGCTGTTGATTAAATTTCTATGTTAACAATTTTCAATCATGGTGTGGAATTTTGATAATCAGATAATAACTAAATATAGTTAGTTATATTAAATATGTGCAACGTCTGACTGTAAGCGCGTCGGTTGTGGGTTCGATTCCCACTTGGGTAATGAATTATAGACAAAGCGCAGAATTGGGTTTCAGTTCTCAACATGTCTCAAAAATTAGACGGTGTATAGGACGAGTGTTTCAACACTAGGTTCCCCCAACTTATCCTGCAATACATGAAAATGTGTGAAGTTTCCTTTTTTTATGCATTCTCTTTATCCAAACATACTATGAAACGTTTATATCGAGTGTCCCTCGAACTGTAAAAATATAAAATGGAAACTATTATCGCTATATATTCTAGCACGTCGAATTCCCCTGATCTTTTAACGGTTGAGCAAACTTTGTAAAAGAGCTCGCCCGGTGTGTTGTAGACTTACAGTTTTTTATTTGGGTTAGTTTTTTTTATTTTACATTTTTTTAATTTTTTGTACACAAATTCTGGAAAAATGGGTTGATTCCTTTTATCTGGAGTGCATTACATTTATACTGAACACCAATTGTAGCAAGCAACTTCGATCGCTTTCAACTATAAAACGTAAAACTCAGTTTTTTTTCGCGTTCCCGTAGGAATTTTGGGAAATTCTTGCTTCGTTTATCAGTTCACTTAGGTAACGAAAAATTATATTATATATTAATCTTTTAATTGCATATTTTGCACATGTTATGTGTATATAGTTAATAACAAACTCGTTGTAGCTATTCAACTACAAGTTGAGAGCTGCCGGAGAAAAAAACTGTAAACACAACTGAATAACTGTGGTTAAAATTTTATAATAAATTGCTTTTTTTATTTTTTAGGGTTATTTTTTACTCATTTATATACTACTAGCGGACCCGGACGCGGCTTCGCCCGCTTAAACTTTACGAATGCTTATAGATATGTTTAGGAAATTGTTTGTGAAAATATGTAACTAATTTACATAAAAAAAAAATATAAGTAAACGTAACCATAGTAAAATATTAATAAAAAACTAAACAAAACCAGCTACATTATTAATAATTTTATCTCTTTCTGTCTTTCTATTTCCCCGAGCTAATATCCAGAATAACTGAACTAATTTTTATTGGACTTTCAGTGATCGATTTTACTGATTTACCCGGGAAAAATCTTTTTACTCGTTTTCCTTGCGCGCGTACATAGATACTATATGAAATAACTAAAGTCCTTTTTACATTAAATATGATAAGTTTTGCGAGCAATATCAAATAAAATCCCAGAAAACTAAAACCACAATTTATTAAGTGTATAACAACGGTATAGATAACCATCCAACCAAGATGAAATAACCAACAATTCTCTCCTTAATACTTAAATAATATTACACCGATGCCGCGCAGGGCCGCAACTTACACCACACCAAGAAATTTATGAAAATCTAACTAATCTGCTCCTCGAATAAGCGAAGAACCAAAGAAAAGTATAAATTAATTATAAACAGCAAATAATTACATAAAAATTAACAGTAGTTCGAAAATGTATGAAAATTTACAAAACCGTCAAAGTCATCTGCCCGTTCGCGTCGGTCATACTATGCCGGTCGTATGCTAGGTTATTTCGAATCAGTGACATCTCCTTAATTATTTATTAGAATGTTATACAGTGAACTATAATTTCAATCTAGATGAAATGCTAAAAGTGACTATTATATTCATTTTCATAAGGATCAATATCAAATTATAGAAAATACATACAACAAAAACCCGATAAATATAAAGTAAATTAATTAAAATGGTTACTTGTTGTTACTGTGTTACTTTGCTCAAGCTTCAGAGATAAATATGGTATGTGTATCGCGGACTTTTTTAAACATTATTTAAAGGACAATATTTTTGTAAAACATTATTTTTATGTATCTCATAAGGTTGAGTCGGCGCACGCCATGTATGCGTTAAGCAAGCTCATTTTGGGTGACGTTTGCTTATAACAACAAATAAACTTTGCAAACCGTTGCTTAGCAACGGTCGGTTGTTATTAACATGGCGGAATAAATTGCCTGTCAAATTGAAAAATATTTTAATATATTAGTATATATCGACAATATTACAAATGTAAGAAAAAAAAGTAACCTATGTTCATCCGAAGACCCTCAAGTATCTCTGTATGAGTATTTTATTACAATTGAATTAGCGGTTTGGCCTTGATTGCGGCACAGACAGACAGACAGAGTTACTTTCGAATTTATAATATAGGTATGGATTATATGTGTAAGATATTGGTAAAACCACAATAATATTTTCATAAGAAAACAATAGCTTTCTATATTTACCTTAATTCTCTTAATTGAATTAACTGAAATATTTATTATATTTTATATAACATGTCATGTCAGATATAGATTTAAATCAGCTTCACGCTGTATCCCGCACACAGCAGGGTAGGAAGAGGGAACTTAGTGTGAAGACAATCCGTTCCCCACTTTCTGCCGAATTCTGGAGGCACTGCGTGTTGAGTGGCAGAACTCAACGCCGCGCTTAATCTCGACAACAGAGCGAAGAAATGGAAATAAAAATTTAAGTAAATATTTCATCTCCTCGAGTGGGGACCGAACCCACAACCAGTCGGTTTTACAGTCACACCTCGTGCCGCTGCGCCACGACTGGCCAGATATAGATTTGCGTGGCAAAATTCAATAAAAACGGCATTTACTTTATCCATCAATCAGTTTTAAGTTTCACGCCCTATCCCAAACGGAACCAGGCAAATGGAACCTGGTGCTACACACTTTACTATTAATAAAACTTTTTCTTATATACCTATATAAAAAGGCAGAATCTAAACAAGCCCGCAGACAACGACGATCACATGGCCCAGCGGACAGTTATGCACCAACTGTCCTCTAGTAAGGATTTGAATAACGTTTATCGATATATCTGCATATAACAAACTTACTATATATTCTATTAAATATTATATATGTTTCTACATAAAAAATAGATATTTTCATTCATTTTGTTTTAAATTTCGTTTAAAAATGTAATCGTATATAATTAAATATTCGATTACGTTCTTAAACGTAATATGTATTCGTCACTACGTCGAAATTTTTATATTATTGTTACGACTTATTTGTGTTACTAGGATCTTTGTAGGCAGATTTGAGATTTGTTATTAGAGTAGAATAACATTTGTGTTAACAATGTTATTATTATTATAACGTCCACGCTGTATCCCGTACAAAACAGGGTAGACAGAGGAAATGCGGGAACCTAGAGTTAAGACATTTCTATTAAGACACATCCGTTTCCCAATTTCCGCCAAATTCTGGATGCATTACATGTAGAGTGCCTCTGGTAACATCGCTGGTTGTTTCTTTCCCGGAGGGAGGAAATGAAAATAATTCATTTTCTCGAATGGAAATTGAACCCACAACCTTCCTTTACAAAACCGCGTTTACAGTCGCACACTTGTGCCTCTGCGCCACGGCTATCCTTTAAACTCCACTCTTTCTCCAATCTTTGGAATAAGATTGGAGAAAGAGTGGAATTTAAAGGATAAAATGCAAATTTTGTTCCTGCATAAAATGCAAATTTTGGAGAAAATAAGAGCAAAAAAACATTAACAGCATAAAAATTATAATATATATTCTATCGATATAAACACAGCACTAAGTAATCGAACCGCAAATGTGCGCTTCACAAAACGGCTATGATAAGTTCACTGAACGCACTGACAAGCTCGATCTCTAACTAAGATGTAAGAATTTTATATAATAGTTTTTCTTTTTTATATATTTTGAAAATAACATTGAGGTAGTGACAAATCCCAATATAAATGAAAAAAATATATATAAGTGTAGTTATAATATCTACATATAAGTGATAGTATTTAACCAAAAACGTCCCAACCGCTTAAGTACATTACAGTAGAGAGAATGAGTTATTTTAATTTGTCCACACTGGACAAGCACAAGGCGCGGTGTTATATTGCGTCAATACGCAGTGTTTCAAGTTAGGGCCAAAAATGGAAAAATGAGTTTTGACACTAGGTTCTCAGCCTACTCGGCTATATGCGTGCATAAAGCTAAAAACAAGTGTTCATGTACGTAAACTTTGAATTTCGAGTTTTAAACTTGCGCTTTGTAGTAAGTATCAATGAAGCGTAACCCCAAAGTTCTAGATCGAAACAATTTAATTTAGCAACTTCAAAGTTGAAATTATCGAAGAACACTTTAATGCCTCAAAGATAACCAATAACTGAGTTGAGGGCTTGATTGTAGGTCTTGGTTACACTACGTAAGTACTTGAAATATAATAAAAAGTATATATTTAAGTTTGTACAGCAGTAAAAAAATTACAGGACTTAAAAGATTTCAAAGGTCTTTTTAACTCTTTTAAAAATTATTTCACACCCAACAAAGAACATTTGTAGAAAACGTATGCATTTTTACGTAGTGACATTTGAACCCCCGGGGCTGGGAAACTATCGAAGCTCTTTAACTACTGAACTATATGTTCCTATCCGCCGGAGCCGGTTATAAATAAATTATAACAAACGTATTAAGAAATTCGACATAGCTTAGTATATTATACTGAGTGACAAAATACAGTAATCAATATAAAAAAGAACGCACAGCCGGAACAACGCAGCATAGTACGTTGAAGTTAGGCATATAGATTCTATCGATTTTTTTTCATATATATATTTTTTTTTCATTTTATAGTTCACGCAAACGAAGTCACAGACAGTCACTAGAACACAATACCTGCCTATATATTTGCTACAGTGAAAGTCCAATAGCAAGTCAAGTTTTGGTCCTGATTGGCCCCATTGTGCCACCAACCGAGAATCAGGAGTGCTCTCCGAAATTTCAGTACCCTTTGAGACCTGCGACTTTCCATTTGAACCCGAAACACTTGTGATCAATTTATTTTAAGATCTACACAAAATGAAAACGTTGGTCTTGGAGCCAATTAGATAGAACCACTTCTGCCCTATATTAGAACGTCTGTTTATTGCTTTTGTTTTTGTTTTATTCAGTTGCTCTGTTTTGTTTACCTGCCGTTGTACCATTGTTTTAATTAACATGATAAACTTCAAAGGGTTTTGGTAATTTATGTGAGAATTTTTATTGTTATATGATACTGTGAGTGGAATACAACAAAAGGTGCAGCTTGTCTTATTAGATTGGTAGAAACGCATTATGTAGATTATTTTATTATACTTCAGATTGATTTGAACTCGTAACCACCATGTCCACCACATTTTAATTACGTCCACGTTAATGGCAAACAAAATTGATAAGAATCAATTTTATAAAAATCATTGATAAAAAAATCCCTTTCCATTTGATAATTACAATTGTTACAAAATTTCTATAAGCTTAGTCAAATTACTTAATAAAAAAACTAGCTATACTATTTTACTTCTATGACCGTCTTGGCGCAGGGGCACAAGCGTGGGACTGTAAGTGCGTCGGTTGTAGGTTTGACTCCCATTCGGAGGTATGAAACGTTTATGATTTTTAGATATTTAGTTCTACGCTCTGGTGGTGAGGCTTGAGGCAGTGAAGGCGGAGGAAAGTGGCGAAAGGAGTGTCGTAACGCTAGATTCCAAGGTGCCCTCTGCCTAACCTGCTATTTGAGGGATACAGCGTGAAGCTAAAAGAAAGAAAGAAGGAAAAGAAGCAAAGCTAAAATTATTATAATGCAATGAAGTAACCAATTCAAAGCCCTTCGTACCGCACATCTCTGTTTAGTATAAACTACATGACAGTACTGAAAATACATAGAGCCTCGAGAGGTTTATTAAATTTCTCACGTACGATACTGAATTTCTGCCGTCTTCATATTCCTGGGATTATTCTGTTATACGATATTATGACGAGACGAGAGTCATTTATTTTATCTTATTGGTAAGTTCAGAGAAAACCTGGTCTAAGAACATTTCATTTCTTAAATTTATTTCTTTAGTTTCACGCTCTATCCCGCATCCCCGCGAGATAGGCAGAGGGAACTTAGTGCTAAAGCATTTTGTTCTGCCTGAACTGTAGAGGCTGAATTGAGTATCAGAATTCAACACCGTATTCTACTCACTGATTTCCATTTTAGAAATTTTTTTTTAGATGGCGGAACTAAGCTGTATTTTTCCTACATAGGCATTTTTTTCATATTCAGTCAATCTCTTCTAAGCTCGTAAAACACGTGGCGTTGAGTGAAATGGAGAACAGTGTTTTAACACTAAGGCCCTTATTTATAAAGCGCTCTCAACTCTGAGATCGATCGTAAGATGCTGTTTTGATTCATAGATTCAAATTTAGTTTTACGCTATGTTCTGTATATAGCAGAATAGGCCTCTGCCTACTCCATTTGGAATTTAGGCCTGTATTTATAAATCTATTAATGAAAACGACATCTTAAGATCGCTATCAAGCTCTCGCGCTTCTCGTAACACTAAAGTCTTCTCTATCTTATACCATCAGAGATCCCTTAAAATTCTGGCTCAAATTCAAAGACTATCAAATTATTTCTAGTGAAAGCTCTCGTTTTAAGCGACCTAACCTTAAGTCACACCATAATGTCTCGAACATCACCATAATGTTTAGCGTCGGAACACATTTTCACAGAAAAAATTTCCCCAAATACGGATCGAACCCACCGCTCTTAAAACGATAATAAAAAAAAATTGTATAATAAACATTCTATTGCTAAAATACGTATAACAGCTTACCCATAAAACGCCAAGTTAGATACATAATGAAGCCGTATTACGTTAGACATAATGAAGTTGATATTGGATTATAGTATATATCTGATTGCTGAACTGTGGTCGCTCTTATGTGAATTCTCGTATAATTAAGTTTATTCACACGCTGTAATTGGTATATTAGATAAGTAGTTCTACTTATCTGGCACAACGAAGTACTTTTTTGTTACATTTTCTTTAACATACACACATATATATATATATATATATATATATATATATATATATATATATATGAAATTTAAAAAATGACGACATGACAAATTATCTAATTATCTAGCTCTATTAAAAATATAAAACACGGCGTTCAGTTCCGCCACCCAACACACAACGGCTCCAAAATTGGAAGTCTAAGCACCACGTTCTCTCTGGCTACTCTTCTTGATGCAGCGTGAAACTAAAAAAATCTTAAAATAAAAAATGCAGTACGTAATAATCAATCACTTTAAGACATACTATATGTTATTATATTAGAAATAACTTCTAAGTAGGAATGTAAAACTAATAAAACACTGTTTAAATATATAACGGAAAATTTCATTTATCAACCAAGAAAAATGCTTTGTACCACTTGCTGGCATTCTCGAATATATGAGGGATCTATGTGTAGACTTACCTAGTGTTTTGGAGTGTTTTAGAAAGACGACGTTTTTATTGTAAATAAGTCTCGTCATCATGGATTTGTGGATGGCGCAGTCTAGTACTTCTTTTTATAGCAAGAAGGGCAAACAAGCAGAAAGAACACCTGGATAAAATTCAACTCTAAGTGTGAATTTGCCGTAAAGACCCGCCAATTGTACGCCATTCAATATAATATTTCAAATGATATGCTTACAATTATTCTATTCGTATAAAAAATTACAGTGAAGTTTAATTAGCCTACAGGGGCATGAACACAGAAATGAATAGGATAACTGATGGTCGTAAATCTTAAGATCAGAGATTATTCTCTCTCGCTACTCCGCTAGGCAATAAGCGTAAAGTTAAAAAAATACTACAAAATAGGTCAGTCTATACATAGATACAGTGTGAAATGCAATAACTGCAACCCAATGTCACGCATAATGCTTAAAGTCAATTCTGTTGTTCTTATGAAATAGGAGTATGTTTTATCTACATATTCAATTTGAATATCATTCATAATAATATTTATTTAATATAAAACATAGCTGGTTAGCCAAGGAGAACCAAGTGTCAAGACACTGCGTTTTTACTTTTCTCTCTGGTCTCAAATTTAAATACTAAAATACGAATAAATCCCAAATACACTTAGATCTGTCACTATTTTACATCTCCATTCATCTTCGTCTTTGGAAAGACAAGATCTATTTAACACTAGCGAACCGCTCGTGGCTTCGCCCGCTTGACATACACAATTATTTATTTACAAATTTGAATTACTTTTGTGTTCTTATAATATTATTACTCTAAAGACAATACCTATATTGAAAACTAAAGTTTTATCCCACTCAATAAAAAAAATAAAGCATTCTTGTCGAAGAAAATACTTTTTAATTGATATAATTTTTTTATTTATGTTCCGGTTATAATCAGACAAAAACTGTATGTTAAAAAAAGCACGCATGCACAAACGCACAGACAAACAGACAAAAACTTAAAATAATGTTTTTAATTTAATTTCGTTGAACATTATTTCATTTTTTTTTCATATATCTTCCAAGTACAGATAGCGATCAACTATTATATAATTTTGTTATATGTGCCTATAGAATAGATAAGTTGCATAAATACATGTGTGTTATTTTACATCGTAAATACTTCCTCTTTTTTGTATACTCTGTGTGTGTTTTACTAAACTCGTTTCATCAGTCATGTCGCTTTTCCAATTTGTTTCTTAAAGAGAGTAATTGCGTGCTGAGTAGCGAAACAAAACGCTGAACTTTGCTTAGTATAGCAGAAAGAAACTAGAGAAGAATATAAATATTATTTCAGCTTCACGACGTATTCCGTACATAGCAGAAAGATAGGAAGAGGGAACCTGCGAACCTAGTTTTAAGACACTGCGTTCCGATTAAAACACTTCCGTTCTCCACTTTCCGCCAAATTCTGGAGGCATTGCGTATTGAGTGGCAAAACTCAATGCCGCGCTATGCCTTTGTGCTGTCACCTGAGTGAAGAAATGAAAATATTAAATAATTATTCTTCCGAGTGGGCATCGAACCCACAATCGTCGCGTTTACAGTCACTCCCTTGTGTCCCTGCGAGACGACAGCCTCATTTTTTTCACGTTACTGTCTGTAAAAAATAATAACCAATATCCGTCTAGTTTTAGCATTTAAGTTCCACAAATATTAGCTCTTTGACCAAAATTCCGCTAAAGCAATCTTCTCACCGTCATATAGTATGAAAATTTGCGCATGTATTTTGACAAAGACCACTCAAAATTGAAATTACTAGATTCTTTATTGAATGTGCTGGATTAATTGTTAACGCGATGGTTGTAAGTTTGATGCTCACTCGGGGGAATTCCAATTTTATTATACAACGTTGAAATAGACGAAAAAGGCAAAAAATATACGTATGCAGAAATCAAGTTTTTATTTTTTTGATTTGATTTTGATTTTTTGAATTATTTTCGTGGTCTAATAACATTATCATTTTAAAGACAATATCCATACATTGTAACTAAAATTTCAGCTAATTCAGAAAGAAATATTGTCTCAAGCAATTACTTATATTCCCAGAACTTATTTAGGAATCGATTGAAATATAAAAAAACACTAAACACTATGTTAAGGGTAAAAATACCTGCATTTAGTTAAATCGTTTCTGAGATTATCGTGCACAAACGCACAGACAAACAAGCAAAATTTTAATAATTTTATTTTTTTAAAATTCCATTACATTAATAAATGCCCCTTGTAACAGACTTTTTTATATATCTTAAACACTATCTAACTATCCTACAGATAGCGTCTGTACGAGTTACAATTTTATTATATGTATAGATAAAATTAATAATTTTCTCAAAATAGACCCAAACAAAGGCCGTCGTGGCGCAAAGGCACAAGCGTCTGACTGCTAACCTAACGATTGTCGGTTCGATTCTCGGAGTAATGAATTATTTTCATTTCTTCATTCCCGCATCAAGACAAAGTGCGGCGCTGGTTTCCACCACTAATCAGGCTAGGTGTTGAAAATGTTCTGCGGAAAATGGAGAACGGAGTGTCTTAACACTGGGCTCCCCTGCCATACGTGGGATACAATGCAAAGTTGAAGAAAAGTAACAGTTATTTGTCTTTACATTTCTAGACTTCTTAACATTCCTAACTTGTAAATGTTGAAACATTTTAAACGGCTTATCTTAATTTTAAGTTTTAAATTATGATTCAAATCTTGAAATAGGACGCGAAGTAATTTAACGTTGTAGAGGGATCGCGTTTATTTGATTTTCACTACTGACACTTTGCGACTATACACAGTGTCTGACTGTAAATATAATAAAGGGTTCTGTATCCAGACGAGGTAACGAATGATTTTCATTTCCTGGCCTGTTAATTGGCTATCGAGACAATTCTTGTCTTTTTAGACAAAATGTGGCGTAGAATTCCGCCAATTCACACGCAATTTTTCGAAAATTCGACAAAAAGTGTAGAACGGAGTATTAGCATAGCATAGCCGGTTCCTTCTGCCTACACTGTAATACGGTAAAAGGAGTGAAACTGGGTGTGTATTTAAAAAAGAAGCAATAGTTTCACTTAATAAGTATTGAGGTCAGTAGTGGCACAGCGGCACAAGCATAAGACTGTAAGCGCGACAAATTGTGGGTTCGACTCCCATTCGAAATGAAATATTTCATATTTTCATTTCTTAGATCCGGTATCGAGGCTAAGAAGAGGCGATGTTCCGCCATTCAACACACAAAATGGAAGTGTCTTAATGGGAACGGAGTATCTTAACACTAGTTTTCAGGTTAGGTTCCCTCAGCCAATCCTGCTATGTGCCGGATACAGCGTGAAGCTAAAAAAATCACTTAAAATATTTTCGTGTATTAAAATCGTAACAGCGAGACTCACCCTTCAAAGTATCTCGAAGCATTTTATTACAGAGGCTGGTTTTCTGTAAATTGGTAGGAATAGAAGGTCTGATATTAATCATGTTGGTGGAACAAGGTAATAAAATATAGGAAAATTTTCTTTACTATTTTATATTAAATTCCTATTGGTATTTTATTAAACACATGATTTTACGCGATGGTCATTGATTCGATTCTGTGTGTGGTAAATATTTGTGTTTAAAATATTTATGTACATATTTCATTTGCTAATATAGCCATAGTAGTTCCCCTGAAGGCAACGGTAGCCCGCAAGAGGCGGACCATTCACTGAGGATTCGTAGTGGTATACACGAGCATGATCCTGTAGCGTCTCCCCTTACGTGGAGGCGGTTTTCGCTGGGTTTAGTGGGTTATACGGTAATTGTAGCTTAGAGGGCAGTGTAACTTGGTTCGATCGATGTCCACTCAGACATGAATTATATTACTTACTCCGCTCTAGTTGGGCAATATATATAGATATTTCCTCTTATACTAATTGAATTACTAACACTAGGTTAATGTACATATAACTTACACAATAGAAAATTCATGGAGAATATAGATAAATAGATATCTTGATAATGTCATTCTTACAAGGCGTGCAATTAAGTGTAAATGGTACAAGTGCAATTAAATAAAAGGTGAAATCTGACGGGTACCTAGAAAGAAATAACAATATTAAAAATATAAAAAATTATAATCCTTTATATAGCAAGGTACACAAAAGGGGAACTTGTGTTAAAGCACTTTGTTCCCTATATTCCACAGAATTTAGGGAAAATTGCATGTTGAATTGCGGCACTCAACACCCGATGCGAACATAATTTAAATAAGCCTATTTTTTTACCTTCACGCTGCATCCTGCTTATAGCAGGGTAGACAGAGGGAACATACATACAAACCTAGTGTAAAGTGAATGGACCGTCTATTCAAATTGAAACAGTTCCGTTCTCTAAAACTCAATCCCTCAAGGATTCGGAAGATATATAATAGTATTAAACATTTTATTCAACGAAGTGGAAATAAAACCCACAACCGTCGCGTTTACCATCGCAAGCTTGTTCCCCTGCGCCACAAAGACCTTCGACACGAAATAAATATGTATTTGTGACTATTTAAATATAATGCTTTACTCCAAAATTCGCTTAAGCGTATTACTTAAAATATATGAAGCCGTTCCTTAGGGAGCAGATGATATCGCAGATTTACATGGATCATAGATAACTAGCATCTTATCGTTTTTAGGGTTTTTTATTTATATTGGGAAAACTATTCCCCATAGAAATAGGTTTCTATCTGGTCATTATGCTGTAGTTTTTTTTTTCTATTAAATAAACATTTATAAATTAGAGCTGCCATTTTTTTCCCAATTGTTTTTGTAACTTGACTGGCAGAACTCAACTTTGTCTTGTGCAAAAAAAATCCTACCCCTGAGTGGGAATCGAATCCTCAACCTCAGCCTCAGCAGAGTTTACATCATGATATCATGTGCCTAACAAAATCGAAAAATTGTATCGAAAGAACGGAATTTTTCATTTAAAACCGACTCGATCTTAACCACACTTTGATATATTTTCTTATCACTGGAGATTCGGTACCCAATTAAAATGTATATTAGGTAAGTCAGCAAGAGTTAGGCACTTGATTAATGACTTCAACTCTCGCAGGTTGTGTGCTCGGCTGTAGTAAATATTTAGGTTGATCGTTTATTTTAATATAATATGAAACTTTATATTTAATAGTAATTGAAAATAATCTAGTTCTTGAAAAATGCTTAAAAAGTTATTTTATAAAATACAAAGCAAAATTGTTTTTTTTTTTGCTTCACGTTGTATCCCGTACATAACAGCTAGTGTAAAGACACTTGGCTTTCATTAAAACATTTCATTGTATGTCGAGTGGCGGAACTCAACACCGTTTACTTAAATAATAGAGCGAAGAAATGAAAATATTATATTAGGACCTTGAATAAGTTCTTGCTGTTTTTTTTTTTGTTTCTTTGCGGCACTCGGTGCATGGAATTTCGTACGGTAACGAATCACCAAAGTAGTACTATATGTAACCTCAAATTATAGTAGAATAGTGTTTACTACATTGTCAACTACATATTTATTTTCTCTTTGTGAAAATGTGTACTTTTGTGCCAAATAAAGTGTTTTTGCGGGGAATTTTATTGCACTGCTTTATTCAGAAAAAATCTGCAGCAGAAGCACACAGAATTCTCGTTGAGACATATGGTGACAATGCTTTGTCGAATACAACGTGCAGAGACTGGTTTAGGCGCTTCAAAAGTAATGATTTTGACCTTGAAGACAAAGAGCGTTCTGGAGCACCGACAAAATTTGAAGACAGAATTGGAGGCATTGCTTGAAGAAGATCCATGTCAGACGTTAGTAGAGCTCGGGAAAACGTTACAAGTAGATGCGNTAAACACTATTCTACTATAATTTGAGGTTACATATAGTACTACTTTGGTGATTCGTTACCGTACGAAATTCCATGCACAGAATGCCGCAACGCCATCTTTCAAAAAACAGAGAACTTATTCAAGGTCCTATATTTCATTTCCTCAAGATATTTATTTATACGCGCACGCTTGTGTCCCTGCACCGCGACTGGCCTCAATAATTTAAACAGAAAATAAATATCATTACAAATTTCCATTTGTAACATAAAATATAACGTAAAAAAACTACTTTGGCAAAAAAAAACTAAAGAGTAATACTTAAACATATAAACGAAGTGTACGTACGAAACAAAAACACATAAAAAATTCAAAAGCTTGCTGTAATCAAACATTTTTTTCGCGGTAAAAAGCACAAAATGGTTAGTAAAAGTTTTAATTGCAGTTCAAATTACTACGGTAGAATAATTTTGAAATATACTATGTTATATTACGGTGTCATTTTTACTTATATACACGAATAAGAAATATTTTTATAGCATTATCCCGAATAGAGGAGGAAACCATTAACCTTATGCCATATGCGCATTTTCGAAGCCGTCGTGGCTCAGCAGTACAGTGTATGTGTCTATAAAGATGACGGTTAGTTCGATTTCTTTCGATGTACCTAAAGTCAGAATTGCTTGGGCACTTAGAATGGACCATGAGTCCTACACAATTCTAAATAAAACCTATTTAACCATGCAAGCGAAACTAAAAGTAAAAGTTATTATTTGATAAACGTACATACATACTTAAGTATTATATAGTATAAAAGTTATGTATGTAAAAGTGTGTGTGTATATATATATATATATATATATATTTTTTCTTTTATTTTACTTTTATATTTAATATTTCATATGTGTGTTTTTATTGTGTTTGAAGAACTTACAATTTGCCATACAACTGACAAGCNTTTTTTTTTTTTTTTTTTTTGAGGTTATCATGACGCTGAGGCACAAGCGTCGAACTGTAGACGCGACTGTTGTTCGATTCCCAGAAGCTATTTAATATTTAAGCTAAGCTATTTAATATTTCTTCTTTCTATCAACGACAAGAAGCGCAGTTTTGATTTTCGCCATTCAACAGACGATGATTCTAGAAATCGACGAAAAGACGAAAGTGGGAGTGTCTTAAAGGAGCGACACTAGGTCCCCAGGATCTCTTTGCCTACTCTGCTATGTGTGGGATACATCATGAAGCTAAAAAAATGTATGTACATATATCGATGGAAAAAACGAGCGTTTATTCTGCCGCTGCGTAGCCGCTCACAGTACACATCCCGTGTTTCTCATGTAACAGATTTTCCGAGATGAAGCTATAAGCGTGACATTTTATTTATTACAGCTCTGCTCTCAGTTCCGTCGAGGTTTTTTAGATTACTGCAATAATTTTAAAATGACGCCGGCTTAACGGTTATTTACTCCAACTTTTTACAATTATCTTTAGGAAAATCAGTGAAGAAGGTTGTGAAGCTATTTATTTTTTAAATTTCACATGTATCCCCCGTAAAGCAAGAGAGAAGGAACCTGGGAACCTAGTGAGTGTTAAGACATTTCGTTCCTTTGTTTTCAGATCAATTTTAAGTGGCGGAATACGTCGTTACGGTTTTAGTAATGAGCTTACGTCTAATATTCTACACTTATAAGAGAAGATGGAGATGATAGAAAGTAGACAGAATGATAAAATATGTAAAAATTTTTTTGCTGTTTTTAAAAAAAGTTTTTTTAGTAATTACGCAATATACGTTATTATGTGTTATTACGTGTACTAACATTTTAATAACCACCTCTTTAGAAAAAATAAGTAAAAAAGTCAGTTATGTCACAATTTCCGTTTTGTATAATAAAATTTCTCACTTTTAAATATTCAGCCTTTAGTAAGACAAGTGGAGATTTCTATTTAGATATACATTTTTTAACATAGATTTTTAACTCTGGAGTGAATTATCACTCAGGTCTCTCGGCATATTTCAAGATTGCTTTCAGCTTCACACTTTTTCCCGCATAACAGACTAGCCAAAAGTATTAAAGCAATCCGTTAGTACTCTCATTTTTTCGAAACATCTCGTGTTGAGTTACGAAGCTCAATGCCGCACTGTGTCCACCACAACGAGAAAATAAAAATAATTTAAACAAAATCCTCTCCCTAAGTGGAAACAACCAACAACTATCGTGTTTACAGTCAGACTATACTACTGCGACACGACGGCCCCTATTTCAAAAGACGGATACTAATAAGAAATATTTAAAAAAAACCTCCACTCCTTTTATTTATATTGAATAGTGAAGTATCAAACTATAGACGCAATAAAAAACCGATCTTTTAAGAAACTAGAATCGTAAAATCCTTTTATACCTCGTTAAAAAACCGAAGACAGACATTCCTCTTAATTTATTGAGTGTTCGCTTTAAACTTTTAATTCTGGTCTTATAGAGCTTTAGCGTCTCGATTTTTAGTTACAGCTACTTATTTATAAGGTTAATTAATAAAAAAAAATTAAATTAAATTAGCTTCACGCTGTATCCCGCACACAGCAGGGTAGGCAGAGGGAACCTAGTGTTAAGACACTCCGTTCCCCACTTTCTGCCGAATTCTGGAGGCATTGCGTGTTGAGTGGCAGAACTCAACGCCGCGCTTAACCTCGACACCAGAGCGAAGAAATGGAAATATAAATTTAAGTAAATATTTCATCTCCTCGAGTGGGGATCGAACCCACAACCAGTCGGTTTTGCAGTCACACCTCGTGCCGCTGCGCCACGACCGGCGGTTAATTAATAGTATAGAAATATATGTATGTGTATGTGTGTGTATAAGCCAAACATTAGAAAATAAGTGCTTACCGAAATCCATGAAAATTGGCAGCGCCAGAGGAAAGAAAAATCATCAAAGCGATGCCAATTTTTAAAGGATTTATTGATACGCCCCTTATATCAATCTCAGAATTGGGTGAAATGTGAAAAAGTGAATGTCTTAACACTTGAATCTATCTGGAGGCCCTGTTGTGTAAAAGTTTATAACAAACAATATCGTAGAAATGAAGATATTTAAATATTTTTTAATTAATTTTTGTCTTTAATATTTGGAACGGTTGTGATCACATCCCGTGATCGTATGTGATGGTTATAGGTTCCGTTCAAATTGGAGGAATGTTTTTGTTTTATATTATATTTGTAATACTTATATAATAGTATTTATAGCGCCGCTAAGACCACTTTTAAATGGAAATAAGAAACGTATGGAACATAATGCTAAAGTTTAAAAATATGAAAGCCAAGAAGCATTGGAAAAGTAAATAAGAAAGAATCCATATTATGAAGAAGCGCTCTGTTCTAGTAGTTTGTTTTCACATTTTACTGGAATTAACATATCATATGTTATATATTATCTTAATGTTATTTTTATATAATAAAAAAATACAAAACTGAAGAATATGTTTGGTTGAACGTGTCTAATCTCAGGAACTACTGATTTGGTTTGATTTTTTTTATATATTAGACAGTCCATGTTTGGAAATGCTTACCACGCTTCAGGATGGTAACATAAACAAGTAGACCGTCTCGAGATATATAGGACAAGAATAAAAAGACGATTGTAAGGATGTGGAAATGAATAAGTCCATTAATATGATCAATGTCTTTATTTCCCAATAAGCCCCATATATACATACAGTAAGCAGAAAAAGAAAGTCACACCACAGTACAGAAGAGTTTAGTAAGGTTCAGAACACACGTAGGCAAAAATATTAGAAGAAAAATATTTATATAATTATTTTTTATGTATGTATTTTGTTTTTATTATATTATTATAATGTACGTAATTTGGTTTGCCCACAGATTTTCTCTCAGCGAAAAGGCCTTTATTCTTACTCGTTTCAGACAATCTTCTCCGAATAGATGTGTTCATGAAACACCATACAAGTCAGGGGAAGGCAATGAGCCACATGGCAAATTCGTTATTATATACTAAACTATTTTGCGATGGCACCAAGTGCCACTAACTGTTCGTCTATCGAAACTACTATAATACATATAATTAACTTAACACAAGTATTAAGAAGCCTTATCTTATACACGTTTACTGCACACTGATCTCATCTTAAATAAAAACTTTTAGCTCTTACATCCTAACTTTAGTAGTTAGCGGTAGTCGAGTACCTGCATACAAACTGTACATAATTAACGTTCCTTTGTGCTTCAACTCTAATACAAAGTTGTAAAGAATGGTATCATGTTTAACAGTATGTTATATAAAAATCATATATATTGGTCTGGTAAGAAAAATTACGGTGTGAAGTTACTTGGTGAGTAACCATGCAATGTCACTAATTCGGTCGGCATGTCGGGAACTAGACCGGTCGTGTGATTGTAAACGTGACAGGTTGTAGGTTCGATTCCCACTTGGGAAATTAGCTGCTAATATATATATATATATATATATACTCTTTCGTTACTTAGTTACTGACAGATAACGTAGAACCTAAGCTATACAACGTAAAAATATGAAATTTGTTAGGTTCTTTGGAGAGAATNTAGGTTCTACGTTATCTGTCAGTAACTAAGTAACGAAAGAGTATATATATATATATATATATATTAGCAGCTTTCATATAGCGGAGCACGTGGCTCTAGACAGGCAGTCCTGACTCGTTAGGTCTTCCTTCATACTCGGAACTCGGTGAAGTCAGAACGACGCGTCATTCACCACACTTCAGCTGACAATTGACATTGACAACTGACAGTGTTGCCATCCTCTGTATACACCCAAGTCATGCAACGTTCCGTATTCATTCTCTGCGACATATACATAACACAGAGGGTTAGTAATAAGAAATATATAATACAAAGATTTAAGTTGCTTTACAATTTAATATTGTTATATCTATAGTTTTATATTATATATTCGTTTAGAATTATTTCGACAAGAGAAAATGCTATTTATTAAATATTTAACATTTTTAAAGTGTTATACCACACAAGGATCCATCAATATTTAACGTAACGGGATCCTTGATGTACTATGTGCAGTTGTTAGAGTCGAAAAGCTAATATAATGATCTTTTTTTTTTCAAAAAATCTAGTATTAAGACATTCCGTTCCCTACTCACCGTCTAATTATCGTGACGCCCCGTTTTGTGTTGCTATCAAAGTGAAGAAAAGAAAATAATTCATTTCTCCGAATAGAAATCGAACTTACTAACATCGTGTTTACCGCTAGAAACTGATACTATCAGTCAGATTATCTAAATTGGCCACGACGATCTCTTAAAAACGGATATGTTAATGATTTGAAAAAGAAATCATTAATATATCCGTTTTTTACAATATTTTTATGTTAAATATTATAATATTTACAATATGTTTATGATAAGATTATTATCATTATCTAGCTACGTAGGTACGTTGAAGCATAACTTTTAAAGATAAACTCAATAATATCTATACACCACAAAATATTTGAGGAGAAAACTTTTTGTTAAAACATTGAAGTAGCTTTTACTCTAAAGTTTAGGATGATTAAGTTTTTTTTTATAATTCTTACTATCCGAAGAGTACCACTTCATTAAATAGTACTTACTTAAATTTATTTTCCTCCATAAAATATTACAAAAACTATTATATATAAGGATAAAGAAAAATAATACAATTTATTACTATAAAAACTATTATAGTAATAAATTGTATTATTTTTTTTATCTCTATAAGGAGATAAGGACCAACTGTTGATCTTCATTAATTATTTAGGATCATACCCTAAATAAGCTTCTACTGACTTAACTCATACTCTCAACTTAGCTTAAGATTAAACAAAACAAATTGAGAAGTTGAATCACAAATGTATACGGTTTTAGATAGTTTAAGTACAGAAATCTATACTAATATTGTAAAACGCGCTAAGCTCATGAACAACTGATTCTAATTGAAAAATATTTGTACGTTGGATTTATTGAGGAACACTATTGGTTATACATATTACATCACGCTACGACGACGAATAAGAAATATACAAAAGGGCTTGAGAGCCTCCGAGAGCATAATGCACTTTTAATTCTTACTGTTAGTTTAGATTTAGAGGCATTCAAGACGAGGAGGATGCCAGGCGTTGTTGCAAAAAAGACAAAAATGTATAGGTTCTACATAAAAACTTAATGATAATTTACTAATTGGTGAAGCTTTCGTGAACGTGACACACTTATATGTGGTATTTGTATATGTATTCTATTATATTCCAGTGTCCAATTGAGATGAAATTCTAAATACGACTTCAGTTCTGATGAGTATGAAATTACACATAAACAATGTTATCGTTGATTCAAAATAGCCGCACATTCCACCTAATGTGACTGTCAATTGAAAGAGCTTAATTTGTAAAATACAATACACTATATATATAACAAAAAAATAAAATATTAATATAAAAAACCTTTTTAAAAAAGAAATAAAAAATAAATCAACTTCACGCTGTATCCCGCACACTGCAGGGTAGGCAGAGGGAACATAGTGTTAAGGCACTACGTTTCCCAGTGTCTGCCGAATTCTGGAGGCATTGCGTTTTGAGTGGCAGAACTCAACGCAGCGCTTGTCCTCGACACTAAAGCGAAGAAATGGAAATATAAATTTAAGTAAATATTTCATCTCCTCGAGTGGAGATCGAACCCACAACCAGTCGGTTTTACAGTCACACTTTGTGCCCCTGCGCCACGACTGGCCTTCTTTTTAAAAAATAAGTTTATTAAAAAAAATGTTTTACAATTATGTTACAAAAATGTTTTTTTTTTATGTAAATATATTAGATATTTACTATTAAACTACAAACTAACAAATTTGTAAAATATTACTTATTACTAACCCATTGTCATCGTATGTATATATTGTAAATATTGATTTTTATTCCATAAGTGAAGGCTGTTTATTAACTGGATCTCTTTATGACATACATTGTCCTATTATGTGTTCGTCATACAAAATTACGTTGTTATATAGTAATTAGTATAACTAAAACTAATCTCTAAAGTAAAACTAAAGTAACTAAGAACAGACATCAGGGTACTCTGCAAATTCCAGACATTACGTGTTTACTGAACTCAACTCCGGTCTTTGTCTTTTTGGACATAAAAAAACCAGAAAAAAATCCCAGTCATTACCATATTAACACTTAACACGTTTTATAAAATTCTAATAACTCTTAATAAAAACTCTTATGGCATCGCTCCGTCTGGGTCAGGGGCGATACGGATACGCGACATTGGAATGTAATATACTGGTGGAATGTATGCAATGAGCTCGGCTTACGTCGTTTTGTATGACACGGTACGATAGAAGTAGCGACGTGGTTTTTTTTAGTAATAAAACATATAGAACTTCTTCTTGTGATTTATTATTAAGATTAGGCAGTGCGTATTGGCTGGCAGAATTCAACCCCGGCACAGAACACGCAATGCCTGCAGGATTCGGTGGAGAGTGGGGAACGGTAGTTTCTTAATGGAAACGGAGTGACTCATCATTAGATTAACAGTTTCCCTCTGCTTACTCTGTTATGTGTGAGATACATCATAAAGCTAAAAATATATATTAAAGTTCTTTTTATAATCTTAAAAATATCTCGGAAAATGTTATATTTATGTATGTTTTTTAATTCCATACTTCCCGCGCATATGGCAGTAAGTAGAGAATATGTTCTCTATATATAATACTTCTCTTCATAGTGTTGATACACCATTTGACACTTTCAGACCAGTTTAGAATAAATATGTGTTGTGTAGGGAAAATCAACGCCGTTATTTTATTTTACAAGAACGGAGTTATTAAAATAATTTAAATGGAATCGGTGCAAATAAAATCAAATCAAGACAGCTTCACGCTGTATCCCGCACACTGCAGAGTATGCACCACGTAAAGAATCTGGTAATAATAAATATACATTTTTACATCATTCTTAAAAACATATTTAATATACGAGCGTTTCTTCTTTAACGTAGCTGAACGTGTACCTTAAGTTGGCGCTACCTCTGAATGGGCCTCATTTTTAAGTAAGTACTCATACTGTCTTAACTACATATTAGACTAATAGTCCTGAAAATTTCATCTTTATTAAAGTGACGTAGGTCTGGCGGCCCTGGGATCTTGGGCTTTTAAGATTTATAATGATCCGTTTCTTAGATTTTATAACCAAGTTACAAGGCTCTATATAGCCTTCGTGACTAGTGACAAGTCGATCTAATAGAAGCATATTGATCGTTCATTATTCATTTTCAACTGTCATTAATTAAGGTTTAGCTGGGCTTTTGGGGTTCCATATTAACTGCAGCTGCTCCAAATCTTCATTTTTATTATGTGGACAGAAAATGCTTGTTATGTTGATCAACTTTTAATAAGACGCTATATTTATATCTCTTAGAGATTAGATGAGCTGCTAGGGTTCCACGTCAGGACCTTCATTTTTGTTATGTGGGTGGAAATTGTTTGTCATGTTGTTCAATTTTCTCTAAGGCAGTATATTTATATATAGACAGGCTGTTAAGGTTCCACATCAGGTATCCAGATTTTCAAAATAAACTGTAGCCTATATGTTACCTAGACTTAATAGCTATACAACAAAAAAACGTTTTATTCAATTCCGTCCAGCTGTTCAGGAGATTAGCGCGTACAAACAGACGTATTTTTTTGTAGATTTGGGTTTAGTACTGTTCCTAAAACTCCTTCAATTATTATTTTGTAAATATATTCAATGCTATTTTTACTTTTTTATTATATGTATAGATATAGATAGATAGATTGTTATATATTATAATCATTATATTTTTGTATACTTTTTCGAAAAAAATCAAATAATATCGAATACTGCTTAGTGACTCTCTTATTGAACCTTGCAATATCTAGTTCCCGTTAAATTATCGTTACACGTTTAGCTTTCCCTCAACTGCCATTACTTCGTGAATAAAATTAACTTTGTATACATGCCTATTTTACCAGAATAGCTGTAGTGTAAAGTGATTTACTATAGTATTCGCAAATTTAAATAAAATATTTATATCAAATAAAAACAATCAAAAATTTTAATCGTGAATCTAATTTAAAAGAGCAGTCATTGTGGCACAGAAGCACAAATGTGAGTCTTTAAGCGTGACGGTTATGAGTTTGATTTCCACTCAAGTTAGTAGGTAGGTAGGTAACAAAGAAATGCGTGGCGGTAAGTTCCGCCACTCAAAGTGCAATGCCTCCAAAAATCGGCGGAGATTGGGGAACGGATGTATCTTAATAGGAAGGGAGTGTCTTAACACTAGGTTTCCAGGTGCGATCTGCCTACCCTGCTATGTGCGAGCTACAACTTAAAGCTAAAAAACGTTTTAAAAAGTTCCATAAAGGTACTATGTATGTATCTATCAAATATGTATATTTAATCATTTCCCGTCATTTGCGGAGGTAATTACGAGCATCCTGAGAAGATCAATTTCCTCCATATGACGGTTACG
Organism: Heliconius hermathena; assembly: GCA_013403705.1. NCBI lineage: Eukaryota > Metazoa > Arthropoda > Insecta > Lepidoptera > Nymphalidae > Heliconius > Heliconius hermathena. The sequence continues at coordinate 184,431 of JAAIXJ010000069.1, forward strand.
GAAAGGAACTTCCGTTATTAGAAGACTTTGCATATAATTCTTAAGAGAATTCATATATTTACCGTTTTATACGAAATCAATATAAGCGCCCTTTGCGTTTTACTTATATTATAATCATCTTATCAATCATCATATCAAAAAGTAGCCACATGCTTTATCTCCGCATAACAGGATATACAGAAAGAATCTAGTATTAAGATACTCCGTTCTACGCTTTCCTTCCAAATTCAAGGTATTAAAAGTGGGGAAATTCAAGCTTGCGACTGTAAATACTACGGTTGTGTGTGTGTTCGATTCTCGGGAGAATAAAATATTGAATATTTTCATTTCTATTCTATTTTCTCTAGTAACGAGGCAAAAGCGCGGCGTTGAGTTCCGCCACTCTACACACAATACCTCAAGAATTCAGCAGAAAGTGGAGAACGGAAATGTCTTACTAGGGAACATTTATGGTCTTATCACTAGGCTCCCAGGTTGCTTCTGTACACCCTGGCATGAGCGGGATAGCAGAAGTTTTTCTAAGGCAGAGGCAGATAGGCAGTGAGAACCTGGAGTAAGACACTCCGTTCTCTGTTTTACATTTTTCGAAACATTGCTTGTTATTATTGTTGCGCTTTATTAGATTAAAATTGATAAAGATATTAAACACAATTTGTAAGATCTTCCAAGTGTTACCATATTGAAAAAAAACCTAAGCAATTTAAAACGAAGAGCAACATGGGCAACGCGTGCACTATAAAGATAGTGGTAGCCACTGTATCAAAAACAAATGGCCTGTTAAACTACCCTCACGCACCATTTCGTGTATAATATTTTATAGATGAGGGTAAATAAATATAATATTTGTAGTACAGGGTTGAAATTTAGTCGAATTGTCAATATTTATTTTTTATAGCTTCACGATGTATCCCGTATATAGCAGCGTAGACAGAGGGAAAATAGTGTTAAGGCACTCCGTTCCCCACTTTCTGACAATTAGTTAAGGCATTTCGTGTTGAGTGGTGGAACTCAGTGCCGGGTCTTGCCTCGACACCAGAGCGAACAAACGAAATATTAAATATTTAATTTCGGGGAATGAGGATCGAACCCACGACCTGTCGCGTTTCCACACATACGCTTGTGCTCCTGCGACTAGACTGGAAAAAAAAATATTTAACTATTATATATATTAAAAAAAAACTCTTTAAATATAAAATCTATCACATTACTGCGTGAGATAGCACACGCTAACGCTTTGTCCTGACCCAGCTGCTACAACGGAGCGTGATATTGAATAGAAAGCTTAAGTAGCGTAAAAAATGCAAAACACAAAACTTTCAGAGACCACACTATAATGTACTTAAAAAAGTATTTAAATATTTTTTCATATTTTTTGTCTTTAGTTTCACTCTATATCCTGTATTATTGTAGGGTGGAAGATGAAACCCATGGCTGAGACACTGCGCCCTCGTTGGTCTCCTATACACTCGAATTGTGTGAGACATTGTGTTTTGAGTTTTACAATTAAACTTTCTCTTACCAGAGTGAGTGTAATATTCATTCAATATAACACGTTGCCCCGAGTTGCAGCTGACCCCACTGCCACCGTTTAATGAGATGATCTCATATAAATTAATTTTCTTTTTTTTTCTTTAGGCATATAACAAAACAGGCAGAAATTGCCTAGTGTTGAGGTTCTCCGTTCTCCTCTTTGAGCAATAATAAAGCTTCATGCTTTTTCCTGCATAACAGGGTAGGAACCAGTCAATTTTTTGGAAATATTGCGTACTGAATGACGAAACTTAACTCTGCTTATTTTTCGAATTTGAGATTATTGTTAGCCCTACTGACCTTTTCAACGACACTACGTGGGGAGGAAAGAGTGTTATGTCTCTCAGAAAACGCAAACACTACTCGGCTAAAAAAAGTTAACCCCACAACAATTGCCTTTAAAACAGCGCCGATACGTTGTCAATATTTACATACATATTTAATTAAAATAATTAATTGAAATTTATAAACCAATTACACTCTAAATGTGCTATAAATTCAATCAACGAGTACAAATTACTGTCGATACTAGATTACGTGTTTATTTTAGATAATGAGTTTAATCACATTTAAATTTTATTAACATAATATTACGTTCATGTTAGAATTTTCCCGATAATAGATACATATTTTAAAGCGCTTCTCATATTTTAAGGATTATATATTTGTCATTATAATTATATTATAGTACATATTATATATGTATATATAATATGTACTATAATAAAACAGTAAAAAAATGGTGTCTGTACATTTAATATATTTCCATAAAAACAATGTAGCGGGGTTTAAAATAAATTAAAATTAAATTAAATCAGCTTCACGCTGTATCCCGCACACAGCAGGGTAGGCAGAGGGAACTTAGTGTTAAGACACTCCGTTCCCCATTTTCCGCCAAGTTCTGTAAATAAATGGTTGTGGGTTCGATCCCCACTCGAGGAAATGAAATATTTATTTAAATTTATATTTCCATTTTCTTCGCTCTGGTGTCGAGGTTAAGCGTGGCGTTGAGTTCTGCCACTCAACACGCAACGCCTCCAGAATTCGGCAGAAAGTGGGGAATGGAGTGTCTTAACACTAGGTTCCCTCTGCCTACCCTGCTGTGTGCGGGATACAGCGTGAAGCTGATATATTTTAACTAAAATAATCATTCTGATTTAAAATAATCATGTTTTCCTAAAAGCAATCAAATAACATTAAATAAAAAAAGCGGGGCAGCCGCGCAGGGACCACTAGTTATATTAATCATTATTCATATTTTATGAATATATTGATATTCATAAAAAAAATTAAATATTCTTTATTCAATTACAGACACGTGTAATAGTAAAGTTATAGAATTATGCTAGTATATGTCAGTAGTGTCAGTCCGATCCAGTGGTAGCTTCCTGTAAGAATTTATAAAGTTACTAAGGTTTGGAACGCAGTCCTGCCCAGATGAGCCAGTACTTATTTTAAATATCAAACAAAATAAACCAAAACACTATATTTGTATTTAATTGTGAAATAACATATCTAGTAACAAAGAGGCCATCGTGTCTGACTGTAAACGTAACGGTTGAGGGTTCGATTCGCACTCGTAACTGATAACTTTCCCTGCGCAAAGCGCGGCTTTGGGTTTCGCCTCTCAACACGCCATGCCTCAAGAATAGGCGAAAAGTGGAGAATGAAGTGTCTTAACATTAGGTTTCCAGGTTCCCTCCGCTATTTGCGGGATGCAGCGTAAAGCTATTTCCCCACTCTGGTAGATAAAGAGCGACGTCTCCACTTATCGCCTAATTTTCGAGATATTGCATCTTGAATGGCGGAACCAAACGTCACGTTTTGAACTCTTTCACCGTATCGTTTAAATGAAAATAATTTTAAATATAGTAATTCCTGTAAGCAGAAATCGAACCCACAACCACCTTAGAAATTTAGTAAAGTTTAAAGCTTAATAATAATAATTGATTTTAGACAAATCTTTTGTTTTCTATGCACCTTTGAAGTAACAGCGACACTTTAAATACGGTCAGCGTAAAATACTTTAAATACGCTAAGAATGAAATAAAAGTATTAGGTACGTTTGTATTTTGCGGTCGCTTTGTTTAAATTCTTTGTCGACTTGCAACGGCTTTTCCATTTTAAAAAAGTGAAAAATGTTTCTCTGTATGTACTGGGCTTAAGTGTAACTTTACTTTTTCTTGTTACATTTTTTCCCCGCCCTGGTGACGAGCGAGGTTGAGTTACGTGGATCAACGCGAAATTTGGGGGGAATTGGAGGAAGCCCACAAGTCGCAATAGGCTTTTTGCCTGCCTGCCTGCCCGCAAGTACTTGCTCTCATCTTATACTCATATATTCATAACCGGCTGCGCATTCGGTATTTTATAGAGAACCTAGGCAAAGCATAAAATAAATAATATTTCATACATTTCCTACACGTTTTTGGTATTCTATACATTGGTGAAGTATTATATAGGATACCGGATTATACAGATTGCCCTTCACCAAAAGATTAGTTTTTTACGTATTTTTTTTTTAGTTTCACTTTAGTTACTCTTGTGTTCGATATACATATCGAACACAAGAGTATATTAGGCAAAGGAAACTTGGAAATCTAGTACTAAGGCAGTACTTCGCTAAACTCTTCAGTGTGTTAAATGATGGAACAGCGAGGAAAGGAAAATATTATAATAATTATTTTATTTCCCAGTGTGGGAATTGAATCCACAACCGTCCCGTTTACAGTCGCACGCTTGTGCCCATGCGAAAAGGTTGTATATTATTATTTTCATCATTATTATTGTACTAATTAATTAAATATACAAATACACTTCAAAGTATTTTAACGCTTTGATTTTCATTTACTTACATTTTTAATTTGGTTGCGTTTGAGATTCCCTTGTTTATTAAAACCGGCTCCAACTTCATCAAAGAAAGGATAATATAGATTTTCACGTTTCATGGTAAATGCTAACAACGTTCGCTTTCTCTCGTGCGTTAACTGGAAATGAAATAATAATATGGAATGGAAGAAAGTATTCTCTTTTATATATTTGCTTTGTACTAAAACTGTAGAAGATATTATAAGAACGCGTATCCTAAATATATGCGGTTTTATGTTATAACTTACTGAGAAATTGATTTTTTTTTTATTTTCTACCTTTAAGCTACTTTCAGGTTCCCTACCGGGGACAGGGAATTTGGAAACCTTGCCATAAGACTCTCTATTCCTATTAAGACACTTCGGTTCCCCATCTTTAGTCGAATTGCAGATTTTCCATTGCGAGTTGAGTGGCAATGCTGAACGCCGCTCTCTGCCTCGTTACTAGGGCGAGAAAAATTCAAATATTAATTATTTCATTTCCTCGAGCGAGAATCAAATCCATAACCTGTCGCGTTTACAGATGCACGTTCGATGCACGTTCGTGCCGCTACACCGCCAATGACCTCATTCAACTATAGATTTCAGTTGCCAAAATAAAAAGTTTATATTTTTATATTATACGATTTCTAAAAGAGGATTTTTTTCAAAGTTTGAAAAAACTAAGAAATAATGTTAAAAATAATTCCCAAATTTTATATTTATCTGTATACCAATTTTGCCTTTGATCTACGAGGGCATGTCCAGAAGTTCGTGGAATGAAAGGGTTCGAAATTAAATGAAACAATAAATCTATTTTTCCTTTTCAATATAATCACCCTTAAGCTGAATACATTTATTGGATCAATGAATTATTTTTTCTAAACCGTCGAAGTATGTACAGACATAAAAGTCAGTTACCTCCTTTTATATATTTAGATACCTAAATCAACACGTGAAATATGTGTCAACAAAGTAAAATCCTAACCGTATTTATTCGGGATGCGACTACTCTTGCCAATAAAAAACAACAAAATTGTTGTGTACCAGTATGAGTATATAAATATAGTTGAAATAAATCTATTGACGCTATCGTATTAAAAATTGAAGTCGGTGCAGAAATCGACGGAGAACTATTAATACCTCTATTTTAAATTCGAAAGTGACTCTGTTCAGACAAAGACATGTACGTCTGTCTGTCAGTGTGTCTGGCTACAGCCATACATGTCTGCATGTCCTCGCATTGCATTAATTACTTTTTTATTTTATTTATTTAGATTATATTTCATGTTACTTTTAATTTTAATACTCTTAAATATTTATTTTATAATACATTGATAATATTATCGTTTTGTTTACTCTTTTATAAATATTTTTCTTTGGTTACGTTTACTATTATATTATTATATATTTTTGTTAATTTTAATGGTTTAGGTATTTTTGTAATATTAAGAATTTCCTTTAGTTACTTTTACTTGTTTTTTTAATCATTTCAAATACTCAGATGTTTTTTTATAATAATAAGATTTTCCTCTACTTATTATTCTTCATCGGCTTTTTTTATTATATTTTTACTAATCCTTTCTACTATTTACTAATAATATTAAAAAAAAATTTAAATTTTTATTAAAGAAGGTAATGTAAAAAAAACATTGTTTACAAATAAAACCAAGTTCGCGTGTAATTTGTACCGCAACCTCAACCTCAAGCAAATCAGTCCTGAATGGATATCGTTATAATAGCCCCGGAGATTTTATAATTGCCATAGTAGGTAGGTAATAGAGGCCAGTGGTGGCGCAGGGGCACAAAGTTACAGACACACTTAATCGACTGGTTGTGAGTTCGATCCCACCCGAGAAAATGAAATATATATTTTCATTTCTTCGTTCTGGCATCGAGGCAAAAGCGCGGCGTTTAGTTCTGCCACACAACACGCAATGTCTTCAGAATTCGGCGCAAAGTGAGGAACGGAGTGTCTTAACACTAGGTTTCCTCTGCCTACCCTGCTGTGTGCGGAATACACCGTGAAGCTGATTTAATTTTAATTTTTAATTTTAGTAGGTAATATTTTGTTATTTCATTACCGTATGAATTATGCCGCGTTCAATCAATCAGCGCCGATTCGTACTGATATTGATTGCACTCTTATTGGAAATATTTATTTATTTGAAACTGACTTTAAATTGCTTAATTTGTTAACTAACTTTATTAATTTCTGTGATGAATAATAATTAATTGTAACATAGCTGTTTGATTGCTGCTATAATTTTTGTTCGCAGTACGCCAAACACTACGGTCTCTGCATACCTCTTTCGCCTCTTCTCTTGTCATCAACCTCTTCATACATGCCAGTCCAGTATCTTTGATACTGTGTTTTCTAATATCTCTCTCTCTATCTTACCGCTCACTTTTCCGTCATAAATCTTTTTTGCCATTCGTAAATGTATTTATTATATTTCTTTATAGTTATACCTATTATAATTGGTGGATTTAAAATTGTTTAGTTCCCCCTGATTATAAATTTACTACTCAATTATTTAAAATGTTTTTTAAGCTCCACTCTATTGATGGAGTCTTAAAACACTTCGTTCCCATGAAGACACCTCCGTTGCCCAATTTCCAGACCGAAAAAATAATTAAAAAAAATATTACCAGAACGAGAAAATGAAAATATTAAATATTTCATTTCCTCGAATGGGAATCAAGCCCACAACCTGTCGCGTTTACAGTCACACGCTTTAAAACCATCAATTTAACTTTTCTTTCGATCAAAAAAAAATGTTTTAAAACAAGAAACACTAAAAATATTATTTCTCCCGTTGAAAAGTAAAATAACATATAACTTAGGTATTCTTAACTGTAAGCGAGAAAGAATGAGAGAACTTTGTGTTGGTTCTTTCATGAATTTTATAATAATTATTCAGATTAAAATAATGAAATATTTTTTCCCAGTACTTTTGAATAATATTAACTAAGCATTCGTACAAGCCGCGTGGGGCCCGCTAGTAGAAAATATTATATTAGATTGAATTGACTGATTGACTTTATGGCAATGCCTCCAGAATTCCGCAGAAAGTGAGGAAAGGAGTGTCTTAACACTAGATTCCCTCTGTGTGCGGGATACAACGTGAAGCTGATTTGATTACATTTTTGACTTTACAAAAATCTAATAATATTATAGCTAATAATATTCAAACTATATACTATATATTACTTGCAGCTTCGCCCGCGTCGTCGAATGGAATTAACTGAGAGTTATGTTTGACACATTCTTAGTGCCCTCTCTAGGGAGCTCTGACCAGTATAGTAACAGGTACAGAGGATAGCAGTGAAACGATCAACGATCTATAATAGCCTTCCTCGATGAATGTATTAACCAACACTAACAATTTTTTATTTAGATTCCTTTATTTCCTGAGATAAACGTGTTCGACCAAACCAATTTCATCTTTACAATGTTATTATAGATCAAATCGTTAATATACAATATTAACGATACAAAAAAAATTGAACGTTTTCAAAATAATATTTTATTAACACATCTTTGGTTTTGTAATACACCAAATGCTTTTTATAATATACAATGAAATAATATAATAATAATAAATATTTCTTAAGCTTTATACTGTATCTCACATGTAGTAGAGTACGCAGTTTCGCGCTGTCTAGTGTCAAAAGTTTCCGTTCTCACAAAACTCAACGCCGCACTTAAACTTGATATCAGAGCGAGAAAATTTAAATTATTTAATTGGCTCCAGGGGATCGATGTGATCGTGCCACTATGCCACGACCGCCTCCAAATAATTTGTGACAATCCGTTCATTCATTGACGTTAGTTTTGTTGTAGTCTTTATCCGTACTAAATTCTATTTCACTATATACATCTTGATAGTTTTCAATGCTTTCCAGGACTTCCCTTGACCTTGGATCGTGGTTGTTTATCATAAAATCCTCGTATAAATAAGTAGTATTATCAACTAGGCGTTCTCTAAGAAAATTGTTGCCGAAATTTTCAAAAATAACTTGGTCGTTTTCTATATCATCACCACAGCATCTATGAAAGAATAGATGTAGGACTGGACGCTTATAAATACAACTTAACACTATGAATAAGATTAGAGTCACTAGAATGCAGAATGTTAGAAATCGACACCACATTTTGAATCATCTCAAGATTTTCATTTGGTATGTTCCTTTTGTCTTGTCTTTCTTGTATTCTATTTTATATTGTTATTGAAAATCAATACATTCAATACATTGTAATTTTTTATTTTCTTGAAATTTCGTCTATACTATTGTAAAAATATGATTAAAATTTGTTTATTGCTTTTTTTTAAAATTTCAAAGACACTAGTAGTTTCGTATGACGCTAATTTGTTACTGAGGCAAGAAAAACAAAGTGAACTAATCGACGTTATTAAATGATTGACTTGTATAGTGTTCACATGGCAGACTATAGACTAGCACGTTTTAGTATATTAATGGTAGCCCCTGATTTTGAGGAATGGAAAAAAATAAATCAACTTCACGCTGTATCTCGCATAAAGCAGGGTAGGCAAAGTGGANATTCATGTAAAAAAATATATAATTTATTCATGTAAAAAGACGAAGAGGCGTGGCGCAGGGGCACATAGTGTGACTGTAAAACCGACTGGTTGTGGGTTCGATCCCCACTCGAGGAGATGAAATATTTATTTAAATTTATATTTCAATTTCTTCGCTCTAGTGTCGAGGCAAAGTGCGGCGTTGAATTCTGCCACTCAACACGCAATGCCTCCAGAATCTGGCTGAAAGTGGGGAACGGAGTGACTTAACACTAGGTTCCCTCTGCGTACCCTACCGATACAGCGTGAAGCTGATTAACCAAAAACTTTTTTTATCCGTACAATTGTCTTAAGACAATAGGATCGCACGTCTATATTACACCAATGCCATGGATGTGCCAAGCTTACAATTTGTATGCAGATTCGCTCCACCGAAGATATGTCCGCTATATTAAGAACGAGTATTGAATATAAATAAATTTAAACGTCAATACTTCATACTTCGGTCACGTATACGTGGCCACTGTTGAACTTCCGATGGGGAAATCTAAGATGTAATTTTTTGAATATAATTTCAACTGAATACCGCCAAATGAGGCCATCGTGGTGCAGGGGCTGATTCGTCTGATTTACGCGACGGTTACAGGTTCGATCCCCAGTAGAAATAGGAATGTATTATTTTTGTTTTATCGCTCTGGCAAAACGTGGCGTTGAGTTCCGCCACTTTATACGCAATGTCTTGAAAATTTGGCGGAGAGTATGCCACGGAGTGTCTAATATTTATTAACATTTTCCTTCCCGTTTTCTTTCAATTTACATTGGTTAAACAGTATACGGAGGTAAGTTACGTACTTAACACGCAATGTATTAATTTGGTACAAGTATTTCAAAGCAACGAAAATCATTTACTATAATAGATTAGTTTTACCTACTTCACAAAATACGGTTCGATTGTCTCGTAGAAGAATCTACTAGATTCTATTATTATTTTCTCTATTATCTATTATCTACAATTAATTTACTCCAGGTTAGATGAAAAGAAGTTGCAAGGAGTACAGACCACTGACCTTCACGACATACGACAGTCGACGACAAATGGCGTTTTATTTGATAACGATAATTTTATTACTTACTAGCGACCCGCCCGCGACTTCGCCCGCTTAAACCATAGAATTATTTACATAATACACTGAATTATGTTCGTGTTTTAAAATACCTATAATGTATGTTTGCAACGCACTTAAGATTTCTACTATGAACTTTTATTAAAATCTTAGGTCGCATTTTCGTACCTCCCATAAGAATCTTACATTGAATATTTAAAATAAAAATACAACTTATCGATACTTACAATAAAATCCTTACTCATCAGTGTCTGTACATGGAAGATATATTAGAAAAATTGTTTTTACGGACATTTAACAATGTAATAGAACTTTGTCAGTTTGTCTGTGCGTTTGTTCACGATAATCTCAGAAACGGCTCAACCGATTTAAGTGCACTGTTGTAATTTGGCTAACTTCCTTAAATATTTAGTATTTGTTTTATTTTAATCGGTTCACACAAAGTTAAAACCAGATCCACGCTGTATCCCGCCTATAGCAGGGTAGGCACAGGGAACTTACTGTTAAGATACTGTGTATGATATGTAACTGACGTGCGAAATGAAAATATTATTAAATTACAATTCAATCCTCCAAGTGGGGGTCGAACCCATAACGTCACGTTACAGTCACAACTTTATGCCCCTGCGCCGCGACGGCCTTTAATATTTATAGAGGTTGGAAGCGTCAGCGCTCCTTTTACAGGAACAGTGTATAGGGTAAAATATTTTAAACCCATACCTATAGAAATTAATCAAGATGCCTCAACAGTTTAGACGTAGGATTTTTTTTTTCATTTCACGATGTTTATCCATCTGTATTTTGTGTGACGCAATTACGCATAGATACCAATAATATAAACGCATACTACTACAAAAATACTGCTAAAGGTTAAGCAACTTTGAACTTTACCGCCAATACCCACGATTCGATTTCGGAATGAGGCGTATGCGGGGGTTTCCTTTTGATAGGTTTCATAGGCTGGCTGTGTCGTTCATGACAAATGGCGTTTTATTTTTCAACGATAATTTTATTTATTTTGTTTGAAAAAATATTTTTTTCATTTTTGGTTTTTTTTTAATTGTTTTAGGTTTTAAGAGAGTAGTTAAAACTATGGTCATTTAAAGTGGTGCTGACAAAAACACTATATAATTGCGCATATTTAATATTTACAGTGTTTTTTTGGTGAATAGATACCAATAGTTATTACAACACTTGCGAAGAAAGCAACAACATTCTTATAGTTAATAAATTATTTTTTTTTTTCAAATTAAAAAATAGTCTATGTTTTTCAACATAATGACGCGATAATATTCAAAATGTATAAAATTACACTATTATACCATATTAGTATCGACATTGTAGTGTTGATAGTAATTGAAAATAGTTAAACTACAGTACAGATACCTTTATATGCACTGTTTAAACCTGTTTTTTATGATATAATGTAGAATAATATGTTCTATATAGAAATCACACATTCTTTTTATTATTTAACTATAATACGTAAATATATTTTTTAGAGGTTACTCTGTACTAAGATGGCAGCTCGGTTCCCGCATTTAAGGCCCTGATATATCGATATAAATAATAGAAATATAAATCATTGGAAGGAAAAGGAGAAACGCAATTATATTGCAATTTTTCTTTTTTTTTATACTTGAAACGTATTAATAAATTTACATACAATTTATTTGTTTTGAATATAACATTAAGTTTAATTCATAAAATATATTTGGTACTTCCTTAACATGATTATTTCATGTATTTTTTATGTACAAAGTCTTGATTAAGTTCTCTTGAGAAATATATCTACTGTAATTGAATGTAACGTACCTACGTGCCAATGATTATATTGACATCACCACGTGATCCATCTAAACACACTATAAACTTTTAAAAACTATGAACTCACAATCAGAATTTATTTTTTTCCAAATACATATACTTTTTATTGTAGACATCCATTTGAGCTAGTCCCGACAAATATACCTACTTTATTATTTTTGTTAATGTCACCAACGTTGACGTTTAAAATAATAATTATAACTATTAATTATACTTATTTTTTCAGCTTCACGCTGTATTCCTCACACAGCAGGGTAGGCAGAGGGAACCTAGCTTTAAGACACTCCGTTCCCTACTTTCCGCGGAATTCTGTAGGCATTGCGTGCTAAGTAGCGGAACTCAACCCGCACTTTGCCTCGACACCAAAGCGAGGAAATGGAAATACAAATTTAAATAAATATTTCATTTCCTCGAGTGGGCATCGAACCCATCACCAGTTCACAGTCACAATTTGTGACGCTGCGCGACGACTGGCCTCAATTTACTGTTGTCTTTAAAATTGTGATATTAATTTGATTGTGTCAAATTTTTATTAACCGACTTCTGTAAAAAGAGGAGTTTATCAATTCGACTGTATTTTTGATACTTATTACCTCAGAAATTTTGACTGAATGAACCAGTTTTGATGATTCTTTTTATTTTTGAAAGCTAATGCGTCCCGTGTCGCCATATTTTAATTTAGTTCATTTCTGACAATGGTATCTATGAGAAAATCACATAAGTCTCAAATTTGCATTAGATATGTGTGCGTCAAATGGACGAATAACTCAATATCAACTCTACCAATTTTAATATTTCTTTTTTTATTGGAAAGGGTACACATAAATTATTTCTTTCTACTAAAATTTTTGTACACTCTGCGATGGAAAGTATACTATAAATTGCTTTAGGCTTTGAACTATTACCATGCCAAAATTCATTAACTTCCATTCAGTAGTTATCGGTATTTAAGGTAATTTAATTTTTTCAGTTTTTATTTTTTTTTAAGAAAACTGTCATGAAATTCGGGATGAAACCCAAAAAATGTACGTTGAGACCCTAGGCCATACCATGCAAAAATTTATCAATTTCTGTCCGGTAGTTTTTGTGTGATTGACGAACAAACAAACAGACAGACAAGAATTCTGTTGAGTGGTTTTTTAGGTTCTATAACCGATATATTAACCCACCTATTTTTTTTTGTATCTTTCATGTATAGAATCGACTTTTCTATCCTTTTATTATTATATAATATATATAGAGATTTTGTTTGAAAAAAATACTTTTTTATTTTTGGGTAAATAACTATTGTTTTAATTGTATTAGGCTTTTATAGAGTAGTTGAAACTGTGGTAAAATTTAAAGTAGTGCTGACAAACACACTCTGTGTATACATAAAAAGAAATATATATTTATCTAGTTATCACTTTGTAAGGGCTTCCATGAATCAAAATAAGCACATAGTGCTAGAGCCTTTGATGTCGACAACCACTCGACTATTTTACGTTATTTAATAAAATATTGCGAAACGTATTGAATTTTCAGTTTTAATTTAGTGGCAGTGTGTGATTGTGAACACGACGGATGTCGGTTCGATCTCCAGTTGGGGAAAAAAATATTATAATATCTAATAATATTTTCATATCTTCGCCCTGCTAACGAGCCAAAGCGCGCCGTTGTGTTCTACCACTCACCACGCTTTGCCGCAATACTTCAGCGGAAAGTGGAGAACGTAGTGTTTTAACACTAGGTAGGAAAATTAAGGGAAAATTAGGGTACGCATTGCATTGCCTCATATAATTTATTTTAAAATGTATAATTTTGGTGCTCTTTCTAATAATTCAGAGATCCTCATGTTGAGCCAATATCAAGTATTAATATGCATCCCGCACTTTCATATTAGCATGCAAATGAATTTCTAACGAAAATGATTTATAGACAATCGCCGACACAAATTTATTAATCTCGGATTTCATTCGACGTCTTGGAACTTTGCTCTTGTAACTATCACAACGAATTTACATATACTATGACGTCATAATGAGTGGATAGTTTTGGATTCGAATCCCATTTCGAGTAATATTTAAATTTATAATAATATTACATCAATCATATTATGATTGAAGCCGTCGTCGTAGCTCACCGTCTGATTGTCAACTCTGCTGGCACTAGTAGACAAAGCGCGGAGTTGAGTTCCGCCACTCAGTTACTACAAGCGCTTACTTCAACTTGCAGTGATCTAGAGAAAAATGTAAAACGGGGTGTTTTATCTCTAGGTAGTCTAAGTACCGTTCTAAATGTGAAATAAACAATTAAAGAACGTCCTCTGTAAATTCTATAGACATTAACTACTGACCCATGGCGTTGCAATCCGAGAAGCGAGCAGTGCAACCCAACTGACTTGCTATGCAATATGAGGTATATGTGTGCGATGTAGGGTAGACAAAAGGAATGTAGTGAGGAGACACTCCGTTCCACACTTTCCGCCAAAGTTTTCGAGACATCGCGTGTTAAGTGGCGGAATTTAACGCAGCCGAGCCTTGGTGCCAGAGCCAAGAAATAATAATCCTAAAAAATAATAATTCATTCCCTCGAGTGGTGATCGAACCCACAACCGTCGCGTTGAAGTCACCCCCTTTTGCCCCTGCGCCACGACGACCTCAATGTTAAGGGGCTTTATTAAAATGTGCATACATAACTTTTTCAATTGCGCAGTGACGCAGTAAGGCAATATTTGACTTTAAACGCCATTTTTGTATTTTACAATCAATATTTAGGGAAAAGTTATATTTAAATAACTTTTATTTCCCTTATCTCTGAAGGCGGCTGTTCTTAAAGCCGATTTTTAGGAGTCTGAAAAGAAGAAAGAAGAAGACTTGTATTAAAAATATGCGTATCGTGGAATTCTGTTACCCAACATGTAATGTTTGTTAGGAAAGCGGAGTGTCTTGCCACTTGTCTCTTTCTGCCTACCCCCTGTTAAGCAGTGAAGTCTCTAATATTTTTCAAATTAGAACCTGTATGTCATAAGTAAACATAAATCTCTTTGTCAAAGAATACAATAAACTAAAGCAAATTAGTTTTATTATAACCGATTAGTTCTTTACAACATAAGCTACACATTTCCTCGTCGACACATTATTTGGCTTCTAACGACGTTAGTTTATAATGTTTATTTGTTATGTCGACTTCTATATGATAGAGTGGTTAGTATTTGTGATTTTATTTATTTTTAGATACGGACTGCATGTACTAAGGTAGGCAAAGAGAACCTAGTGTTAAGAAACTCCGGTCCCCACCAACAACCCAATTTTTGAGACATTGTGTGTTGAGTGGCGACACTTAACGCCGCGCTTATATTGACCAAGATGAAAAAAGGAAAATAACACATCCTCCCGAATAATTTGAAGAAAGTTTGTGATCAAAAAAATATTATCTAAAAAATACGAAGATAGTTAAAAATAAAACTAATATAAAAAATAAATATTTATTGAGTACACATATTAATCCAATCCAAATAGTAAGTTACGTTTGAAAACAAAATACTATGTTCAGTACAAAAACTTCTATCGCTGGGGTCTCCATTGCGTATGCCGCGTAAAAACCACGTGTCTGCCTGTCTCACTGCGAATATACCTCCATAACTCGGACATACCGTTATATCTGTAATAATATTATTATTTTTAATATTAATATGGATTAAATTATAGTGACTACCTATTCGAGATAGCCCGTCGTGGCATCGTGAACGATTGTGCATTTGATTTCCATTCGGGGAAATAAATTATTTTCTCTTCTTTGCTCTTGTAACGCGCAGCGTTAATTTCCGTCACTCAACATGCTATGTCTTCAAAATTGGGCGGAAAGTGGAGAACAGAACAGCTTAACACTACACTATCTGCCCACCCTGGTATATGAGGGATACAGATGATGCTACAAAAACGTTACAGGTCAATTTTTAAACGTAAAAATACGTTTAATAATTCTAACTTTTTAGGAATTCTACTCTCACAGAATATTATGATGGCCTTATTAGTAAGCTTTGGTCGTCCATCTGTCTATTACAGTAATATCATTTGCCGTTGGTAGACGTTATATTTCAAAGGCACCGTGGGTTGTGTGGTGTTAATGTTATGGTTGCAAGTTCTATTTATTACTTTTTTTTTAAAGTAATGTTAATATTGTTAGCTCTACTGTCTTTTATGACACCAGGCTGATAGGGACGAGGGTACTCTGTCCCTAAGAAATTGGAAGAGTTACGAGGCTGCAAGTTGTTGTTGAATATTAGTTAAATACAGATGAAATACTAGTAAATCACTTCGTAATTCTTAAACCAACTGAGTAGCGGAACTTAACGCCGCATTCAACCTAACCACATACTTCCAGAACCATTAATTTAAATATAATACTACTAACTTGAATTGTCTACTAAAATTCTAAACTTTAGATACTCTACCATTGTCGTAAACAGCGCAAAACGAATTCCGAGGTAAACTTCCACACGCGACGTTCTTTTCTTTGTCGAAAGAAATCAGTGTCAGTTCTCCTGTAACAGCCCAACCTGTTGTCTGAAACATGAAATAAATATTATATTGTTTTTCCATTTTTCCATTTCTATTTGTTGTCGATTTGAGATTTTTTAATAATTCCCCTAAGATAATAAATGCTTTGTGTTGCTTTCTTTGTTCGTATAAGAATAATAATAGAGAGGCCAACATGGCGCAGCCTCGCAGTATCTGACTGTAAACGCGATGGTTGTGAAACGTTCGAATCTCATTCCGGGAACTGAATCATTTCCGTTTCCTCGCTCTCGTAACAAGATAACATGGCAGCGTTGAGTTCCACAACTCGATACGCAATATCACCACGGTGTGTGAGAAACGGAGTCTTTATACCTACCCTGCCATATACGGAATACAGGGAAGTTATGAAACCAATGTCTGAATGACCAATGTATGAACTCACAGTCATACTCGCACACCGACAAGTCCATATCATGTTTGTAGGGGCATGTACTATAAATCCATTATATCTATAAATGAGTTTTAAGGAGTCCGTTTCTTCGTTTAAATAACGGAACCCTAGCAAATTGTATGAAAAATACAAAAATATCAACACACGTATTTGATAGGATTCCAAATAAGATCTATACTTACATAAGCTTCTTTGAAATCGCCTTCACTGAAGCCTGCCTGGACTTCCGTTGCCGTCTCCGTTACTAGTATTGCTATATCGTTGTCCGCCTTCATTGTGAAATTTTCATGTATTATAACCTCTTTTATCTGTAAATTGTTAAATTTATTCAAAATCTTTAATTATCAAAAAATGTTTAAATAAATAAATATGTCTGCTTCTTTTTTCAGTTTTTACTCTGCAATCCAGGGCATCCAGGGGATATAGTAGGTTATGCAAGATGAGGGTGTTAAGACATTCCTTTCCCACGTGGGCGCGTACCCAATTTTCGCATGCATAACATAACAAATATAGCATATTGATTGGCGAAACACAACGCCGCGCATCGTTTTCATTCCACCAAGCGGGAAGCAAACCCACAACCGTCGATAACAGACGCTGCGCCACATAAGAATTGATTTTTATTACATTTCGACATTTTCGATAAAGAAAGATTTCCTTTATTGAAACTAACTGTTTTATTAAAGTAATTTCGTTTGTTCTCAATTGGGAAGATATGTCCAATAAGAAAAAGACAAATGCGAATAAACAAAGCGAAAAGCAATCAAGTGATACAAATAAATCGTATTTGTGCTTTATAAAAAACTAGTATACTTTTCCAGAATAGGAGTTATAAAACGTTTATTTGTGAAGAAAACTGTACCCCGTATAAGCAGAGGACCTAGTGTCAAGACACTCTATACTCCACTTTCCGTTATTGATTGGTGAAACTCATCACAGCGTTTTGCAAGTTAATTTATTCCCTCGATTGCACCCAGGATCGTTTTAAGTTTTAAACCGTCATGACAGATCCAAATGAACTAAAGTTATAAATATAAGTCTTGTACAATATAATGGGCGAATGTCTATATTGACAGATATGTCAGGAAATATATACTCGTACAAATACAGCGTGAAGCCAAAAAAAATAAATGGAATGGCGACCCCACGGACCTGAGTCGTCCAGAGGGCAATTGCAATCTTTCTCCCGTCTCTAGATTACGTTTTTTAGTTTTCCATATTTTCCATATCCGCTGACCATCTCTGAGGAATTACCTGTAGTTATTCAGAGATAGATCCCGTCTAATGCGTCACAGTTAAACATTTTTACATTCTCTAAGGGAATCCAAATTACCGAGTTCTTTGAGCTCGAAAATAATGAATGAAAAACATAATAATAATATTTAAAATAATACCTTTACAGCCATTTCGTTTTCATTGATCGTTCTTAACGACGTCTTGCCTAATAACACGAGTAAATTCTTCGCCTTTGCCCATGTTCCGTAGTACTGAAGACAACGTGCAGCTAAAATAGTTAAAACTTTAAGTTAAACGTTTATAGAGTAATGAACAAAATTATTATTTATTAAATTATTATTAATTAAACATTTTACACTACAGTGGCGTATTCGGGAGGTTTTCAATTGTACAATAGTCTTGGATTTAATTCCCACGCAATATGATGGTATATTTATTTTCACATTTTTAACGGAGAAAATAAGGCTAAACCATAAGGCTTTATTTTTCTTTGGGAGTATGTAAGATTGTAGCTAGATCTAGTATAGTAGCTTCTATGTATCTACTTGAAAGGGATGGAAATAGAAAATGAAATATACAGAGTGGAAGTGTCAGCGCTCCTTTTATGGGAACAGCATATAGGGTAAAATATTTTAAACCCATACCTAAAGAAAGTACACAAGTGTAGTCAAGACACCATCAGAGGCAAAGCGCGGCGTTAAATTACGTCACTCAACATGCAATATCTCAAGAATTAGACAGAAAGTGTGGAACGAAGTGCCCTAATGGAGAACGAAGTGTCTTACCACTAGTTTCTCCTCTGTCTACCCTGCTATGTGCGGGAAGCAGCGAGAAGCAGCGTGAAGCTAAAATCCACCTTCAAAACGCATAGATTCGAATTCTACTGCTTTTATGTTAATATATGCGTCGTCCGTCGTGGAACAGCGGCACAGCATCTGACTGTAAATACGCCAGATGTGAATTCGATTCCCACTCAGGGAAATGAAATATTTAACATTTTCATAAAATAAGGCGGAGAGTGGGGAACAAAGTGTCTTATCACGAGATCTCTTTGCCTACATTTATAATATACAGAATACAGCGCACACATTTAACTAAAAAAAGATTTATATAAGTTCAATTTAATTAAAAAAAACATACTACAATCACAATTTTACAATAAAGAGTAGACAATTATTCGGGTCGCGGCGCCTTTTCAAGTTTAAATTATATGACGCCATTATCATAATCACCCGTTTTCGTTTTTCGTACAAAATATTTTCATCTGTTCCACGCCACGGGCCCATGTATCATTTCCGTGCTATAAACCAAATTATGTCTGAAGCATTGAACAAGATTTAATCAAATTAGATGTTCTTTTTTAAGGAAGTCTCTTTTTTTCTTCCTGTTATAGCGATATAACCTTAGAGAATTATATGGTACGTCACTATGTTTACAGTGACCTATATCCGACCACGTCTTATAGCTATACAAAAAAATATATAATTCAAACCCGTCCAGTATTTACAAAAACAAACACACACTTATTATTAAAATATCCTTAGTATTCCACATAGCAGGGTAGGCAGAGTGATCCTAGTGTGTAGACAGCCTGTTCCTAACTTTTGCACTTGAATTTGAAACTGTAACTGCTGCACCTTTTGTTTACCCGAAACCGGAAAATGAAAATCTGGACACCATGTCGAGCAAAACAGCGGCACGGCCGTAGCATCCTTTTCTCGAACCAATTCACGCCATTGTCCTACCTTCCTCCCTATAACTTCCTTGTGGATAAAACTACAAATTTGAATTTTTAGGAACCAAGAAATTATTGCCAATCATGGTATAATTTAAATCTCATTAAATTTGAACAAGTAGTACAACAATTACAACTATTTGTCGTTTCATCGTCGTTTCCATCGCCACATTTAACGAAAAGTGGACTATCCATCCAAAAAATATTTTTTCAATTTCTAAGATCAGCGCGGTCAACCAAACATACTTTTCAGCTTCATAATATTAGTATGCATATTTATAACATAATATACAAACAGACAATTCCACTTCGATATATTAGTATTCTCCAAAATGGTGGCGCATCTCAATTTCACAGAGTGACGTTTTAATTTTTTAAAAGCGTCACAGCGTAAGTTATTGTTCGTAGTCAGCTCAGACCGCTCAGTCAAATTGGAAGCAAGGTTTTTATTTGACATGCCGATGTTTTTACTTCAATTTTTTTTAGCTTCACGATATATCCCGCATATAAGTAGACATCAATCACGATGTCCATGGCCGGATAAGCGCTGCCTGTGCCAAATGACCGGGACTGTAGACTGTGGATGGACCCGGTCATTGGTCTGGTCTGCGATCACAGAATACCGCCCAAGCTTAAGGGGCTGATATAAAAGAGCCCCGAGCATCACCCGATCGGTTCTTTTATACGGCAGCGAATGTTGGCCAGCACTTAGGATCTTCACGTCACCGAAATGAAGATGATGAGGTGGATATGTGGCGTAACACGGTCTAACCGCCTAGGTAACACATTCATTCGAGGTAGTCTTAAGGTCAAGAGCGTCGCCTGAGTTGATGTGGCCTAGTAACTATGTCTGTTGGAAGTCCCTTGCTATATTTGTCCCTGGAGTTAGACCTCCCGGACGCCCAAGGTAGCGCTGGTTATATGTCGTGATGCAGAATATGAAAGCCAATGGTCTTACCACTGAGGACGTTACAGACTGTGTAAAATGGATTTGGTTAAGCAAGAAGGCAAACTTAGCAATATACGCCAGGATTAATGCCAGGAGGAAGAAAAAGGAACCTAGAGCTAAGATAATCCGTTTCCCACTTTTATAAAATACCGTGTTGAGTAGCGAAATTCAACGCTGCGCTTTGTCTTGTTACCTGACCGAGTAAATGAATGGAATTTACAGTCATACAACGCTACCATATATTTACTCCACAATATATTTTTAATATATTGTGCAGATTAAGGTGGATTACAATAAATTTATTTAAATGGAAATTAAGTTTGTAAAGTAAAATTGGAACGGTGGATTTAAATGTAATTTTAATTAGTTGTTAAATAATATATTTTTAATATATTGTGGCAGAGGGAACCTAGACTTAAAACACTCCGTTCCCCGCCGAAATCTGGAGGCATTGCATGTTGAGTGGCGGAACTCAACGTCGCGCTTTGCCTCGACACCAGAGCGAAGAAATGGAAATATAAATTTAAATAAACATTTTATCTCCTCTAGTGGGGATCGAATCCACAGCCAGTCAATTTTACAGTCACACTTTGTGCCCCTGCGCCACGACTGGCCTCATAAGTCTTTTTTTTTTGAATCTCCAGATCTAGAGATGGAGAAATAAAGCGTAAGTACCATTTTTAGGAAACTATGACCGCGCCGTTACAAAACCGAACCGATACCGAAAATACTAACAAGACATAATATAACCTTCGAAGCAGTAACTTCTGAGATTAAATTGATCGACGAAATATATTCTTTAGCGTTATAATATTAGTATAGAAGTAAAGATGAAGCGTATACCTAAAATTAATAAGATGTTACCTGTTACAATAATCTTTTTAGATACTACAACGCCATCGCAGTAATAGTCGAATTGATCGCTTGTATCGTTCTTAATAAAAATAGCTGCTACCCACGGGAAAAGAACCTGTGATACATTCCTAATTTCTGACCAATTTTCTTCAATCTGAAATGTTTAAAATATATGCTTTATAAATTATAACTTATATGTTGAAAATAAAAGCTTTTTAAAAATATAACGCTGTATTTCGAATACAGCAGGATTAGCAGAAGAAGCTTTGAGTCCTTGTGTGTTGCTACTTGAGCTTTGTCCTGTGGCCATAGAAATGAAAATAGTTCATATTACTTGAGACACGTTATGACTTCCTCAAAGTGTACATATAATGTTCATTAATCTAAACATTTAAATAAAATAGAACAGTCTGTCTATGTGAAGTGCATAACTATATCTATAACATATTAAAATTATTAATAATTTTTTCCTTAATACACTCAAAAAATATTAAATACCATTTGGGGAACGGAGTGTCTTAACATTAGGTTCCCTCTGCCTACCCTGCAGTGTGCGGGATACAGCGTGAAGCCGATAAAAAATATTAAATAAATATTCGTATAGTTCAAGTAGGCCAAGTCGAGCGGGGCCGCTAGTTATCAAATAAAATAAAAAATATGTTTCTGCTCATGAAAACAAGTGCTCTAGAATATGCTAGAAACTACAAATATAAGAGCCTAAAGTCGAGTGGTTTATTAATAACCTCTGAAGAGTTTCACTACTCAAGTCCTGGTCCCATCATCAAACCAACTGATACCATATTATTATAATATATTGTCACCTAAGTTACGTATAACTGCCAAATTCATGATGGTTCAATTATTATAACAAGTATTTAACGAGTAACTTATCGATAGTAAAAAGTAGATAGTAATAAAAGCGTGTTAAAAAATTATGCTAAATATATAAAAAAAAATCAAAATTAAATCAGCTTCACGCTGTATCCTGCATATAGCAGGGAATGCAGAGTAACCTAGTGATAATACACTACGTTTTGCACTTTCCACCGAATTCCAAAGACATTTTATGTTGAGTGGCGGAACTCAACGCCGTGCTTTGCCTGATTATTAGGGTAAAGAATTTAAAATATTAAATATTTCATTCCCCTGAGTGGGAACCCGTCCAGTTCAGTCACACCCTCGAAGGCCTCGAAAATTTGTATTTCACATAAAAAAAATCTAAAATTCTGTAGGAAATGAAAACAAACACTATACAAGAAGTTTCATACGTTTGAAATGTTCCGTTCA
Source organism: Heliconius hermathena (assembly GCA_013403705.1). Classification (NCBI taxonomy): domain Eukaryota; kingdom Metazoa; phylum Arthropoda; class Insecta; order Lepidoptera; family Nymphalidae; genus Heliconius; species Heliconius hermathena. The sequence goes on from JAAIXJ010000069.1 coordinate 207,314, forward strand.
GAGTAAATAACGTTGTTTTACGAGTATATCCGATATTCACAGTTTTCTTGCAGACTCCATGAACATAATGTTGCAATTGACATATATATATCTCAATAACGCGATAGTTCAAGAATCAAATCTAAGTAAAAAATATATTGTGTAATAAAATTATTTGAACTAAGTCTATTATAAAATTAATTACAACATTAATTTCAATTTAAACAGAGTAAAAAGTATAATGTTTCCCTAATGTAAAATTCGTTCGCATAAACGTCAATAACTCAAGCGCGGTATTAAAAATTAAAAATTCAAATGCCGCCGCCATTTTGGATTGCTGCTTATGGCGGGAAATTTCGTATGAGGCTTTATTTTAATACTAATGGCAGCTGTAAAAAACAGACGGCATTTTATTTAAACTTTGCCTCGAGATCGTTCTTCATGTGATATATATATTGTTGAGATTGTTTTTCAACCCCCAACGCAAACAAAGGGGTGTTAGAAGTTTGACATGTCTGTATGTGTATCTATATGTCTATTTGTAGCATAATTGCTCCTAAACGGATGAACCTATTTTGATCATTTTCTTTTTGTATCTTGTACAAAGAAACGTATATTATATAAATTTACACTTTAAATAGTAAGTGACATAAAAATTGAAAAGAACGACCTAATTATAATCTATACTTATAATAAATCTGTAGAAAAGTCGTTTCTGTACATTGAAAATATTTAAAAAAAAATTAGCCAGGGTATTAAAGGATAATTAACAGAATCCATTTCCAACATTTTTGGAATTTTTGTCTGTTTGTCTGTTTATCTGTTT